>BSBM01000316.1:11870000-12117500 GCA_027924585.1 Larix kaempferi | reverse complement strand
ACCCCCTCCTCTCTATCTCTTCCCCTCCTCTCCCTAGCCCTTACTAACTTGGGCTGTCTTAGTCTCTCTCTCTTCCCTACACCTCCACCTCCCTACACTTCTCAGTAAATCCTTGTGCATTGGTTTGGGTGCAGTATAAAATGCCAATTTGTGGGCAACCTCCGCTACAAGGTATTTCCCTTGTAGTGAGAGAGAGAGAGAGAAATATTAATGAGAGAGAGAGGGACATAGGGAAGAGAAGAGAGGAGGGAGGTTACATAGACACAGAGAGAGAGAGATAACGATTATAGAGAGAGAGTGAGAGGATGAGGTTTAGGGGGAGAGGGGAGCATGGTTAAGGAGATAGTGAGATATGGGGGAGGATCAAGAGGGGGCTTAGGAAGAGATGGGAGGAGTGAGAGGGAGAGTGTTGGTTGTGGAGCCTAATCTTCCAGTCTCATAGATGATGTTGTTTCAGTCGTGTTTTTACCCCAGGTTTGGTTATGATCCCGACATAAATTTTTGTTAGGGGATACCAACACTGTAATAAACACAATCAAAACTACATTTCGGATTACTAAACAAATGCACGCACGCGTTATTAGTGCGTGCGCGCTTTGAGTGCATACGCATGTATTTAAAGCAACACGTACATGCCATTTAAATTTCTAAATTTTGGCGGTCAATTCTTTTCCCACAAATGTGCTGGATGACTTGGCCACTTTGGTCTTAGGTTTTGGTTGCCAAACCAAGTGGCTTGGATTGTGCTATAACAAAATACCTCTTATTCTATAACTTCTTCTATTTCAACCATGATTCTGCGTATGCTACACTTGTCCACTGCTAATGAAATTGCACACACTTGTAGAACTATGTGTGCAAATTCCGAATATGTAATCTTTTATTAAATCTATTATTTGATTCTATTTTTTAATTAATTTTAATTGCACTAACATCAGTCTTACAAAAAAAGTAGGTTATTTCTTTCATCTATAACTTTTGATTGGCTCACCTATTTTGAAAATGGAAAAGAACCCGCGGAAGTACACCCAAAGACCTACATCCTAAAAAAAAACAACGTTCATTGATTATGTTAAGACCATGATGTCGGGGACTAACGCCTGACCTAGCCATTTTAGGGCTTGGCTAACTTCCTTAATTAAAAAATAAATAAAAATTAACATAAATAAATATGGAAAAATAGTGTTGCACTAGAACGACTTATTATCTACAACTGTATATAATTTTTTTCACAAATTCCACCATTTGCATACCAAACCAGGGGACTAATGCAAACACATTCACTATGTTTTCTTAAAAAAATAACATACCAACCTTAGGAGAACCCCATTTTTTGGGATTTATACTTAATTTTCATAAATAATATTTATACATTTCGGAAGGTAATCCAATTGTCTATGTTTCATCATCTTGTGCCATATTCCAAAAAGTTGTGTAGGTAGCTCTAATATTTCTTTTTAACGTTCATATTTCTGTTTTTTCAGGAGTCCATTGTGACTAATCCATCATGAGTGGTCAGCATTAGCTTGCACCAGCCCTAAATTATTTTTGCATGAGAGGACGCATGCCATCCAAAACTTTTCTATTTAAGAAAGGAATAATGAAGAGAAAATGGTCTCTATGCTCCCTAATGCTGGATGGGATTTGTAATGGAAGTTTGCATTCGAGTGGTGGTTCATAGGAGTTTTGTTTATAACTAATATCGGGATTGGGAGATCCCATTGGAGAGTCAAGGCTTGTATGTTCTTACGACCCCAAATGCTCGGGGGTCTAGGAGGAAGAAGGTTCCTCCCAGTGTTGTAGGGAGGTTAACTGAGGGGTCCTTCGGTAATTTGTTAGAGGTTTGGAGCGGATCAAGCGGCGATATCTTCAGAATATATTCGACGATTGGATCAACCATGACAAACATGTTACTTGTCCTAACAATTTATTTATAATATGAATTTACACATGTTGGCAATTTATGTTTATTGTATGTAAATCATGCAGTTACTTATTTGAATAAATTGAGAGATGAAATTAATTTACTTCTTATTAGTATCATTGAATTTGAGGCTCAGGATCGTCATAGGTTGAGCATAGATCAAGTTATTTGAATCTCATTTTATGATTGGTTGCATATGGGAATATACAACGATAATTGTACAATTCTAGTTTATCTAGAAGAAACTTGTTATTAGTTTTGATATTTCGGATTTATATATAATTTGAAGGAGTTGATCCACGACACATAGTAGATAATTATTGTAAATGCGTTCTGGTAACTTTAGAAACAAGCAGATCCTGACCTGCGTAT
Source organism: Larix kaempferi (assembly GCA_027924585.1). Classification (NCBI taxonomy): domain Eukaryota; kingdom Viridiplantae; phylum Streptophyta; class Pinopsida; order Pinales; family Pinaceae; genus Larix; species Larix kaempferi. Next base: position 12,115,204 of record BSBM01000316.1, on the reverse strand, counting down.
ATATTTTTCTAGTCTCTTTGTATTCTATTGAATTGCAGAATGCTTGCCGAACTTGTATTCAATTTCTGACTGCGTATTATTTATCAAAAAGTTACATTGGATTTTATTAGAATGTAGAGCACGTATAGGATTCTTGCTTAAATTCTGGATTGTATATCAGCTATAAGAAGTATCATTGTGTTTACTAAATTGGTACCTTCTGGTTAAAAGTACCTTTCATTTTATTATATTATTTCTCCTGAATCATCGTGGTGCAAATCAGATCAAAACATCAAGTTTTACTTATTGGATGGGTCGAATTTTATTTAATGAATTAATATATATCTATGTGCTTCTCATTGATCCATTGCACCACATTATGTCTTACATATCGGGCAAATCATGGTAATTCTGAGTTTTATTTATGGAATTAATGTATCACTCTGTGTTTTCTCACCGATCTATATCAGTCTAATTGTGAGGACTCTGTGTTTAATTTACTGAATTAATGTATATCTCTGTGTTTTCTCATTGATCTATTGCATCACATTATGTTTTTCATATCGAGCAGTTCTAAAAAATTTGTGTTTAAATTATTGAATTAATGTATATCTATGTGTTTGCTCAGCAATCTATTGCATCACATTATGTTATACATATCGAGCAGATCTCAGAACTCTATGTTTAATTTACTGAATTAATGTATATCCCTGTGTTTTCCCATCGATCTATTGCATCACACTATGTTTTACATATCGAGTGGATATGAGAAATCTATATTGTATTTATTGAATTGATGTATAAATATGTGTTTTCTCACCGATCTATTGAACCACATATGTTTTACATATTGAACGGATCGTGGGAATTCTGAGTTTCACTTACCAATTTAATGTATGACTTCGTGTTTTTTTTTCTACAAAACCTTTGTGTAGCTTAGATGTTATTTCAATTGAATAAGTGTGTATATTATGACTTCAATTGCCTACGGGCATGTGCAAGCTAATGAGGGTCACTTTTGGCGCATTAAATGCAATAGAAAACTGAAAAATCAGGCATCCCTCAACTTACTTGGTTTTTTTTGAGATACTTACACAAGATATCTTGCATCGAGTAAAAATGATGAAACCTAGGAAATTGAGTTAGCTTTCCGAATATATAAGTTTTAAGTATTGAAAATATACATAACTATGTCAAATTTCATTTTTTCTAACCGTCACTTTTTATTTTTTTTGCAAATGATAAGGTATATGTTTTTGTGGGTGCATCCTTTCAATGCCTGAATGACGGTTTCGGGCTACAAAAATTGGTAGACATGTATAGAACCCGTACCCCTAGTGCAACACTATTTTTCCAAAATTAAATGTTTAGTTTTTTATTTTTTTTAATTATGTAAGTGATCAAACCTCGAGAATGGTACGTAAAATGTGGGTGTAGCCTTTGAAGATCGTAATGTAGTTATTTTGATTTGGATTTTTTATAGCATGTAGAGGTCGGTGTCTACTAGTGCAACATAGAATTTTTCTTAAAAATGGTTGTGAAATGAAATAACTATGGAATAAACACTAACAATATGTTTTTTGACTTAAGGAGTGATGAGACAAGAAAATTAGGAAACAAATAAAAAATCTCAATATTTTTTTAAAATAAATTACACATTTGGAATCTGCATAAAAAATTCTATCGATGCCTAAATTTTTTTCAATAATGGTCATGTATGTCATGCTGCAAAGAGCAGTGAAAAACATGCATATTGAGAAAATGGTGGAAATGCCTAATTAACTATGGTTTAGTAAATTCCATAGCACAGGTTTGGTAAGTCCGAACCAACCACATAGGAATGTGGCTGACATGCGGGTGTAGTAGGAGTGGGTTATTAGGTGCTCCTTAATGTGCGCGCGTTCTATTTAAATTCAAATATTTTGATTGGCACGCATTTTTGTAAATACAAAACACGCATGCGTTTTGTATATACATAACATGCGCACATTATTAACTTCACAAATTTATGTTTTTAAGTGTTGAATTAATTTATATAGCCACCACTCCCTAAACCCTCCTCTCCCTCTCCCTAATCCCCACCACTCTTAAACCCCCCTCCCTCTATCTCTCTCATAATCCTGTCATTGCTAACCCTTGCTCACTCTCTCCCCTCCTACACCTAACCCTTGCTCACTCTCTACCCTCCTAGGCCTAACCCTTAGTAACCCCCTCTCTCTCTATCTCTTCTGTACTCCTCCACCAACCCCTATCCCCCACCCCTCTCTCTCTTCTAGCCCCCTGACACCCTCCTCCCTCTCTATCTCTCTATAAGCCCTTAACCCACCCCACCCTACCCACACCTATCCAAATCCCCTCTCTTATTGTCTCTCCTACTCCCCATACCCCTAACCCCCCTCTCTATATACCCTCCTCCTTGTAACCCTTACAAACCCCCTCTCTCACTCACTCTTCCCTACTTCTACACCTCTCTCTCTCTCTTCTAAACCCCCTCTCCCTCTCCCTAACCTCTCCCCCATACCTAAACATCCTAATATTTCTATCACTTTCCTACTCCCCCTATCCCTAAACCCCCTCCTCTCTATCTCTCCCCCCTCCTCTCCCTATCCCTTACTAACCCCCTCTCTCAATCTCTCTCTTCCATACACCTGCACCTACCTCTAACCACAACTCCCATCTCTCTTTCTCATTCCCTACAACTAAAACACTCTCTCTCTCTCTCTCTCTCTCTCTCTCTCTCTCTCTCTCTCCCCACTAACCATTACTAACCCCCTCTCTCAGTATCTCTCTCTCTCTCCCCTCGCTAACCCCCCTCTTATCCCTTTACCCCTAACTAACCCCCCGTCTCTCACTCTCTCTTCCCTGCTTCTACACCTCTCTCTCTCTCTCTCTAAATCCCCTCTCACTCTCCCTAATCTCTCCCCCATCCCTAACCATCCTACTCCCCCTATCCCTAAACCCCCTCCTCTCTATATCTCTCCCATCCTCTCCCTAGCCCTTACTAACTTGGGATCTCTCAGTCTCTCTCTCTTCCCTACACCTCCACCTACCTCTAACCACACTTCCCATCTCTTTTCCTCACTCCCTACAACTAACACCTTCTCTCTCTCTCACTCCCTCTCCCTCCTCTCCCCCCCTTAAACATTACTAACCCCCTCTCTCAATCTCTCTCTCTCTCACCCCCTCGCTAACCACCCTCCTAGCCCCTTACCACTAACTAACACCCCCTCTCTCACTCTCTCTTCCCTGCATATACACCTCTCTCCCTCTCTCTCTCTCTCTCTCTCAATCCTCTCTCCCTCTCCCTAACCTCTCCCCCATCCCTAACCATCATACTGTTTCTATCTCTCTGCTACTCCCCCTATCCCAAAAACACCTCCTCTCCTCTCTATCTCTCTCCCCTCCTCTCCCTATCCCTTACTAAACCCCTCTCTCAGTATCTCTCTCTTCATACACCTCCACCTACCTCTAACCACACCTCCCATCTCTCTTTCTCACTCCCTAAAATTAACACCCTCTCCTCTCTATCTCTCTCCCTCTAACCCCCCCCCTCTCTCTCTCTCTCCCTCCTATCCCCTTACCCTAACTAACCCCCCCCCTCTCTCTCTCCTACTCCCCCCCCTCTTGCTCTCTCCTAATACCCCTTCCCCTACAACTAACCACCCCCCATCTCTAACCCCTAAGTCGCTAACACCAAATCCCTATTTAACCTTCTAACAACCCATAGAAACTATTAAATAATGTTTTGATGAAAATGAAAATTGTGTAGATTACAATAATGCTAGCGTGGTTTTGTATGCAGAAATGCTCGCACGTTTTTTGCCTTTAGGCATTATTTAGTCATGCACCAAACATATTAAATGCCTAGTATTTTTTTAACATTCAACAAACACGCATGTTTTTTGTGTGTCCATAACGCTGGTGCATTTTGTGTGTCAATAATGCTAGCGTGTTTTGTCTGTGTAAAAATTCAGCAGAATACTCTACCTATTTCATACCCAAAGTTTTCGTTTTGTCTCCCCATATCCCTGACAGCGCTGCAAAAAACCTTGAAACTCTATGTTCACAATCAACAATCAAGGCAATTGAGGAAGCTTTACACTCTATGTTCACAATCAACAAGCTTGAAGAGGATTCTACAGTTAGCATTGGGAATTGAGGATTCTACATTCACAATTAGCAAGCTTCAAGAGGATTCTACATTCACAATTTCAAGATTCAAGAGGATTCTACATTCACAATTTCAAGCAATCTTGACGAATCTATACGAAAACAATTGAAAAAGAATCTACATTCACTATTGAGCAAGCTTGAAGAATCTATATTCACAAATGAAGAATTTTCTATATTCACAAGTGAGGTAGAAGTTAGTTTCACATTTGAGCAAGCTTGAGGACTCTATATTCACAATTGAGGAAGTATCTATATTCACAATTGAGGAAGTACCTATATTCACAATTGAGCAAGCTTGAAGAACCTATATTCACAATTGAGAAAGAATTTGCATATCTAAATAGTTGAGCACACCTCTAGAATCTAGTTTCTTAGTATTTATCATTGTGGTCATGGGGAATTTACGCAATCAAAAAAGGAAATCGACAAGGAAAGAGAAGCCTCAAGAAACCATGGAAGAAGTTAGAGAAAAGAAAATATTGGACATGTGGAGTCGAAGGAATTCCATGGAAACTCATCCAATTCCAACTATAGATGATTCCCTCGAGGGGTCCTCAATTTCAACAACATTTGATGAATAAGCACCCCATGGCACTAGTCAAGAAGTAAAATGTATGTGCTCATCAGGGGATGTTTCAATTCCCACATCAATTCAACCTCAGACTATGGTAGTGAATGACTTGTTGGGTTTTGGTTATACAATCAACGATGTTAGAGAGGCATTGAATGAAGGATTTACAAGGAAAGAAGAAAATGTTATGGAGACCGTCCAAGAGAAAGTCCAATTTCCCACATCCAACTACCAACAAGAGAATGAAAGACAAGAGGCTCCTATTGAAACGTCGGAGCGTCCCGGTGATGTTGTACATGCTCCAATTCCAACACCCTTACCTCCATTAGCAGCTACACCTCGAAAAACTCTGAAACGTATACAGGTTGATGAAACTCTCATTAGTTCACTTGAAGGTACGTTGTCTAAACATGCTATTGCTTATCAAACTCGACAAATACTTGATAAATGTTTTTATTCTAAATGTGTTGGGGACAAGTGAAAATTATTTTTATCATTGTTAAAATCTAGGTCTATGGTTGTTGTTAGAAGAATCTTAAGGATAAGGATGACCAAAAAGTTAGAACTAAGTTCTCATATTGTTAAAAGTTTAGTAGATGCTTTTAGTACAATTGGAAATAAATCTCACTCAAAGGATCGCAATGCAGCTCACCGCGTGTTGTCACAATCGATCGCGAAAAAAAAACACTAGGGCACTTAATTTTCTTAAACCTACCTCCAAAATTATTAATTTGAATGTGAAGACACTTCGTAGGTATTGTGTTAGAAGAGAAGAACTTGAAACCGGTCAAACAGATGTTTGGGCCTTCATTGGCAGGTTGCCACGCTTTGATATGAAGCTCATTGATGCGGTAAAGGTATTAGTGCAAGATTTTTGGCATGATAGCACTAGACCTTCTTCCAACCAAAAATATGTATTAAAATTGAGAAGGAGTTCAAAGGATTGTGAACCACACATTAAACATTTTCTTGATATGACACAAGCATAATTATATGAGATATTTTGGAATGAACATAACCAACTTAACTTGGGCCAAATATCCTTTGAAAAATGCAAACCATGGTATGCTAAAATAAACACAATTCATAACACACGTTGTTGTTGATACCACATTGATTATGGTTACTATTATGACACATGTACATATTTTTTTGTGTATTGCATAACACTCTTATGCAGGCATGCTCATCTACACTGCCACTGATGTCATCTAGAGACTTTATCCATTTCATTTTGTCTAGCAGGCCAAATGACTGCACATTTTATCAAAAAAATTGCATAGATGGGACATGCCCATGGTGAGGTGGATTGACATTACTGGAAAAATGCATACATGTGACCGATGAACATGAACATAGGAGGCAGGAGGTGAACTTGCAGTCATTCAAATATGTCATGTATGATATTGATGGAGGGAACGAAAGAAAAAAAATACAATTGGTCACTTCTCAGGTTGGTAATGAGTTATTGAATACTATTTTTTATTCATATTAAATTTCATATGTAACAATCTCTTGATATATGTCTTTATTGTTGATCTACCGGGTATGGGTTTGCGACTTCATGGAGGAATTATTTGAAAAGACATAACAATATGTAAAGCATGTACATGTGGCTCGTTGGAAATATGAGCACTTTACAATGTGCAGGGATACATTTCCTATTGGGACTATCATGTCAGTGTTCGATTTTTCTGAAAACTACACTCTTCAACCACAAAATGAGATTCAAAGTCAATACTATTACTCAGACCAAGTCAGCATAATGGTCCATGTCACCTATAGACATTGGGAAGATAGTACTGAAGACAAATGGTTATATTGAAGGAGTATCACTTCTACATAAGTGATGACAGGTGTCACGACTTGGCTTTTGTACAACACAACTTTCAAATGTTCTACAATCACTTGAAGGATAACAGTATACAGATGGAACAACATTGGATATGATCTGACAATTGTGCAGGGCAATTCAAAAATGCTCGTGTCTTCCAATGGTTGTGTATGATCTACAAAAGGCACAAGGTGCCACATATTTGGAACTTTTTTTAGAACGACAACGGAAAAGGTGAACATGATGGAGCAGGTGCATGCATCAAGACTGCATTACGTAGGAAAGAAATAAAGTTCACAAATGTATCACTCATCCAAGATGCAAAAACCATTGTTGAATGGTGTGCTTCAATCATGGGCGAGGGAGAAAGAAGGAAGGAAGATCACCCAGCCAGGAAAGCACATTTACATAGATATTTTGGGGAGGTGGTGGATGTATATCGATCACAGTTATATGAATGAAATACCATCCAAGGAACTCATGCATTTCATTCAGTTAGAATGTCGGAAAATGATATACTTGAAATGTAGGCAAGGAAACTATCATGTTTTTGTTCTCCATGTAGTAGTGGTGAATGGGAGGAATGTGAATCCATAGATTGGGTTGATAGCTAGGACCATTTATCACTCCCCATTGGTAGACGGATAGCTACAAAATTGTCCTAGTTGGAGGAGAACCAATCAAGTATTTCACTAAACCATGCCCACATATCATATCTCGTACAACCAAGTTCGATTAAATTTGTTTTATTTTTGATATTTTTGACAACTAGTTGTGTCTAATTAGTTGACTGACACATTGGCACTATATTTTCTCCAGGGCATATATACGTAGTGGTTTCCCCGAGGTGCAATGCATGGCACACTGACTATTGGCTAGCACATTGCTTAGAGGGGAAGCAAACCCTAAATGTCCCATTACGAGACTTTGAGGCCAATGATTTTCAGAATGGGTCGATGATTATAAAAGGAGAATATTTGAACCAGGTTTCCCACTCAGCAAATAGAAAAGGGTATACATATGAAGATTATAGACCAGGTGAGTTTGTATACCATTATACAAACTTAGTTATTGGCACAAACCTCCAGCTTCAAACAATGCCAAGGAAGTACTCATCAAAGGCATGATACTTATTGCCTTACTCCGAGCACGAGAGGTTAAAGGAAACCCTTGGTATTCGAGGTGATCCTGTTGGTTTAGTCGAATGACAATAGGTAGGTAATTTCTGGTATGTGGCATACATGTTTTATTGTGTACTATGTTATAGGTATGTGGTGTACATGTATTCTATGATTTTGTTTCGTGGTCTCATTGAATATTGACATTAATATTTTGACTATTGCAGCAAGATATTGATAGCTTGATAGACTGATAAGTTGCATAGACTTGGTACAATTTGATAAATTGCACAAGTTTCGTCATGGACTTGTTTTCTTTTTTTTTTTCTCCCATTTAATTCAACCATAATATATTCATCCTCATGCCCATTTTCATTCTCATCATCACCATCACCATCTCCATGCTCATTATCACTATCCCCATGGTCGTGCTCACCATCACCATTCCACCATGAACATCACCACTGTGCTCTTCCTACCCATGTTGTCACCATAACCATACCCTTTTTAACCATAAGGTTCTCAACCATCATCCTCACAAATATAAACGTAGTCCTAATCCATAACAATAGAAACCTAGAAACCATGCCAAAAAAGAATCCATGCTACTGGACACCTAATACCCATTAAATAATCCACAAGAATGAGAATGTTTTAATGTGGAGGTGATTATTAACCTATATAGGTTTAATGTGGTGCTTTGGGGACTCATAAATGGTTCTCTAAAATGAGAAGGAAGGTTTAATACTTGATGCTCTTGTTTCCCTCCCCCAAATAAAGTTAAGGACTTGAGACTTATCTAAGACGCCCAAGACTTGATCATGGTGTCCATATTCAACTTGAATTCCAAATACTCCTTGGAGAGGGATTTTGTCATGGTGTTTGAGCTCAATAATGTTAAGTTTGGAATTAAATCCATTGCCCCCCCAACCATGTTTATTCCTCAAAAATTATTTATAGTGCACAAAATATGCTAAGGGAACTTGTATCCCGGTTAGATGGTAAATACCCCATACAAAGTTCTCATTTTCTAGTTAAAGGACTTTTCCAACTCCCTTAAGCTTTAGAAAATTTAATATTACCATAAATCACTTGTTTCATCACTTGATGATCGCTAAGGCCCCAAAATGCGTTCATTGTCCTATGTGGAGGTCCAACGAACACATTCATGAAGGTTGATCCTAAGAAGTTATCTTTAGGGCCTAAGGTGGTTGGTTCCCTCCTCTATGTTGATGTATATGCAACTTCGGAATGTTTTTCACCTCTATATTTAACCTATGTATATTGTACTCCTATAGAGATGTTTTATTCCTCTAGACGGAATTGTCGTCATTTGTATTGACAAGTGTCGTAACTTGTCGATGGGTTATTAGACCACCATGTGTGGGGTCGGCCCTGATTAAGTTAACCATGGGTTATTAGGCTAGGATGGACAAGTCGGCCCCACTGGTTTATTGGGCAGGACAGAACAAGTATAAATAGAGATCGGGAGATCTCTATTTGATCACTCATTACTCACTCTTCCATCACTCAGAAAGTGGCGCACATATGAGGAGGAGGATGAATTGCTAGGAGAAGACTATCTCTTATACTTTGGTTGTATCATTTCTCTTTCTATCTCTGAGGAAGTTGTGGGGTTTTTCACCTTTATGGCTTTCCCCAGTGAAACTCTGTGTGGCTATTGTCTCATGTGATTGCTTGGTGTGATTGATATGCATTGTTATACTTGATATGCTGTATATGTTATTATCTCAGTAAAGATCCTAGAGTATATTGAATTAATGCTAAAAAATTAACATGGTATCAGAGCTTCCCTAAGAAGAAGACATTGTGCAGTGGCGAAAACTAGGGTTTCTTGTTTATTGGGTTTCTCTCCAGAGATTTTGGAAAATAAGTAAGGTAGATTGACTCTACTCATCAAGGAGAATCTATCTATCCAATCATAATTCAATTCTGAGCACTTTCAATTTTGGCCCTAAAAATTAGGGTTTCCACAAAAATAAGAATTTATGAAATCTGAAGACATAGCTGGAAGCACCTTGGAAAAATCGAAGTTTAGAGCTTTGGATCGAGATTTTTAATTGGGTAAAGCTCCGAGAAACTCAAACCCTAATTCAGGGTCCTCCCAGTGAATTTGGGAAGACTAAAAGGCACTTTTGAAGGGTGAAACTTTGCATATCTCAAAACCTAAATATACCAGGCTAATCATCTCATCAAGGTGCATCTTTCTATCCTTTCAGAAAGTTGAAATTCACATTTTGAATTTTTAGGGTTTCTCTGACAAACCCTAATTCGGGACCAGATCCATTTTTCAGCAAATGAAGTGGTAAGACCTAAATCTTTTCTATTTCAATTTGAAGTACTCTTTAAGATGTCTCACCACACCAATCTTGAGGATAACCTTGAAGGGGCTGATAACATCCGAGCATGGGAGTATAGGATTGGGTTAATCCTGGAAGAAAATGAGTTGGACACTTATATAAGTGAAGAGGTCCCTATCGCAGAGGGAGAAGAGACTAAGGCTCTTCACAAGAAGAACTTGGTCAAGGAAAAGAGGATCATTGCTGATTCTATCAAGGACCATCTCATCCCACATATGTCATCTCTGAAGACACCTAAGGAGATGTTTGATTCCCTAACCAAGCTATTTGAAGGGAAGAACATAAATCAGAAGATGACTTTGCGGAACCAATTGAAAGGGGTAAAGCTTCAAAATGGAGAGACCATTGAATACTATTTCTCTAAGGTCTATCAGATCAAGGAACAATTTGAAGCTATGGATTAAGTGGTGGAGAATGGTGAAATTGTTATGACCGCTTTAAATGGCCTACCTAGGTCATGGGATTCCTTTATCCAAGGAATATGTGCAAGAAGGAAACTAATCTCCTTCATTAGACTATGGGAGGAATGCTCTCAAGAAGAAGCAAGGCTTGTGGCTCGAGAAGAAAATATGGGGAATGAAGATCAAGCTCTCATAGCTCAAACCAAGAAAGGGAAGATAAAAAAGGATTCATCTCACAAAAGAAGACCTTCACACCACCATCATAAGAAAGATCTCAGATGCTTCACTTGCGATGAGAAGGGACACTTTGTTGCAGATTGTCGCAAGAACAAAAGGGACAACAACAACAACAACTTCAACAAGAAGAAGAAAAATAACAAAAGAAGATATCATGCTCATGCTGCTAAGGATGATGAACCACCAAAGAAGAAGGCTAGGGAAGAAAGTGATGACTCATCAAGTGAAGATGAATATTTTCTAATCTTTGCTCTCACAGGTACTATTTCTCATGGTTGTAATGATTGGCTTATTGATAGTGGGGCTTCCAAACACATGAATAGGTTTAAAGAATATTTCATAAACCTATTTGAACATGAGTCACCCCATAAGGTGAAACTTGGGGATGACTACCAATATCCTATCAAAGGAATTGGTGAAGCCTCTTACAATCTAGACTGTGGAAAATCCTTGAAGATGAAAGATGTGTTATTTGTACCTGGGCTCAAGAAGAACCTACTCTCCATCTCTGCATTCGATGCAAAAGGAATGAGGGTTTCATTTGTAGATGGCCAAGTCCTAATGTGGCCAAAGGGTAAAACTATTGATGATGCAGTGGTGATTGGAGAGAAAGAGTGAGGATTGTACAAATTGAAGGGACAACCTGAACATGCCATGGTACATGAATCCATGGAGCCAAGTGAAATTTGCCATAGAAGGCTTGCACATGTGCACTATAGGGCACTACCAATTGCACGTAAAGCTGTAGAAGGTCTTTCTAAAATCAAGACAAAGCATGAAGGTGTTTGCAAAGGATGTGCAAAAGGAAAGAACATTAAGAAATCATTTCCAAGCAGTGAAAGAAAAGCTAAAGGAATATTGGAAATTATCCACTCCGATGTATGCGATCCAATGTCATCCAGTTCTCTGAGTGGGTATGTATACTATGTCTCTTTCATTGATGATTTCTCTAGGAAGACTTGGGTTTACTTTTTGAAAAAAAAAGATGAAGTGTTTGATAAATTCAAGGAATTCAAAACCTTGATGAAAAATCAAAATGATAAAAAGATCAAGACTTTCAGATCCGACAATGGTGGAGAATTCACCTTAGGTGATTTCAAGAAACTATGCAGTGATTCAGGGATTAAGAGGGAGTTGACTGCTCCCTACAATCCACAACATAATGGAGTTGCAGAAAGGAAGAACAGAACAATCATGGAAGCAACACGGGCAATGCTGCTTGACCAGGATCTTCCTATGCACTTATGGGAAGAAGCAGTTAGGACAACTGTATATGTATAGAACAGAACACCTCACAAGATATTAGACAACAGAACACCATAAGAGGTATTCTCTGGTAAGAAACCTGAAGTCAACCATATCAGAATATTTGGTTGTCTAGTATACACTCATGTTCCGAAGGAAAAGAGAACAAAGCTAGATCCTTTAGGAAAGAAGGGCATCTTTATGGGGTACAGTGAAAGCTTAAAGGCTTACAGAATATACTTTCCAGGGTTCAAGAAGATTGATGTTAGCAGGGATGTAACATTTGATGAAAACTTAGCCTTCATCAAATCAAGGAAGACACCTGTTGAAGATCATGAAGAACCAAAGGAAACCAGATTTCAAGACATCACCATGATTGAATCAATTTCAGAAGCAGATCGTGAAGTTGAAGATCCACAAATACCTGTAAATCCACCCCGTGAGAATAAATCTCACAAAAGGAAACCTGCATGGGCTAGAGAGCTCATTCAAGATGCAAAAAGATATGGAATTCCAGAAGAAGAACACAGAGCAAAGAAATGAACTAGACCACATACTGGCTATGTTGCTTTACTCTGTGATATTATGAACAAAGAACCTTCCAGTTATGAAGAAGCAGCGGAAAAGAAAGAATCGAAGGATGCCATGGTCGAAGAATACCAGTCGCTCATGAAGAATGATGTTTGGGATGTAGTCCCAAGACCTGAAGGGAAGTCTATGGTGAATTCCAAGTGGATCTACAAGATCAAGCATGTTGTAGATGGCAGCATAGAAAAGTACAAAGCAAGATTTGTAGCTCATGGCTTCTCCCAGAAAGAGGGAATAGACTATGAAGAAAATTTTGCTCCTGTAGCCAGGTACACTTCTATTAGATCAATACTTGCTCTGGATGCAGTGATGAAATGGAAGATGCACCAGATGGATGTCAAGACATCTTTCTTGAATGGTGTAGTCGAGGAGGAAGTGTATGCAGAGCAACCACTTGGTTTTGAGACACATGACAGTGACTCATGCGTGTGTCGGTTGAAGAAATCCCTATATGGCTTGAAGAAAGCTCCTAGGGCTTGGTATGGTAGGATAGACAGCTTTCTATCTAGTTTGGGCTTTACCAAGAGCAAAGAGGATTCCAACCTTTACTACAACATTGAGGAAGGAAATCCAGTGATACTACTTCTATATGTGGATGACCTGTTTGTTACAGGTGAGGATGGATTGATTGTCGATACCAACATGAAGCTTGCTGCCAAGTTCGAGATGAATGAATTGGGGATGATGCACTATTTTCTAGGCATGGAGGTGTGGCAGAGCACAGATGGGATCTTCCTTGGACAAGGGAAGTATGCGGTAGAGATCCTGAAGAGGTTCGGGATGATGGACTGCAAGGCCATGGCCACACCTATGGAATCAAACTTGAAGCTTCTGTGTGATGCTTCATCTGATCCGGTTGATGTCACTCTGTATCGTCAGATGATTGGGTCCTTGATGTACCTGACGAACACTAGACCAAATATTTGCTCTGCGGTGAACACATTGAGCTATTTCCTGACGGATCCTAGAGGTGTTCACCTAGTTGCTATAAAGCATATTCTGAGGTACCTGAAGGGTACAATTGATTATGGGCTCAAGTATGATGTGAATCAAAAGTTTAACCTACAGGGTTATGTTGATTCAGACTGGGAAGGCAGTGCTGCAGATAGGAAGAGCACTTCTGGGTGCTGCTTAAGTATGGCATCAAGTGTGATCTCTTGGTTTAGTAGGAAGCAATCCTGTGTAGCATTGAGTATGGCTGAGGCAAAGTATGTTGTAGCATGTTAGGCTAGTTGTGAGGCAATATGGATCCGGAATCTACTGTCTGAGTTATTTGATCTCTTGCTGGAGTATACTGGTATCGTTTGTGACAACCAGTGTTGTGTGAAGCTATCTGAGATCCCGGTATTCCATGACAGGTCAAAGCACATTGAGATCAAATATCACTATATCAGAGATATGGTGTAGAGAGGAGTAGTGAAGCTCTTGTATGTTGCGATGGATGAACAAGTTGCAGATGTGTTGATGAAGCCACTAGCCGGAGTGAAGTTCGAGTACTTCAGAGAGAGGCTTGGTGTTCTTCAGATTGATGACACTTCAAGGGAGAAGTTATGGACACATTTGCAGGAGCCATTGCCAGCATGGTGAGAGGAGGATCCTTCCATGGCTGCGGATGTAAGCGCTAGATGATGAGCATTAGGACGATGCTCCGGTTACTGCTATGTATATGCATCATGTTGGATGCTTGATATATTTGTATATGGATCATGTTGGATGCTTGTTATGATTAGTTGGATCATGTATATGTATATGCATCATGTTGGATTCTTGGACCATGTATCTGTATATGTATCAGGTGGATATGTTGTATGATTAGGTAGATCATGTATGTTGATATATATCAGGTGGATACATTGTATGATTAGGTGGATCATGTATGATGATATGTATCAGGTGGATGCATTATATGATCAGGATAATGATGGATGATGAGTTTCAGGATGTTGCTCCAGATGACATGCATAAGGATGATGTAGTGATGATGATCAGGTTGATCATGTGATGATGTACATCAGGATGACGTATGGTGAGTATCAGGTTGATACTCTGTAGCCGTGGACAGGTTGTGTAGATGAGCATATAAGTAGACCTGAAAGATCCGACAGATAGAGCTATGTGCTCATAACATCCTGGGATTCTCTTTCGAGGAATTGCTCTAGGAGGACATATAAGTAGACCTGGGAGATCTGATAGGTAGAGTTGTGTGCTCGTAACAGCCTGGGATGCTCTTTCGAGGCATTGTCCTATGGCATGTAAGTAGACCTAGGAGATCCGATAGGTTGGGCTGTTTGCCCATAATAAGTCTTGGAATTCTCTTTCGAGGAATTGCCATGAGCACATGTAAGTAGACTTGGGAGATCCAATAGGTCAGGTTGTGTGCTTGTAATAAGTCTTGGGATGCTCTTTCGAGGTATTGTGGTGAGGGGTCACATGTAATACGTCCTAGAGATCCAGATAGTTTGTGCTAGTAATGTAAAAGGCCTCGGATGCTCTTTAAGGTTCTTACTAGTCAAGACACTCTTTTAAGGTTTTGTGACGGTCACATGTAAGTGGACTTGGGAGATCTTGCCAGTCATGCTTCAACACATAAATGTTCCTGAGATACTCTTTCGAGGCATTGTGACGCACGTAATAAGTCCTGAGGATTCCACAACATGGCCAGTGATGATGAAGACCTACAGGTGGTGGGCCTACATCCAGTATGAAAAAGGACTGACTCTGTAGAACTTCCTATGACGAGTAGATCGGATATTGATTGAGATAGCAGCAGTAGTGACGATGACAATGATTTGTTGATGATGATCCAGAGAAGAATACTTGTACTAGCAGATTTTTGTTGAGAAATACCTTCCTAGTTAAGAGGGAGTGTTTATGTATATGTAAATTCGGAATGTATTTCACCTATGTATATTGTACGCCTATAGAGATGTATTATTCCTATATACGGAAGTGTCATCATTTGTATTGACAAGTGTCGCAAGTGTCGTAACTTGTCGATGAGTTATTAGACCACCATGTGTGGGGTCGGCCCTGATTAAGTTAACCATGGGTTATTAGGCTAAGATGGACAAGTCGGCCTCACTAGTTTATTGGGTAGGACATGACAAGTATAAATAGAGATTGGGAGATCTCTATTTGATCACTCATTACTCACTCTTACATCACTCAGAAAGTGGCGCACATATGAGGAGGAGGATCAACTGCTAGGAGAAGACTATCTCTTATACTTTGGTTGTACTTTGGTTGTATCATTTCTCTTTCTATCTCTGAGGAAGTTGTGGGGTTTTTCACCTTTATGGTTTTCCCAAGTGAAACTATGTGTGTCTATTGTCTCATGTGATTGCTTGGTGTGATTGATATGCATTTTTATACTTGATATGCTGTACATGTTATTCTCTCAGTAAAGATCCTAGAGTATATTGAATTAATGCTCAAAATATAACACTCTCAGCATGGTCAAGGACCTAATTCTCTTGTTTCCCTTCCCTTATCATGGCCAAGGCATGAGTACCCATATGTGGAGTAAAAACCATCTTATTGGAACCCGTATCCAACTATGGTTTTTCTCATTAAGTGGCAAAGAAGATTTTGCATTAAAAGGTCAAATTCATAAAACATCTGCATGAGATTTTATCGACAATGCGCTCATGTTGGTCTCTCCCAAACACATTTTCTAAAAATTACAACATTCAATTTTGTTGCTTGGTTTGGTTATTATGCCCAAGGATGAATTTTCCATCTCTCCTTGAGACACTTGAACTAAATTAAATTGGAGGCACGAAATGCTAATTGTGCATTGAAAGGACATGTCATTACTTGCAATACATCTATTTCAGTAGGGCCATCATCCCCATTCAATCATATAGGTCGAACACATTTTCTCTAGATTTTAAATGGGACTAGAAATCCTAGCCAATGATTGATAGCTTGATAGCTTGATAAATTGCATAGACTTGGTACAACTTGATAAATTGCACAAGTTTCGTCATGGATTTGTTTTCTTTGTTTTTTCTCCCATCTAAGTAAACCATAATATATGCATCCTCATGCCCATTTCACGTTCATTATCACCATAACCTGTTAGGATATTTAGACACTTAGGAGTTAGTTAAGATCAACTTGTGTAATAGATCCATTAGGTAAAGTGTGTTTCTTTAGTATGCATTTGTAAATACTTAATCCGATGGTCACGATATGTTCCCGACATAGAGTGATCCGACGGCTCAAGTTCTCTTAGACCATACCTACCCTTGATCCATGGCTTAAGACCCGATTGGTCCACGATCTCTATTTAAAGAGCATGTGGGGTCATTGGAAAGTTGATTGATTATGAGAAGCTCATTTGTAACTTTCTTTCTTTGCATAATAAATTGCTCCGTAGAAGCTATTTGGCCGGGGCCGTGGAGTGTTTCCCTCTCGAGGGTTTAAACCAAGTCAAAACATCGGTGTGTTGATTTGTGATCTGTTTGTGTGAAGTGGTTGCTCTAGATGTTTGGTCTTTTGGGAGTACCCTGTGTACTCGAACATGGTATCAAAGCTTTTATGAAGAGATGTTTCTGGTTATGATCTAGATATTGAACTGTTGTTGCCAAAACTTGAAAGGGTTTCTGGTTTTGGTATTTTTGTGCATTTCTAGGTTGTGGGAGGTGTTCCATTGTGTACGAAGTGTCGTTTCCATTGGGAAATAGTTTTGGTTTGATTGAAAATGGTTTTCGATTGCTTCAGAAACACATATTTCATCAGATCGGAAGGTATAATGTTACAGTGACACTTTTTTATTCTTATTTTTTTAAAATATCTCATATTTTATCAGTTTTTATTATTATATTTTTTTTAGTTTCAGATTGTTGCTTTCTTTTTCTGTGTACACGCTTTGCCATGCACCTTGTGTGATCTCGGCAAATCAGAAATAGAAAGGGAAAGGGTTTTTCTCGGCTGCGTATGCTCTTTGCCGTGCACCTTGAGCGATCTCGACAAATCAGAAACAAAGAGAGAAGGTAGGCTTTCCAGGAAAGCTAACAAGATCTAACCCCAAATGTGTGGAAAAGTTTTTTTTGTTTCGGTTTGTGGTGTGTTTTGAAGGAAAAAAGGCAAGCATGGAAACCGAGGGGGGTCCTTTGTTTTTTAGCTGGTCATTTTCTATCTGCCACGTCACTATTGGGGACATCTTCAACAATTTCTTTGTTCAAGCATAACTTCATCATACAGAGTCAATTTTCAGTGCCGTTTTTTTATAAACCGCCTATTTTTTCGAGTTCTTCACATCGAGACTATTGGTTTCTACTTTTACAGCCATTAATTTACAAATATGGCTGCCCCTTGTGATATTCTACTTACCAGTTCCAACTATTTCTCATGGAAATCTCATATGGAGGATGTTCTATGAAGTAGAGGACTTTTTAGAATTACCTCAGGGAAAGAAATAGAACCTATTGATGATGATAAGAACATCAAATGGGAAAATAGATGTGACGAAACTCGTGGATTGATTGAGATGTCAATCTCTACTGATTTGCGATTCCACATATCTGGAATTGATGGACTTGATGCTGCTTGGGACAAGTTGACATCTGTGTTTGGTAAACACAATGAAATTCGAGGTTACCAACTCGAAAATGAATTGATTTCTTTAAATCCAAGTGATTTTTCATGCATACAAGATTATTTATCTAAGTACAAAACTCTTAAACTCTTATGTGAAGAATGCAAGATTAAGAGGGAAGACAAACAATGCATTTATCATATTCTTTCCAAACTTGGACCTGCATATTCTGTTTTTATATCTACATTTTACTCCATGAAAGAATCCTTGAATGCAGCTAGCTATCAAGAGCAAGTCTTGAATCCTTTTGTGATTCCTTGATTAGAGAGCAAGATAAGCTCATCCATCTTGGAATAATTAACAATGCAGATACATCTAAGAAAGCATTATTGTCCCAATAGAAAGAAAAGTCCAAGCCTCCCAAGAAACAAAATTTTCACAATAATAAGTCAAACAAGGGTCCCAAACCCTCTCAATTAGCTCCTTCTTTAAAAAATGACAAAGGATCCAAGCCAAAAGGAAAGAATACTAAGCATCATTGCAACTATTGCAGGAAAGATAATCATGATGAATCTAAGTGTTTCAAGAAGATGGCAGCCTTGGAAGTAGTAATGAAGAAGCACCACATCAGCCTAGATTTTCCTTCAGAATCTACCTCTCATGGACATGCACTTTGTGCTTCTGGCTATTCTTATAACACATCTTCTTCTTCTACTTAAAATGAATGGCTCATTGATTCTGGAGCATCTTATCATATGGCTAAGGATCAAGCCATCTTTTCTACTATGCATGAATGTAACACCAAACAAATATTTGTTGGTGATGATAGATCTCTAAATGTTGTAGGAGTTGGAATAGTTCCAGTAGATAATGGTCATTTCAGTGATGTATTATGTGTTCCAAGAACTTCCTGCAATTTTTTATTAGTCTATCAGATCACTTATTCTGGTGAAGGTAAAACTATGACATTTACACATCACCAAGTTGTAATCAAGGATTTTAAAGATCCTCAACAGGTCGTAGCTACTGGAATTATTGATGATATTACCAGGTTGTACAAATTTAACTACTTTGGGTCATCACCTTTTCCTTCAGTTTTTGTTGCTCATAGTGATAACTTGAGCAAACTTTTGCATGAGCGATTTGGTCACTTAAATTATCACTCATTGCAACAACTATGTAAAGACAATATGGTGGCAGGTCTTCCGATGGTATCTTGTAGGGATGGTGTTTGTTCCAGTTGTGTACTCGAAAAACATCATCGAGATAGTTTTGACAAACGTGCCTCTTGGCACGCCTCGGCTCCCTTGGAGCTTGTCCATAGTGACTTGTGTGGTCCTCTTCCATCTGCTTCCTTTTTTTATTTCAAGTATTTCTTAACTTTCATTGATGATTACTCTAGACGCACTTGGGTTTATTTCCTAAAACTTAAGAGCGAAGTATTTAACATGTTCTTTGCCTACAAGCCCTTGTTGAAAAACAATCTCATCATCAAATTATTAAGTTAAGATCTGACAATGGAGGAGAATATGTTAACAAAAAGTTCACTACTTTCTGCACTGAACAAGGAATCCAACAACAACACAATATTCCATATACACCGCAACAAAATGGTGTATCTAAACGAAAGAACTGCACTTTAAAAGAAATGGCTAATTGTATGATCCAATCTAAGGGACTAAGTCTTCAATTTTGGGTTGAAGCCATTAATTGTGCAAATTACACAGTTAATCGCACCCCCACTAAATATTTACAGGGTATCACACCGAAGAAGCATGGAGTAAAACTAAACCTAATGTAAGTCACTTCTGCGTGTTAGGTAGTGAAACATGGGCTCATATTCCGGATGAAAAATGGAAAGCATTGCAGCCTAAAAGTGAAAAGTCCATATTTGTTGGATATTCTGAAGATGTAAAAGGTTATAGACTTCTTCAACTACATTCTCATGATGTAATCATTAGAAGAGATGTTAAATTTGATGAAAATCTCTTGGTTTGCGAGCCAAACTCGGTGATTGTGCCATCTTTGGCCTGCGAGCCTGATTCGGTGATTGTGCCTTCTTCTTCTTCCAACTTTCCTGACAGGTTTCCAACTCCAATTTCTAATGATGACAGTGAGGATGAAAATCCACCTCCGCCTCCTCATGTTCCTCCAGTTGCACTAGCACATGTGCTTCCTCAATGGGTCCGTTCAACATGTGAAGCAGCTGGTGACCTTGCCGGTGCTCCTAGAGATCAAAGTCGAACACGTTCTTAGTTTTAGCGAGCCTCTTCTCTTTTGGATCAAGTTTTCGAGAATCATGACCCAGAAACTTTTGCAGAAGCTTCAGGAAATCCAGATTGGGATGCATCTATGGACGAAGAATATCATTCCTTAATGGCGAATGATACTTGGGGTCTTGTACTTCTTCCAAAAGGAAGAAAAATTGTCAGATGTAAATGGGTCTACAGAACTAAGTGTGCATCAAATGGAAGTGTTGAAAGACTTAAGGCAAGGTTAGTTGCCAAAGGCTTTTCCCAAGTTGAAGGGATTGACTACAATGAAACCTTTTCTCTTGTCACAAAAATGAACTCCATCTGCCTTGTTTTTCCCTTGTAGCTTTACATAACTGGGAAGTCCATCAAATGGATGTCAAGTCTACCTTCTTACATGGTGATTTACAGGAGGAAATTTAGATGGAATAACCATCTGGAAATGTTCAGAATAACTCTAGCCTTGTCTACTTCCTTAAGAAATCCTTATATGGCCTTAAGCAAGCTCCTAGAGCTTGTAGCTAGGATTTTACCCCTAGCTTGTGCAAATGAGCACCTACTAAGGATAAGGGACTCCTTAGTGGCAGTTCAATAAATTGTAAATTAAAGTGCTAAAACGGAAATGTAAATTACTCTAAACATATGCATGAAACAGAAAAAACAAAAGATAAAGAATGGTTTTTGTATTGATTTTATCTCCAATGTGAAGGTTGGTGAAGCTCTTGCAATGGCCCAAGAGGGTTGCTCCAAGCTCCAACTTGCTCCTTCTCTTTCTCCAAATGATGGAAATGGGCCAAAAGGGGCTCTCAAGGTGAAAGTAGCTCAAGGGTGAGCTATGGCTTCAAGAGCTATTTTGGCAAAGTAAGGGTGCTTATGATTGTGGATGTCAAATGAGGGGTCTCCATCACCTATTTATAGTTTTTTGGTGGTGGAGTGCTGGCCCATGGTTTTGGGAACCATATGGTTTAGATCAGCTGTATAGGTTTTTTTCCTCCTTTTTCCTCATTATTTTATATTTTTTATTCCCTCTTTAGAGTGTTTTTGCTATTTTAGAGAAATTTTGGATATTTTTGGAGGGAAAAGGGGTTTTTTAGCATTTTTGAAGCTTTTTTGATGGTTTTGTGGCCTTTTGGAAGCATTTTAGGCCTTTTGGAGGCTTTTTAGTGGGATTTTCAGGGTTTTTAAGGGAAATATGGTAGGAAAATGGACAAATGAGTAGTGTAATGGGGTAGATGAGGTAGTGAGCACTTTTTGGGTGTTAACAGATTGCCCCCTGATGTGTGAGGGAAGGAGCTCATCGTATGGTTGATAGACATCATAAGTATATAAATGGTTTTCCTGGGGTGTGGAGAAGAGAAGAAACAAACTGGATCCTGGAACAACGATCCCGAACAACTGCAAAAACTAAAAGTACATAGCGTCAACAATGGACGAGGAATAATCTGATCATATGGACGAGGCGGGCATTCCCATGCTCGTATCAAGATATAAAACAATAATAACAATGTGGTCCAAAAGAGGGGGACCTGACATATACATGACCTCAAATACTGAATGAGGAAGAATCTCAATATATGGACGAGGCGGGCATACCCATGCTCGTATCAAGATACATAAAATAACTATAAGGCCCGAAAAAGGGGGACCTGTAGGATACATAGAGAACCACTGTGTACATCATAAGGGTCCAGAGAGGACACAAATTTGGGACATACTGCTGGGCTGACCATGTCTCAGCTGAAGTACTGATACACTGGAATGACAACAGTGCTACTGAGTGTGGTACCAAAGGAACTGATGAGCTGCTGGATCAGAGTGACAAGGGGTCATACTCTCAATGGTACACTGAACTGGGATGGAACTGGGACTGACCTGGGTACTCAAGGAAGCATATAACTGGATGGCTTCCGAATACAATAACCAACGCAACCCGAACATCCACAAGAACATATAACTGGGCGTTCTGAAGTGACTCACCAATGTGCTAGAGTCAAGGGAGATCCAGGGTCTTCGACTAAAAATGGAAGGGATATAAACCCTGCACGATTCTCAACGATGCGATCAAGGTGCTGAAGTCGAGCATGTGAGAAACAACCATTCGGAGAGGCAATGATGACTCCTCTCAAAATGGTCCGTAGGCACTCACCACAAATGGTGATGGGTCCAAGGCGCAGGGACCTCTGGGTCTATCCTCTGGAATAGAGGGGTTGTTGTCGACAGAGGGAGACCTGCAACTATCAAGGCAATGATGTTTCCTTGACAGGAGCGCGAGGTGGAGAACCGAAGTGTGATAGTACTGATGGTAGGACTAACAAACTGTGGGGGATAATTGGGCAAGTAGAGTGGGTGGACTCAAACTTCCTTTGTTTAGAGTATGATGGCGGGGATGATCAGGCAACATATGAAACTGACTGGTGGGAAAGGGATCATAGCTGTACTGGGAAGTGACTGGGATGAGGGAGACTCAAGCTGGTGTAAAATGGAAGGACACTGCAGAATACTCTAAACAAAGGCGACCTGATTGGGGGTGCTACCGAGATGATCGATCATAGTGCCAAGAGGCACGGCAGACTTCTTCATGGGTTAAGGAACGAGAAGAAGTGTGTGTAAAATGGTACTATCATGTGGATTTATACGAGCCCAGGACAGTTCATGCTCGTGATTGCTTTCAATTTTAAGGAGTCTGAAAGCGATAAGAAGACTCTAAAATAATGGAATGGTATTGTCGTGTGGATTTGTACGAGCCCAGGATAGTTCATGCTCATGGTTGCTTTCAATTTTAGAGAGTCTGAAAGCGATAAGAAGACTCCAGGGGGTTGCTTTTTCGTGTGTTAGTCTCCAAGGCCCAAAGAAGCATAAAAGGATGCAATGAAGAACTCTTCTAGCCGGTGTGACTAGAGTATTCCTTTTTCGTAATTAGTCTACCAGGTCCGGAAAAGGGGTAAACTTATACCATATAGACACCCTTTCAGGTACTTTAACGAGCATGAAAGGAAGCAAGATTGCTCGACGATCTTCTCATTGTTTTAGGAGTTAGAAAAGAGCTTAACAGAAACTCCCTAAGTGCCTTTTTCGTAAAAGACTTGTCCGTCCTGAAAAAGGGATAAAATTATACCGAACAAAAGGAATGGCCAGGAAGGGAGGAAGTGCTCAATCAAGGGACACTTATGATGACCAAGAACAAGGGTAGGGGGGGAACACTAGTGGGCCTCCTTGCGGGGTAATGAATGGTGGAAAAATAACGAAACAATTGTAGTATGATAGGAGTGAATGGCTCATGTAAAATGTGGAACAATCCGATGGCAGCCGATGTGGCGCACAAACCGAGGCAGCAAGGTGTTGGGAAACAATGTTGAAACTATACCAAGTGAGAGCGATAAATGATCTGAAGCATCATCATGAGCTCGGAAAAATGAATCCGGCAATATAAAGAGTGTTAAAAATGGATAACGACCAATGTGGCACGCAAATTGAGGCGACGAGCGTGTTTAGGAAAAACACCCGAAAACTCAGGGGGTGAGAGCGAGAAATGATCTCAAGCATCATCACTGGCTCGAAAAAATGAATCCAATGTAATAAGGTATATCAAAAATGGGCTACGGCTGATGTGGCACGCAAACCGGGGCGACAAGGTGTCGGGACACAATGTTGATATTGGTCCTGGTGAGAGCGAGAAATGATCTCAACCATCATCACGAGCACAGAAATATGAATCCGACGGTGCAAATGGTGCAAAAAATGGAGGTCATAAGGACTCCAGAATGGTCAAAGGAACTAACTAGGTTAAAAAATGGTTTCAAATAAAGGTGAGCCCACCAAGCCAAGGATGCAGTGGTGGGGAGAAATGAGGACCTGTGGGGGAAGAATAATAGGTGTATCAAATCAAATCAAATCTACAAGTGTGAAAAAGTGAGCAGGGTTAATGACTTGCCCCCATGCTATGTGCATGGGGTTTGTGATTATGGATGACATATGTGTGGGTTTGAACAATGGGTTCATTGACGTGCTGAGATAGATGTGATGGGGAAGGTTCAAAATTATTGATCATGCCCCCTATCTCAGGGTCGAGGGAATCTATTATGCCCCTTGACTCAGAGGTGTCAAGGTGGTGCTCTATGATGGTGGGGTCAAGACCGGGCACTTCGGTATAGGACCAGGCAAAGACATCATGAAATTCTTGGAAGAGTTTTTTGTACTCCTCAATCTCAGACTCACTGCAAGAGGCTCCTAAAGTGATGAGTTCAGGGGCACCTCCGGGGGCAGAGATATCTATGTGGATAACAGGAGAAATGTTGGCCATGTTACCTTCCTCAAAGGCATTAGGAGTAGGAATAGGATCCTTAAACCAGTCGACCTTGGTAGGAGGGAAATCTTTGGATTCAACCGCAAATTGGGTAGCGGTGCTAGAGGAAGATGCTTCTGGGAGGAAATACGAACGATGGTGCATGTCATCCCAGGGATACTCTAGGGTAGTGAGTGCCTCAAGAATCTCCTCATCAGTACGGAAAGTGTGGGCTGTCAAATCGGTTGACGGGGGAATGGTAGTTGAAGAGATCATGTAAATGGTGTTGATCTCCCCGGATGGGGGTGAGATCGGGGGGTGAATCTCCTCAATGGTGGGAGGTGTTGTCTCAAGATCCTGTAATCGGGGAGATTAGGATGGTGATGTGAATAATGGTCGTAAACACCGCATATTGCACAAGGGTGGTTAGTGCGTAATGATTTATCACGAGGCTTAGGGGTTGGATCTAGTTTGACAACCGAGATATTGGGGTCATCATCAAGCATCTGCATGTGTTCCTGTAATGCAGGTAACTATGGACATTGATGAGTCGCATGGCCTAACTCATCGCACAACGAGCATTTGGGAGGAGCACGAAACACGGGGGGGTTTTTGACTATCTTGGGAGGTGGTACAACAGTGTAAGGTTGGGGGCCTCTGCCCCCAGTAGGTTTGGGAGGAGGAGGGGGATTCATGGAGGACGAAGGGGTAGCGACACCGGGGGGTGGCTGAGTGGTAGTATCCATGGGTTGCACCGGTTGTAGGATGATGCTTAGTGTCGGTGGGGGAATGGGAGGCGAAAGATACCATACAGGTAATCCCAAGGTTAACCCAGGGAGGCTAAGGGTAGCCATAACCGGGGCGCTTACTACTCCCGAGGGAGGGACTAGGAAGGGGATTGTGTGGATGGGTGTAACACCAATGTGGCTAGGTACCAATGGTGGTTTAGGCAACAAGGGTGGTTGATTGTTAGGTGTTTGGGTATCGTGGGAAAGGGTACATAAGTCAGACACTTCGGGCACAGATGACGGGGGAGGAATGGATTGGAAGGTGGATGTCATCGGCGGGTCTGAGTAAACTCCAGGTCCCAAGGAGGAAACAAACGAGGTAGCGGTACCACTAACAAGTTGTTCAACCATGGGGAGAACATTTTCGGGTGCAGAAGGGGCATTTGGATCGTAGCAGGTGAGTTGGTCAATCTTGACCATGCGTCCATCATGGGGGAACATCATGGTACGAAAGACAGAGGAAGCTATCGCCTGCATAGCATACATGTAGCTACGACCAAGTAAGAGGTTATAATCAAGCTGGGAGTTGATGACCTCTATGTCAATGAGTACAGTTTTACCACCTAACTGGATGGGAACATTGGCTAGGAGACCTTGGGGTTGAGCCGAACAACCGTCGTAGGCACATAATGCAGTGGTGGACTGTTGAAGAGTAGGGGGTCCCAACTTCTGCCATACGAATGTGGACATAACACATGTGGAGGCACCTTCATCGATGATACACCAACGGATGACAAGATTTCGAATGGAAACAGAAACTTGGAATGCTAAAGTGGAAGGAAGGCGGGGTTCGGACTGGTCCAAATCAAATGTCATCAAATTCGAATCATTTGGGTCAATAGCCCCAATGGCTGAGAGTAAAGTCTTGCGATGGGAAGGGTAGTTTTTCAAGACTTCTAACACAGACATGGCTGTGGGAGATTGGGCTAAGTCATCTACAATGTTGTAGTTTGACGCAGCGCGTGCATTGGGGTTATTGTTGATACGACGAAGTGGGAAACGAGGTGCTTTGGGGGTGCCATCTAGTGGAGGTGGAGGTATATGTAACGCCTGATAAGTGGGATGAGCGTGATTGTTTTTATCGACGAGAGGGGCTTCAGAGGTGGAGCCATATTGGTTTCGACGGGTCTGGAGGTTGACATCAGTGGATGACATCATCAACAAGTGGTGGGTACCTGAGTCAAACATGGGTTGATCAGGAGCGGCATAAGTGATCTGTTGTTGGGGTGGCGCATTGGCTTGAGGGGGAGCCAACGACTGAGTGTTCACTACGCCTTGGCTTGGTAAGGGGTTTTGTAGCACCAAAGGTGGCTGCTGAGGTTGTGGGGGGTTGGGCGGTGCCTGAGGACCCGCATGCCCTTGGCGATGGGCATCATCAACCCAAAGTTGCTGAGCTCGCTCCAAGTGTGGGAAAGCATGTGTGTAGTGGCCATAGACCCCGCAAATAGAACAAGGATGGTTTGTTCGCAAATTAGGGTTTTTAGCCTGCTTGGGCAGGCGATCAGGGTTTTGGTTAGCGGGGGCCGCATTATTGTTGTCTGGGGGATTAGGAGGTTGACCACCTTGGTCAGGAGGAGGTTTTTTTCCATGATTACGGCCCTTACCGTGGTTTTGTTGGCCCTGGTTGTGTTGGTTGTTTTGGTTTTGCTGCGGCTTTTGTTGGGCGTAAACTTGCCCTTGAGCAGTAGGTGGGTTTTGGGGTTGTGCAGGTGCTAGAGTAGGCTACGGTGGGTGATATGTATGTGGAGGCTGGGCAGGTGCGGCACCTTGAGGGGGTTGCTGATATGTCTGCGGAGCAGGTTGTGGGTTTTCCGCAGGGGCTGCTTGTGGTGGGTAATAAGCGGGTTGGGCCTGGGAAGGCGTAGGATCTAGTGCAGCCTGCTGGTGGTAATAGGGCTGAGGTGCGATCGTGGGGGGTAAGCAGGGGGCGCATGACCGAAGCACTGAGGTGGATAGGTGGCTCCACGGGAATGGTGGTGATGTGTCATAGGAGCATACGAGTTGGTTGCTCTAGACTGTGAGGTAGCCCACAAAAGGTCGGGGCCAGGGTTAGGACGTGCTATGGAAAAGGGTTGGGGATGCAAAGAAACACGCCCGATGATGCTGTCTGCACCATGGGATGCCCCCGATGCATCGTGCTAGGAGGAATCGCCGCGAGGGGCGTTCGGTATAATGGTATAGAGATAACCCGACTGGGCATAAATGAGGTCGAATTGCTGGGCCTTAAGGATGGCCTCTTCTTTAGACTGGGGTCTTTCGGATGCCACATCCTTAGCAATGACAGGAAGAAGGGATTTGAGGAACCAATCTAAGAAGATACGGTCGTCTAATTTGATTTTGCAGAGGCTACGACGTCGACGCCACTCATGAATGTGGTTCGTGATGTGGGTAGCCATGTTTTGTCTACAAGACAGGAGAATCTCAACTCCTGCATCATAGCGGACAGGTAGCTGGAAGAACTGCAGGAATTTCGAGGCAAGGGAAGTAGAGGTAGCATGGGTCCCATGGGGTTGCTTGATGTACCACTTAGCTGCAGAGCCAGTGAAGGTGCGCTGTAATAGACGGAGGCGAACAGAGTCATCCACTATGGAGTTGGAGGAACACCACAGATGGAAGGACATAATATGGTTTTGAGGGTCCTCACCTGCCTTGCCCTCGAACTTAGGGATGTCAGAGGGGAGCTTGGTGGGCATGTGAGGACATGCAGGGTCGTGTCGGATGGGATTGTTAGTCAATCTGGATAGGTCAGGCGGGTTGAGGCTAGACATGAATGGCAAACTGCAAGAAGGATGTGACACAGTAGTGGGTTGGACCAAGTTGGGGCCAATGCCCCCAAGTGGAGGGACAGGGTTTGGGATGTTGCCCCCAATTGGGGGAACTAAGGTATAGGAGGGTCCTACACCACTGTGGGTGGTGTGAGTCACTAGTGGAGTGGTGGTAGGTATTCCAGGTATAGGAATGGGTACGGTAACTGGAATGGTGGTCGCGGCCCCCATTGAGGGTATACCCAAAGCAGGTGTGGTAACTGGTGTAGTGGTGGATGTGCCACCAATGGTCCCTACAAAGAAAGGGGTGGAAATCATGCCAGCCATGGGGCTAGTAGGGGCAGTGTAAATAGGGTTCTCAGACTCTGCCTCAGAATCAGAGGTAAAATAAGGGGCGTCAAGATCGGGTGACGGAATCCTATGCCGCTGACGAGTGCAGTCAAGTGACAAGGCTCGAGATCTATGATACGTGGTATCAAGTGATGAAGATCTGCGTCTATGACGGGTGGTGTCAAGTGAACCATGCTATGGGGGCTCGCCCCTGAGGCACCGAGAATGTCTCGGGGACTCAATGGTAACAAATGGTGTCAAATCTTTGGGGGTTGAGGTGAGTAAAAAAAAATAGCTCAAAAACCCTAATGCAACCGAGCGTGCAAAAGGAGAGCTCAAAAAATAGGGCACTCAGGCCAAAAACCAACTCAAAACACCCACTGTAACAGGTGTGCTACAATAGGTGGAGTATCATCAGAAATGGTCAGAATACCAACAAGCAGCAGGTTTCCTAAAAATAAAAAATGGTGGACTCACTATACCAAAAGGAGGTAAGGGAACAAGCAAACACCTAACTAAATAGTATTCTGACTCAACTAGACATATCCTCTGCAAGGTGATGAAATCCAAGTTAGACAATATGGATAGGAGAGCCAAGTGGCGAAGATATCCCCCTACCAGGAGGGACGATGAGTAGTCAATCCTAGAAGAATGACAACTAAGATACCCCGTTCATGACACATCCAGAAAGGTGAATCTGCCATTTGGTCCTTTTACCGCAGTACCCCTATACAGGGATACTCCGAGAACTGCGAAAGGTAGCCCTTCGGTTACTGAATGGAGTGCGGTATTCCACTCAGGCCTCCAGAACCAGTCTGGCGACTTCAACCCTCCTAGGGGAGAGGCCCTCTGATAAACTGGTCGTGACCATGCCAAAAAATACTAGGGGATTTTGGTTCCATAATTGGACAACAGCTATGTCTCAAGTATAAGCAACCGAGGGGTGTTATTGGAAGCCTATCCCCCCGATCCTACCTAACTACAAAAATTATTTTGTGTTCCCCAAGTGGGGTTAGAATATTGGTTGTGTTAAGTAGTTTTTTAAGGCTCACTTGAATTAGGTGACAGAGTGTGTGCGCGTGAGGTGACGAACCCAATTAAAAGTGCCATGGGGTGGGCAACTTTCTAACTAATAATACTGAATGCAAAATTTTCTGAATCAAAATGCTAAAATTTTAAAAATATTTTGTAAATGGTACAAAAATTATGTTGCAGAAAAGGCTGTAGGGAAGTAGGGCTGCAGGTAGGACAGATGGTTGTGCAGAAAATATTTGCAGCAAAATGGGCTGGGTTCAAAACAGGGAAAAAATGCAGAAATTAGATCGCGGGTTGGTGGCGAAACTGAGCGATCGGATCACGGGAAAGAGAGAAACAGGCGCAGGCAGGTCGCGGCTTGTGGGCCGACAGATGTAGTCGAACAGCAGGAAACAGGTAAAAAGATGCAGTCGGGTCGCGGAAAAAGGGCTGATAGACGCAGTCGAGTCGTAACAAAAGGGCTGAAAGCCCCGGTCAGGACGCGGGAAAAGGGACAACAGACGAGGCCGGGATGCGGGAAAAGGGGCGACAGGCGCAGTCAGATCGCAGCAAACAAGCTAACTAGCCGCGGTCGGATTGCAAGTAACAGACTTGAATCTGCCGGCAGGGCGCCGAAAACAGTTTGAAAGCCACGATCGAGTCGCAGGTAAATGCCTGAAAGATGTGGTCGGTACGCGACTGCAGAGGTTAAAGATGCGGTTTACGGCAGCCAAAAGGGACAGTCGAAAGGAAAATACGGGAAATTATTGCAGAAAACTAAAAATTTAAACTAAAACCAGAAATTCAAATCCAGTGTAGTCGCCAAAACTGTAGCTAGGGTTTTACCCCTAGCTTGTGCAAATGAGCACCTACTAAGGAGAAGGGACTCCTTAGTAGCAGTTCAATAAATTGTAAATTAAAGTGCTAAAACAGAAATGTAAATTACTCTAAACATATGCATGAAACAGAAAAAACAAAAGATAAATAATGGTTTTTGTATTGATTTTACCTCCAATGTGAAGGTTGGTGAAGCTCTTGCAATGGCCAAAGAGGGTTTCTCCAAGCTCCAGCTTGCTCCTTCTCTTTCTCCAAATGATGGGAATGGGCCAAAAGGGGCTCTCAAGGTGAAAGTAGCTCAAGGGTGAGCTATGGCTTCAAGAGCTATTTTGGCAGAGTAAGGGTGCTTATGATTGTGGATGTCAAATGAGGGGTCTCCATCACCTATTTATAGTTTTTTGGTGGTGGAGTGCTGGCCCATGGTTTTGGGAACCATATGGTTTAGGTCAGCTCTATAGGGTTTTTTCCTCCTTTTTCCTTATTATTTTATATTTTTTATTCCCTCTTTAGAGGGTTTTTGCTAGTTTAGAGGAATTTTGGATATTTTTGGAGGGAAAAGGGGTTTTTTAGCCTTTTGGAGGCTTTTTTGATGGTTTTGTGGCCTTTTGGAAGCATTTTAGGCCTTTTGGAGGCTTTTTAGTGGGATTTTTAGGGTTTTTAAGGGAAATATGGTAGGAAAATGGACAAATGAGTCGTGTAATGGGGTAGATGAGGTAGTGAGCACTTTTTGGGTGTTAACAGAGCTTGGTATACCAAAATGGATATCTTTCTCCTTTACACTAGTTTGTCTAGATGCCATTCTGACCCCAATGTCTATACCAAGAAAGTAGGAAACCATCTCATCATAGTTGTTCTATATGTTGATGACCTTATTCTTACTGGTAGTGACCCTAAGCTTATAACCCATGTGAAATCCAGTCTTAAGCAAAATTTTGAAATGTGAGACTTAGGACATTTGCATTATTTTCTTGGTCTCCAAGTCCTGCAAACCAAAGAAGGAATGTTTCTTTCTCAATCTAAGTATGCTTGTGACCTTCTTCATCATTTTCACATGGAAGATTGTACACCAACCCCTTCTCCCTTCCAATCTGGAGTCAAACTTTTTGCCACTTGTCCTTCACCTGAAGTAGATGCCACCTTGTATTGTCAGCTTGTTGGCAGTCTCTTATACTTGACTCATTCCCGTCCTGACCTTTCCTTTTCCGTTGGTCATGTTGCCTGGTATATGCAAACACCTCATGAAAGTCACTGGAAAGAAGCTAAAAGAATACTTCAATATATTCAAGGTACAATTCAGTTTGGGATTCATTACATTACAGGGGGGAAACCTTTGTTGGTTGGTTTCACTGATTCAGATTGGGCCAGCAATCCTAATGATCGAAAGTCTACAATAGGTTATGTTTTCAGTGTGGGATCTAGACCTGTCACTTGGGCTTGTAAGAAACAACAAGCTCTTGCTCTTTCTTCAGCAGAGGCAGAATATCGAACCACAGTTAATGCCAGTCAGAAAGCTTTATGGCTTTGACAGATCCTTTCAGAGTTTGGATTCGAGCAACAGTATCCTACTCCACTTTGGCGCGACAATCAAAGTGCCATCAAGCTTGCCAAAGATCTAGTTCTACATCAACGCAGCAAACACATTGAGATACATATGCACTTCATCAGAAATCTTGTTCATGATCGTGTTCTTGAAGTGCTCTTTTGCCCTACAGATGATCAAGTTGTAGACATCTTCACCAAGTCTCTTACAGAAGCGAAGTTTTCTAAACTTCCATCTATGTTAGGAGTTCAGGAACTTGTCATTAAGGGGGGATAGGCTCTAATGCCTCCTTCCTTCTCCTAATAGTGTCACTTTTGTAAATCCTTCAATCCTATCCCAAGTTGTTCTTAAGGGGGGGTGTTAGGATATTTACACACTTAGGAGTTAGTTAAGATCAACTTGTGTAATAGATCTATTAGGTAAAGTGTGTTTCTTTAGTATGCATTAGTATGCATTTGTAAATACTTAATCCGACGGTCACGATATGTTCCCGACATAGAGTGATCTGACAGCTCGATTTCTCTTAGATCATACCTACCCTTGATCCGTGGCTTGACACCCGATTGGTCCATGATCTCTATTTAAAGAGCATGGAGGGTCATTGGAAAGTTGATCGATTATGAGAAGCTCATTGGTAACTTTCTTTCTTTTCATAATAAATTGCTCTGTAGAAGCTATTTGGCCATGGCCATGGAGTGCTTCCCTCTCAAGGGTTTAAATCACGTCAAAACATCGGTGTGTTGATCTGTAATCTGTTTGTGTGAAGTGGTTTCTCTAGGTGTTCGGTCTTTTGGGATTACCCTATGTACTCGAATATAACCATCTCCATGCTCATAATCACTATCCTCATGCTCATTATTATTTGGTTGGATTTTCTCACGTATAGCCATTTGTAGGTGTCCCTGAAATCCTTTGGGGTGTGAGTTTAAACGGGATATAGAATGGTATTGTTTGCTCGGATTGGAAAAACATCAAATCCGTTGGATTCAGGACATCGGGATAGTTCTAGGGGCACCTCTCTCCTCCGGTCCCATGGTCCAGGTGTCATCTTTTAGGTCTATTTTGGAAACTAGGGTTTTGCTTAGTAAGGGACTATGTAATTTTTGCATATAGGGGTCAACTTTGAAAACACATCGACCAAGGACTTAAGGATAGCATTCCCAGCTGGAACCTTCCTAGATACACTTGCAGGACTTCTTGGAACCTGTTTTTGTTGCACGGTTGGAATTCTATGCCCATAGTAGGAATCCAACTAGTGTCGCTGAAATCCTTTGGGATGCGAGTTGGAACGAGCCATAGAATGATGACATTGGTTCAGATTGAAAAATCATCAAATCCATTGGATTTAGGACATCAGGATAGTGCTAGGGGTTCCCCTCTCCTCCGATCCCATGGCCGAGGTGACATATTTTAGGTCCATTTTGGAAACTAGGGTTTTGCTCAGTAAGGGACTGTGCATTTTTTGCACATAGGGGTCAACTTTGCAAAATCATCGACCAGGAACTTATGGATAGCGTTCACATCTAGAACCTTCCTAGACACACTTGCAAGACTTCCTGGAACCCAGTTTTGTTGCACGGTTGGAATTCTATGCCCCCGGTAGGTATCCAATTGGTGTCCCTGAAGGCCTTTCAGATGCGAGTTGTAACGAGCCATAAAATTATGACCGTGGCTCGGATCAACAAACCATCAAATCCATTTGATTCTAGACATTGGGATAGTGCTAGGGGTTCCCCTCTCCTGCGTTCCCATGGCCTAGGTGTCATCTTTTAGGTCCATTTTGGAAACTAGGGTTTTTCTCAGTAAGTGACTATGCAATTTTTGCACATGGGGATCAACTTTTCAAAATCATCGACCAGGGACATATGGAAAGCGTTCCCAGCTGGAACCTTCCTAGACACACTTATAGGTCTTCCCGAAACCCAGTTTTATTGCACGATTGGGATTCTATGCCCCTGGTAGGTATCCCATTGGTGTCCCTAAAGGCTTTTGGGATGCGAGTTGGAACGAGCCATAGAATGATGACCATGGTTTAGATCGAAAAAATTTCAAATCCATTGGATTTAGAACATCAGGATAGTGCTAGGGGTTCCCCTCTCCTCTTGTCCCATGGATCATATTACATATTTTAGGTCCATTTTGGAAACTAGGGTTTTGCTCAGTAAGCGAGTGTGCAATTTTTGCACATGGGGGTCAACTTTGAAAAATGATGGACCAAGGACTTATGGATAGCATTACTAGTTGGAACCTTCTTAGACACAGTTGTAGGACTTCCTGGAACTCGGTTTTGTTGCATAGTTGGAATTCTATGCCCCCGGTAGGTATCCAACAGGTGTCCCTGAAGTCCTTTGGGATGCGAGCTAGACGAGCCATAGAATGACAACCGTGGCTCGGATCGACAAACCGTCGAATCTGTTTCATTTAGGACATCAGGATAGTTCTTGGGGTGACCCTCTCCTCCATTCCCATTGCCCAAGTGTTAAATTTTCAGAATTTACTTCAATTTGATCTAGGATCTTAACTGAGAGAACAACATGTACAGCATATCTACAGCATATCAATCATGGAGACAATAATGCAAGCACACAAGAGACACAAAGATTTACTTGGGGAAAACCATAAAGGTGAAAAACCCCAATAACTTCCTCAGAGATAGATAGAGCAATGATACAACCAACCATAAGAGATAGACACAACCTAGCAGCAGATCCTCCTCCTCCATAAGTGCGCCACTCCTCCTTGAGTGCATGAGTGAGAAGTGAGTGAACAAATAGAGTGCCTCCCGCACTCTATTTATACTTGACTTGACTTGCCTTTTTACCTAACTCATGTAGGCTCGAACTTAACCACATAACATAATGATGACTGGGCCGACCCCCAATAGGGTGGTCTAATAACCCTTTGACCGACATGGCCGACCCCCAATAGGGTGGTCTAATAACCTTTCGACCCACATGACTTATACAGGGCCGACCCCATCAAAGTGGTCTAATAACCCATCAAGTATCAGTTACGAAATTTACAATATAAATGACGACACTTCCGTATAGAGGAATAATACCATCTCTATAGGAGTACATAAAACATACATATATGAAATACATTCCGAAGTTACATATACATCAACACTCCCTCTTAACTAGGAAGGTATTTCTCAGCACAGTTCTTCTAGCACAAGTCATCTTCTCTAGATCATCGTCACTGGATAATCGTCATCGAGTCATCATCATCGTCACTACTGCTGCTATCTCAATCAATCTCTGAATCTACTCGTCATAGGAAGTTCTATAGAGCCAGTCCTTTTTCATACTGGATGTAGGCCCACCACCTGTAGGTCTTCATCATCACTGGCCATACTGTGGAATCCTCAGGACTTATTACATGCGTCACAAAACCTTGAAAGAGCATCCCAGAATGTTACGGGTACACAACTCCGACCTATAGGATCTCCCAGGGCGCTATTACATGTGACCCCACCACAAAACCTCGAAAGAGCATCTCAGGATGTTACGGGTACACAACTCTGACCTGAAATCTCCCAGCGCACAAATTACATGTGGTCCACCACAAAAACTAGCAAGAGCATCTCAGGATGTTACGGGTACACAACTCCGACCTGAAATCTCCCAGGGCACAAATTACATGTGGTCATGGCAAAACCTCGCAAGAGCATCTCAGGATGTTACGGGTACACAACTCCGACCTGAAATCTCCCAGGGCCCAAATTACATGCCATAGGACAAAACCTCGCAAGATCATCTCAGGATGTTATGGGTACACAACTCCGACCTGAGATCTCCCAGGGCGCTATTACATGTCCTCCTAGAGCAATGTCTCGAAAGAGCATCCCAGGATGTTACGGGTACACAACTCCGACCTATAGGATCTCCCAGACATGCTCATCTGCACAACCTGATCCACGGCCATAGAGTATCAACCTGATACTCACCATACATCATCCTGATGTACTCATGATCGTCCTGATCATCATCACTGCAACGTCCTGCTGCATGTCATCTGGAGCAACATCCTGAAGCTCATCATCCATGATCATCCTGATCATCACTGCAACATCCTGCTGCATGTCATCTGGAGCAACATCTTGAAGCTCATCATCCATGATCATCCTGATCATCACTGCAACATCTTGTTGCATGTCATCTGGAGCAACATCCTGAAGCTCATCATCCATGATCATCCTTATCATCACTGCAACATCCTGCTGCATGTCATCATACCTGATCCACCTGATCATCAATGCATCTACCTAATGCATACCAAGTATCTTCCTGATACATATCATCATACATGATCCTCCTGATCATCAATGTATCCACCTGATACAAATACATATCACCATACATGATCCACTTGATCATACAATGTATCCACCTGATACATATACAGATACATGGTCCAAGCATCCAACATGATGCATATACAAAATACATACACATGATCCAACTGATCATATCCAGCATCAACATGATGCATACATACATACATAAAAATGATCCAACTGATCATATCCAGCATCCAACATGATGCGTACATACATACATAAAATGATCCAATCTGATCATATCCAAGCAGAAACCAGAATATCATCCTGATGCTCATCATCCAGTGCTTACATCCACAGCCATGTGAAGTATCCTCCTTCCAACATGCTTGGAATGGCTTCAGCAAATGTGTCCATCACTTCTTCCTCGAAGTGTCCTCGATCTGAAGAACGCCAAGCCTCTCTTTGAAGTACTCGAACTTCACTCTGGCTAGTGGCTTCGTCAGCACATCTGTAATCTGCTCGTCCGTCGCAACATACAGAAGCTTCACAGCTCCTCTCTGCACCATATCCCTGATATAGTGATATTTGATCTCTATGTGTTTCGACCTGTCATGAAACACTGGGTTCTCGGACAGCTTCACACAACTCTGGTTATCACAGAAGATACCAGTAGCCTCCAACAGGAGATCAAATAACTCAGACAGTAGCTTCCATAGCCATACTGCCTCACAACTAGCTGAGCAGGCTGCAACATACTCTGCCTCAGCTGTACTTAGTGCTACGCAGGACTGCTTCCTGCTAAACCAAGAGATCACACCTGATCCCATACTGAAGCAACACCCAGATGTGCTCTTCCTATCTGCAGCACTGCCAGCCCAATATGAATCAACATAACCCTGCAGGTTAAACTTTTGATTCGCCTCATACCTGAGCCCATAATCCACTGTACCCTTCAGGTACCTCAGAACATGCTTTACAGCAACCAGGTGAACACTCCTCGGATCCATCAGGAACTGGCTCAATGTGTTCACAGCAAAGCAAATGTCTGGTCTAGTGTTCATTAGGTACATCAAGGACCCAATCATCTGACGATACATAGAGACATCAATCGGCTCAGATGAAGCATCACATAGAAGCTTCAGATTCAATTCCATAGGTGTGGCCATGGCCTTGCAATCCATCATTCCGAATCTCTTCAGGATATCTACTATGTACTTCCCTTGACCAAGGAAGATTCCACCTGCATTCTTCCAAGCCTCCATACCTAGGAAATAGTGCATAATTCCCAAATCTTTCATATCGAATTCAGCTGCAAGCTTCCTCTTAGTATCTGCAATTAGTCTGTCATCTCCTGTCACAAATAGGTCATCCACATACAGGAGTAGAATCACTAGATTCCCTTCCTCATCCTTGTAGTAAAGATTGGAATCTGCTTTACTCTTGGTAAATTCCAAGCTAGATAGGAAACTGTCCATCCTACCATACCAGGTTCTGGGAGATTGCTTCAAGCCATACAAGGCTTTCTTCAATCTGCATACATATGACTCCCTTTCAGGTCTTGGGACTGCATCCCAAACATCTTCTTCATGATCTATGGATCATGGCATTCCATTTCTTCATCCCAGATCCTGGGAACTTCAATATCTTCAATAGATATCTTTCTTGCTAGAACAAATGTTGTAGTCCTTTTGTAGGTGAAGATATACGGTCTTTCCTACAAAACAAGTTAAATTGCATGATTAGAAACATCTCATAATTTTCATAACAAATTCTTTACAGAAAAAGAAATATGTCATGCAGTCATGCAGTTATCTTAGCCAATGCTTCAATACAACATTTATCCATGTTCCACAAATTTCCAGATGCCTTCCAGTCTCTACCAGAACATTGTTAAGAGTTTGCACTACTCCCAACATGTCAGCAAAGAGGTTTCATTCTAGATAAGTAGCATTGGAATGTTGTACAGTGCCATAAGCCACTTACCCATCACATGCATATTAGTAGTATACTATTCATTAATGCAATCATTCAAATATGCACAATACATCTCCTGAGTCTAGGAACATAAGCATAATATTATTAAACAAACAAAATAGGCAAGAAATGATAATTGAAATACTTATCTTTGTTTGTTTGTTTGGGTGGACTCCCTCTGAGTCTTTGCTTCCTGGTAGGAGCTGCTGAAGTAGCTTCTTCTACACCTTTCTGTTGTGGAATGTAGGAAGATGGTCAACTCCCTCTGAAGATCTGCATCCTTGCAGAAACTACTGAAGTGTGTTCCTTTGCTTTCTTGCAGGAACAACTGGAGTGTGATCCCTCTTGATCTTTGCTTCCTGGATTACCTGTCCTTGAACTTACATTCATCCTTGGTCCCTATGCATGCTTATTAGTATCATGATTGTGTTATCCTTGTGAACTCATATAAAATCATACATTCATTAGTATACTATTAAAACACAATAATCTTTAGCATGTATAGTCATGATCATTTCAAACATAAATAATAAGCATTATCATTCAAGGTTTATGTAGGATTCTCATGGTTAGTCAAATCATAAGAAGCATAACATGTCTAAACCTATAATTACTCAAACCTATGACTCTTTAGTTGAATCATCAATCAAGATAAGAGATATAATATGCATAAAACCTGTGATTATTCAAACCTATACCTTCATGATTCTTCTGGTTAGTCATATCATCAATTATGGTAAGAAACATAATATGCATACAACCATGATTATTAAAACCTATGACTTCGTGAATAATCATTATCAACAACAGTATAAGATCCTAACACAAGGTAGGATTCTAGCTTGATATAGGAAAAACATACCTGGATTAGCATGCTAGCTAGTTATGTGTAACATACTCACATGATGTCTTCTTGTTCTTCTTCAATGACTTGTGCTAGTAACCTGTATATCTCATAGGTTAGTCATTATAAAACCAAGTTATACATACCTCGTAAATGGATCTTCTATGAGATCCATGACAATGGATGAGTCTTTATCCTCATGTCATCATGATCATATGTTCTTGAACTGGAACATGATTTGTCTTTCTTGGTGTACCTTTCATGTTAGTAGACAACATCAACCTCATACAACACCATAATGCATTAGTACAATTATAAGTGTCAACACCCTAACCAATGAATATCTTCTATCATGCATTCATAATTTTGTTAAGGTGATACGACAAATCTAAAATCAAGATTGTACTAACCGTAATAACATGAAGATAAACATACCATAAACTTAATCAAGAACAAATCTCAAAACATACCTCGATGAGTCATACCTGTCGAGATCGCTTGTAATCTCCTTATGTAAAGCCTTAGCCTCATCTCCCTCTTGAAATATGAATTTATTCACTTATGCAGGTGACCAATCCATCTTCTTCTAGGATTAAACCACCACTTGATTTGCAAGAACTGGACCTGGAGTTGGATATGGGTTTGTCAGAAAAACTACAAAAATCCAAACTTTGAATTTCAAACTTCTGAAAGGATAGAAATATGTGCCTTGATGAGCTGATCAAGCTGCTATATTCAGAATTTGAAAACTGCAAAGTTTCACTCCTCAATTTTTCCTTTGAAACTTCCGGATTCACTGGACGTGACCCTGAACTGGGGTTTGATGAATCCCACTCTTCTACCCAATCAAAAAGTTTGATCCAAATCTCTAAGCTTCTATTTTTCTGAGGAGCTTCCAGCCGTGGTCACAGATTTCAAATATTCCCATTTTTACAGAAGCCCTAATTTTCCACTTTCCTGATCAAAGTCCCGAACTAGGGTCTGATCAAGCCCGACCTTCTGCCCAACCAAAAATTCTGATCTTGGTCTCTAAATTTTTATTTTGATGAGTAGCATTCAGCCGTGGTCTCTGATTACAAAAATTCCAGCTTTCTCCAAAGCCCTAATTTCCGGAAGCCATGAATGAAGGTACCAAAAAATAATTATGTTTTGACAGAAATATGTACCTGATTGTTTCTTGTGTAACTCCGAAATTTTTGATCCACAGGGTCTGAAAAAGTTTCCTGAGATAGCCTGACCTGTTAGATTTCCATCCTGACAGGTCTAACCTCAATTGGATTTTCTGAGAGAGAGTTATGCTAAATGTCGCAACGTGACCTGTTTTGGGATAATACAGGAGAGCGAACTTGTACGGCGTGCCACGTGTCACTGTTTCAACTTCGGCCTCTAAAACTATTTCCTGAGATATCTTGGCCTGTTATATTTCCATCCTGACAGGTCTGACATCAATTGGATTCTCTGAGAGAGAGTTATTCCAAGTGTCACAACGTGACCTGTTTATGGGATAATACAAGAGAGCAAACTTGTACGACGTTCCACGTGTCACTGGTTCACCTTCGGCCTCTGAAAAGGTTTTCTGAGATAGTACAGTCTGTGTACTACCTGTCACTTTTTACGAAATTTCATTTGGAGCTTCCTAGCCCAAGTTATGACCTTTTTCCCAAGGTCACCTGATTTTAACTCAGATCTGGAAGAGGAAGAAACCCTATATTGCACAGATCATAAATCACAAGGTACAACGAATTAGAGGTTGTCCTTTTGACACAAGGTACCTGGAGATTTATTCTTCGTCCTGTAACAATTTAAGATCCGAAAACTTCGCCAAAACGGATTTATAGCGAAAGTGCTACGATGACTGGTTTTTGCTATATCAAGCCCTAGCATCGTAAGTGCAATAAGTGTCATACATGCCATATCATGCCTTCTTTCAGGCTAGCTCTGATACCATGTTAAATTTTCAGAATATACTTCAATTTGATCTAGGATCTTAACTAAGAGAACAACATTTATAGCATATCTACAGCATATCAATCATGGAGACAATAATGCAAGCACACAAGAGACACAAAGATTTACTTGGGGAAAACCATAAAGGTGAAAAACCCCAATAACTTCCTCAGAGATAGATAGAGCAATGATACAACCAACCATAAGAGATAGCCACAACCTAGCAGCAGATCCTCCTCCTCCATAAGTGCGCCACTCCTCCTTGAGTGCATGAGTGAGAAGTGAGTGAACAAATAGAGTGCCTCCCTCACTCTATTTATACTTGACTTGACTTGCCTTTTTACCTAACTCATGTAGGCTCGAACTTAACCACATAACATAATGCTGACTGGGCCGACCCCCAATAGGGTGGTCTAATAACCCTTTGACCCACATGGCCGACCCCCAATAGGGTGGTCTAATAACCTTTCAACCCACATGACTTATACAGGGCCGACCCCAACAAGGTGGTCTAATAACCCATCAAGTATAAGTTACGACACTTACAATATAAATGACGACACTTCCGTATAGAGGAATAATACCATCTCTATAGGAGTACATACAACATACATATATGAAATACATTCCGAAGATACATATACATCAACACCAAGTATCATCTTTTAGGTCCATTTTGGAAACTCGGGTTTTGCTTAGTAAGGGAGTGTGCAAGTTTTGCACATGGGGGTCAAATTTGCAAAATCATCGACCGAGGACTTATGGCTAGCATTCCTAGCTGGAACCTTCCTAGACACACTTGCAGGACTTCTTGGAACCTGGTTTTGTTGCACGGTTGGAATTATATGCCACAGGTAGGTATTCAACTGGTGTCCCTGAAGGCCTTTGGGATGTGAGCTGGAACGAGCCATAAAATGACGACCGTGGATCGGATCAAAAAATCATCAACTCCGTTGGATTCAGGACATCAGGATAGTGCTGGGGATTCCCATATCCTCCAGTCCCATGGAACAGGTGTCATCTTTTAGGTCCATTTCGGAAACTAGGGTTTTGCTCAGTAAGGGAGTGTGCAATTTTTGCACATGGGTGTCAACTTTGCAAAATTATCGACCAGGGACTTATGGCTAGCATTCCTAGCTGGAACCTTACTAGACACACTTGTAGGACTTCCCAGAACCCGATTTTGTTGCACAGTTAGAATTCTATGCCCCTGGTAGGTATCCAATAGGTGTCCCTGAAGGCCTTTGGGATGCGAGTTGGAACAAGCCATAGAATGACGACCGTGGCTCAGATCGAAAAAACTTCGACTCTATTGGATTCAGGACATCAGGATAGTTACATGGGTTCCCCTCTCCTCTAGTCTCATGGCCCAGGTGTCATATTTTAGGTCCATTTTGGAAACTAAGGTTTTTCTTAGTAAGGGAGTGTGCAGTTTTGCACATGGGGGTCAACTTTGAATTTTTTTTATTTTGATTCCCGAACTAGACATTCAAAGAGTGGAAATAAAACCTACCACACTGCACCCTTGGTATATTGCTATTTCCTTAGTGTGCCACATCATTTAACAACTCACTGTTCCACTATATTTGCATTTTGAGTAATTAATGTCATTTTTAAGAATTCAAAGTTCCAAATAAAAAATGGAGGCGATGTTTCATCAATGATATCTCTTTGATCCTTGGTAGATTTGTTAGATCAAAGTCACAATGAACAACCATTACATCATCATTTGTTTATAGAGTTCCATACGCAGAGATATAGTTTAGAAAAAAGGATAGGATCTGCGTGAAATAATGAAAGTTTCTCGATGTTTCGATCCCTACTATGGGATCATTATCAGGAGACAGAGAAGTCTGGGAATAAGAGAGTGTTTTTGATTGCCCAACATAAGTTATATGTAGTGGTGGCTTAGTAAATGGAGATAGGTTAAAGTTGTCGGCTTTTACTTAGTTTTTTAGGGTTAGGTTTATTAATAAATGGTTTATACCTAGATATAAAAGAGTATTTAGATTACTAGTTTAATGAGTCATTTATTTAGTTGCTTTACTTTAGAACATAAATTATGACTTATCCTTTTAATTAAAAAGTTTTTATTTTAGTTTGGGTTAATCTTTAGTATAAATTGGTTAATATTTGTAATCTTAAAGTGTTTTTGACTAGGTGAATACTAAAAATGTCTACTAACTAGTATTAATTATTATAAGTTGAATTTATTTAATAAATAATATAGGATGTGGTTTTATAAAAGGTAAGGTTTTACAATTTTCAATGTTAATATGTAATTAAGTTTTATATTTTATTAAATTATTTACAAATTAGTTGTAAGTAATATAAATTATAATTTATTCAAATTAATAAAAATTAAAGGATATGGTTTCATTTTAGTAATAAATGGTCCAGTTTATTATTTATGATAAAGAAATTTAATTTTTTATAAACTTAATTTAATTATTTAAGATAATAGTATGATTTTCAAATTAGATAGTTTGACGAAGCATTAG
This sequence comes from Larix kaempferi, assembly GCA_027924585.1. NCBI lineage: Eukaryota > Viridiplantae > Streptophyta > Pinopsida > Pinales > Pinaceae > Larix > Larix kaempferi. The sequence goes on along the minus strand of BSBM01000316.1, from coordinate 12,071,776 downwards.
CTCTAGGTAATCCTAGTTATTGGGATGCCTCGAGGTGTGTTTGTTTTTTAGTGAGTGTATAAGGGGTTTTCATGTTGCACTCAGTGAGGTTCCACATCCCTATTAAGGCAATCAAAAACACTCTCTTCTTCCCAGACTTCTCTGTCTCCTGATCATCGTTTGTATCAATCAAGTACATTCAATTTTAAATACATTTTCATACGAGGATAATCCATCCTTTTTACAAACATAGGACCATGAACATCTTATTTTCCTTCATAAAAACCATATTATCAAGGACGATCATTAAACTAGTTAGGTATTTCATTTTCCATGGACTGTATATGATTACTTTTTCATTATGACAAGTGGAAAATGGACATATGAAAGAGGTAAAGCACAAATGAGGGTATTACATATTAGGGTTTAGTAAGGATAGGGTTTATATCTTCAACGATTTTATGAGAGTGAATTCCTGACCAACTATTGGTTAGCATATTGGAACAAACTAGGGTATATTTGTTACATATATTTGACCATATGTACATGAAGGCCCAATGAATTTTATTACACTTTAGTTATGCATTCCTTACCATTGTACTTGATACTTTTCCATTGTTTTTAGCATGCTAGAGTAGGCACACTTCAACCAAACTTCATAGATGCTCATGTACGTATCGTTTGATGAAATATGGTAGCATTAATGAAATGTGTAGAATCTATTAGACTTCCTCCTAGTTTGTGAAAATGTCGTAGGATTACATTAATGATATGCGTAGCATGTTTGACATGACAGAGGTTATTCAAACATATTTTGACTTGTTTTGTTAACTTTTGTTTTTCCTTACAACATATTTTCCTTGGAACCATAATCTCAATCAATGGGTATGAACCCTTGGAGTTGAAAAAAACCACAATTTTAAATTAGATATCAAATTAGCTTGCATGTACTAAGTTCATTGAACTGTTGAAAGATATTATTCATTTTTTCCATCAAGATAATGTTTTCATAACACAATGGTGAGATGTTACCTTATCAATGCAATAAATGTAAGAGAATAAATATTGATTAAAATGTAATTATATAAATTTCGATAGCATAATTTATCAATTTGTGGAAGAGATAAATCATCACAAGCACAAGTGGAAACTTAAGAGAAAATATGGAATATATTGTATCATGCATTGATAGCTGAATGTTTGTAATACAAAATATGAAAAAGTATCTGACCATCAAATGGCCTATCAATGTACATGTATCCCTAAGTACAACAATGTGTACATGTATGTAAAAATACATACATACAAGACTATGCAACATAAAAAATCAATCTTTCACTTGTTTTTCCACGACTTTCCTCTATCGACCATCTCCCTAGGATTGCTCTACATCTCAGGAGTCTGCAAAAAAAAGATCATTATTTTTATCAAATAACTGCACCAATACCCTACCTTTAACAAACTTAAGAAATTAACTTATGGCCAAATTATTTATGAAAAACACTCACCAAATCCATTCGGGGTATAGATGTCTGTGGCGTGCTCATGGAAGGCCTCTCTATAGTTGTGCTTTGCAAATAAAAGATCGTATCTCAATTAATTCAACAATTCAACATTGATCAACATGTTTAGGTAAATTGAATAAAAAGACTTGGTCTTTAATGAATATCTCACCATAAGAGGAGACCCGGTCAAAACAATGGATTGAGTAGAGGGGTCGGGCACTGCTTCCGCTAATGGCTACAATTACCAAATGGGGAAATAGTTAGACATGCAGGAATAAACAATATAGTAACATGGTTAAATACCATGCATTGTAATTGTTGAAATAGTTACCTCTGTATGAATTTTGGTTATTAAAGATGCAGCACTAACTGCAACATCAATGACCCTTGTTAGGTGAGGAGTAGATGGATCTACTGTGTGCTTGCTATAGAGGACATCCACACCCCTTCTAGGAGTGGAGCCTCTCTTATAAACTTGCTCGTTTTGCACATTTGTACTATGAGGAGCGATAATTGCTAACTGTCTCCTAACTATAGAAGCTGATGGATACAATCACCAATTACTGATGTAGTTAGAAACGCATTGGTCAATGAAATAAAATGTATTAAAAAATTGACAATGATGAAATACATACCGATGTACTATATACTTCAATCAATTGTAAGAAAAGTTCTGATGTAGGAGCATCGAGGCCTAGGAAAAATAGTCGAAGATGATCAACAGGAGAAGTCGACCAAAGGAATTGTTGACGACCACTAGTGCGAAAGAAGACTAGCTATCATAGCCAAGTAGTCGAGCAGGAAGTTTTTGATATGCTGTCAAGCAAGAAGTTTTCGATATGCAGTCGACATGAGTTAAAGGTCGAGAGTCGACATGTCAAAGGTAGACCTGTCAAATGTCGATAGACAATAGGATAGGAGTGGAGGAATCGAAGGTCGACAAGTTGTCGAATCACAACATCGACAGGTTGCAATGGAAGCCAAGCTTGGAGGAAGGGATGGACTAGCAGCCATGGAATTTAAGTAAATTCGAAAGAGGACGAAGTGCAGTATGGTCGAGACATGGGGATAACGACTGTCGTAGAGTCTGAGTTTTGTAGAATTCAAAGTAGAGTACTTGGTAGCCATTCGAGGTTGCTAAGGAAGTTATGAGCAATTATGAAGGTGGTTCAGATCAGGACATATGTCACCATAGGAAGAGGTTGTGCAGCATGGCTAGGGGATGCTGACAACTACAAGATCTAGAGGATTCAACAGATATAGGAAGAGTATCTCGAGGAACGAAGTGGACCTCTAGATAAACAACAGTGGAGCATAGTAGAATACCAATGCACATGCACAGAGGGGTCGGTCACTCGTCACTCATGGCTCAATCGTTTTAGCATTCAATAGAACACAGAGAGGAGGAGAGGGTCACACACATATAGAACAAACCATTTACTTCTGTATATTGCATGAGGCTAAGGCCGACTAGTTTATTTGTTTTTCATTTCGCATTGTAACCATTAGTTTGATTGAAGTAATAGATGCCAGTTTCTGGCATCCTGTTTACATCCATTTTGTCTGAACATCGTGTGTCATGTGTTATTATTAAGCAAGAGGCCCCTTTTCGAGACTGCCCTTGTGCGAGTTGGTATTAGAGCCGGTAATATCATAGCCTGGACTCGAGAATACAGTTGAGTGTGAACAGCTCTAGCTGTAGATGGGTAGATTTGTGCACAACTTGTGGAAGTCCGGTTGTGATTGGATGAGTGGGAGTTTCAGTTGTGGTTGAAAATGGCTCACAGAGGCGTTAATATACGAGGAGTTGGATAGAGAGTGTGTGGTGCTGTAGTCATGGTGGATCATGATATCTTCGATGAGTGCATGCAAACAATGCGAATTTTGACTAGTGAAGTCGTAGCGATCAAAGATAGCCAAAGGCATCGATGTGTTCCTCATGTGTTAGATCACAACGACGAGGAAGTCAAAGAAGTGGAAGCATAGAAAGAAGTAGGGGAAGAACCAGAAGATAAAGGCATGAAGCTTCTAAAGGAGATGAGAGGTTGGACAAAGATGGATGTATGTACCTACTTAGGAAGCTTAGACCCATAAGACTTGATCGACTGGTTCAGGGAGATGGAGAAATACTTCGACGTAGAGAAGATTGAGGATCCTAAATGGGTTAAAACTGCAGGTATGAGGTTGAATGGTCATTCCTCATTATGGTGGGACAATGTGCAGGCTGACAGATTCAAGAATGGCAAGGAAAAGATCAAGTCCTGGGATAGGATGATCACCAAGATGAAGGGGAAGTTCTTTCCAGGTGACTATGTGATTTCCTTGTTCAGGAAGTTGCAAAACTTTTGACAAAAAGAGATGACCATGAAAGAATACACAGAAGAGTTTTACATATTGTTGATAAGGTCGAGACAAAACGACGAAGGCGAAGAAGATGCCGCGATATATGTGAATGGCTTCAATTATGCCATACATGACGAGTTGAGCCTGTCAATGTTCAAAGCGGTCGGTGAAGCCTATCAACTAGCTATGAAGGCAAGAGAGAAAATGTCGAGGAATGCTGCATCGACCAAGGGCAGAATGACTGGTCAGGGTGTGAATACTGTTTCTGTGAAAGGTCAAAGTAGCAGAACCAAGAAAGATTCATCCTTCGAAGACAACCGACGTGAGAAAGGAACATTGACTAAGGAGAAAGCACAGTAAAACAGACGAGATGGTCGAGAGACTCGTGGTCGAGGTGTGTATGGTCGAAGTGGTCTAGCTAATAGAAAAGGAGTTGACAGACCAGCTGTGGTTTTTCATAAGTGTCGAGGAGTCATACACAATGCATAGGAATTCCCAAAGAACCTACATGCTACAGAGGAGTTGAAACCTAGATGTTGAAGAGATGAGAAAATCGACGAGAGGGTGGAGTCGACATCCAACAACAACGTGGATGGGAAAAGAAAAGGTCAAACCATGACGACCAGGAGAACATTGGTTTAGGGTGACCGATGCGATGAGAAAGAGCCGACACAACGAAAGGATATCTTTCGAACCATAGTTCTGCTCGATGAGTGGTATTGAAATACTATAGTTGATGGTTCTAGTATAGAGAATCTTGTGTCGAAAAAGGTCATCGACAAATTGGGTCTGAGATGTAGAGAACACCCACACCCATATAAGATATCTTGGTTGCAGAAAGGACATCATGTTAAGGTAACCAGACAGTTCCTGATAAAATTTAAGCTTGGAAAGCTTGAAGACAACGTACTATGCAACGTAATCCCAATGGACACATGTCATCTGTTGTTAGGGAGACCATGGCAATACAATCGGAAGATGATTTGTGATGGTCGACCCAACACAGTCATAGTGTGGAAAAATGGCACATGGAGGACTCTGAAGCCAAAGCAGGAGGACCTAGCCAACTGTAAGCAGGGCGAGAGAAACTACTGGGAGAAGCGAGTGCTGATGTGTTCAGCTAAGGAATTCCTGACCAAGGAGGAGAATAAATTGGGATGTTTCTCCATCATTACGAAAGGGACATGTGCCGAGAGGTCGAAAATGGAGAGAATTCTGGTCGAAGTCAAGGAGATTCTCGACGCATTCAGGAGCATAGTACTCGACGAAGCACAAATGGGATTTCCACCAACAAGAAGCATATCCCATCAGATCAACTTGATTCCAGGATCGAGTTTTCCAAACAAGGCACTACATAGAATGACTCCAGCAGAGTGTCAAGAACTCAATCGATAGGTTTAAGAGTTGTTGGATAGAGGATTGATCAGAGAGAGTCTAAGTCCATGCACGATACCATCATTATTAGCACCGAAGAAGGGTGGTGAATGGAGGATGTGTATAGACTCCAGATCCATCAACAAGATCACGATCAAGTACCGGTTTCCATTGCCAAGGGTGGATGACTTGATGGATTGCTTGAGTGGAGGGAAGTACTTCACTGAGATTGACTTGAAGAGTGGTTATCACTAGATTCGGGCTAGAGAAGGAGATGAATGGAAGACAACACTCAAGATGAAGGAAGGGCTATATGAGTAGTTAGTCATGCCATTCGGATTGACTAATGCACCCAGTACATTCATGCGGTTGATGAATGAGGTACTGAAGCCATTCTTAGGAAAGTTCGTCATAGTATACCAAATTGAAATCCTGAGATTTAGTCGAACCAAGGTAGAACACTTGGAGCACATTCGACAAGTATTGTAGAAGTTGAAGAAAGAGAAGCTCATGGTGAAGTTGTAAAAGTGTTTCTTCATGAAGGAAGAACTGGTATACTTGGTATTTGTAATCTTAGGTAAATGGTTAGTGATGTACCCAGAGAAGGTGAAGGCTATATTGGAGTGGCCAGAATCGACAAGCGCGACTGGAGTGACGAGTTTCCATGGACTTGCTAGTTTTTATAGGAAGTTATTCAGAGGATTCAGTCGGATATCTACACCGTTGACAGAGTGCATGAGGAAAGGCGAGTTTAAGTGGACGGAAGCTTCCCATAGAGATTTTTACAAGTTGACAGAAAAGGTCACTGAGATCCTAGTGTTATCACTCCCATACTTCGACAAAGTTTTCCAGGTCGATTGCGACACAAGTTGAATGGAAATTGGAGCAGTTTTGAGCCAGGAGGGCCGACCAATTTCACTCTTCAGCGAGAAGTTGGATGATAAGAAACATAAATATTCATTCTACGACTAGGAATTCTATGCTATTGTCCAAGCACGGAAGAAGTCAAGGCATTATTTATTTCCCAAGGAATTTTTGTTGTACATAAATCACCAAGCGCTGAGGTACATGAACACTCAGTCAAATTTGAATTAGCAGCACACGAAGTGGGTCGAGTTCCTGCATGGATATACCTTCATGTTGTGACATAAGTTGGGAAAGTCGAAAAAGGTTTTCGATGCTCTGAGTCAAAGAGTTTCATTGTTGAACACGACGACAGTTCAGGAAATAGGAATAGAGTCGGTGAGGACAGAGTATGAGAACGATGAGGATTTTGCGAAAGCATGGAAGATGAGTCAAGAACCATGGAGTGTCGACAGAATGCCATACTTGGATTATTTCATCTAAGAGGGATACCTATTCCGGGGACAACAGTTGTGTATTCCCAGAGGATCCGTAAGAGAGAACCTAATCCGAGAGTTGCATAATGGTGGATTAGTAGGTCATTTTGGCATTGACAAGACCAAGGCGTTGGTCAAAGAAAATTAATTATTGGCCAAGAATGACAACAAATGTCGGAAAGTGGGTATGAAATTGTCGTGTTTTCCAGTTGGAAAAAGGAAGAAGTTAGAATACGGGGTTGTATATGCCATTACCAGTGCCAGATACCCCATGGGATGACCTAAGCATGGATTTTGTGCTAGGATTTCCAAACATGCAGCAAGGTAATGACTCAATCTATGTTGTAGTCAACAAATTTTCAAAGATGGCACACTTTATCCCGTGTTGGAAGACAAGTGATGCCACAAGCATTGATGTACTATTCCTCAAGGAGATAGTTTGATTGCATGGGTTTCCAAAGAGTATAACGTTGGATAGAGATACCAAGTTTCCGGTTCATTTATCGAGAACCCTATGGAGGAAACTGGACACGAGGTTGTATTTTAGCTCAGCATATCATCTGCAGATAGATGGACAAAGCAAGGTGGTAAACATAAGTTTGGGAAACCTTCTGAGATGTTTGACGATCGACAGACCCAAACAGTGGGATAACGTATTGGCGCAATAAGAGTTTGTGTACAACAATTCTGTGAATCGGTCGACGAGTTTGATCCCATTCCATATTGTTCAAGGACGGATCCCACATGGAGTGGTGGATTTGTTTGAGATACCAACAGAAATCAGGAAAAGCACAGATGCAGAATCATTCGTAGAGCATATGAAAGAAGTGCATAGAAAAGAGTAAAATGGCATACAAGTTGAGAGCCGAAAGGAAGAAGAGCCTACAATCGTTCAACACATGAGACTTATTCTATGCACACTTGTAGAAGGAGATATTTCCAACAGGAACCTATAACAAGATGAAGGAGAAGAAGACTGGACCATGTAAGATTCTGAGGAATATTTCAGACAATGCTTATGTGTTGGAGCTGCCGAAAGACTTGAGAATTTCTCCTACTTTCAATGTCTTAGATATGTGCAAGTTTGAAGAAGGTTCAACCAATGGAGGTGTATAAGTATCGAACCTTGACTGGACAATGAAGATTCCAAGTCGATACGACAAGGAGGAAATCACCAAAGTACTAAAGGAAAGCAAAGTCGGGATTATGCACAATTCGTGAATGAAATAATACTTAGTGCGATGGAAGGATGATGAGTTGTAGGAGGTGACATGGATTTGTGAAGAAGAATACAGGAGACTGACGAAGCAATCGACTTCTTTTTCACCTGCGGAGTCTGATGCAGGAGTATCGGGGCCTAGGAAAAATAGTCGAAGATGATCGACATGAGAAATCGACTAGGGGAATTACCGATGACTACTAGTGCGAAAGAAGACTGGATTTTGTAGCCAAGTAGTCGGGTAGGACATTGCCGATATTCGGTCGATAGGAGTTAAAGGTTGAGAGTTGACATGTCAAAGGTCAACAGAGGAAAGGATAGGAGCGGAGGCGTCAAAGGGAGACAGGTTTTCGAATCATGACATCGACAAGTTGCGGCGAAAGCCAAGCATGGAGGAAGGGGCAGAATGATAGCCATGGAATTTAAGTAAATTTGAAAGGTGTCGAAGTGCAGTATGGTTGAAACGTGGGGCTGACGACTGTCACAGGGTCTGAGTTTGGCATAAGTCAAAGTAGAGTACTTGGTAGCCGTTCGGGGTTGCTAAGGAATTTATGAGCAGTTATGAAGGTGGTTGAGATCAAGATAGATGTCACCACAGGTAGAGTTTATGCAACATGACCAGGGGGCACTAACAACTGCATGATCTAGAGGATTCAATAGATAGAGGAAGAGTGTCTTAGGGAACGGAGTGGACCTCAAGAGCAGCAGCAACAGATCAGAGTAGAAGACCGGTGCGCAGGAACAAAGGGGGGGATTGCTCATCACTCATGGCTCATTCGTTCTAGCATTCAAAAGAAGACGGAGAGGAGGAGAGGGTCACACACAGAGAGAATGCACCATTTACTTATGTATATTGTATCAGGATGTGGCTGACTAGTTTAGTTGTTTTTCATTTCCCATTCTAACCATTAGTTTGATTAAAGTAATAGAATCCAGTTTCTGGCATCCTGTTTACGTCCAGTTTGTGTGAACATCGTGTATCATGTGTTATTGTTAAGCAAGAGGCCTCGTGTCGGGATTGCCCTTGCACCATGTTCTTCCACCCGTTGTGTCTCTATGGGAATGCTACGCTTGTATTTCCACTAGGGGGGATCTCACTAGATGAAATCATTTCCCTCTGAGGGGGATCTACAACCTACAATTTAGAAAATTTTAAATATTAGATCGTGTAGCATTAATTAAGTAACATGTGATAACAAAGTAACATGTATTAAAATAATGTCCTGTTAAAATAGTTACCTTAGCATGAGTTGTTGTCACTGAAGGTATGACAACATCTTGTACATTAGAAGGTGTTGTTGCATGAGCCTCTTGCCCCTCATGCCCTTCTTGTAGCAACTATAAGTTTTAAAATCATTAAAATATTAGCAATCTATATATGTGTATAGTAAGGAAAAATAATTTACAAATGACACTAAATTCTTAACCATTTACTCATGTATTAAAATAATGTCATGTTGAAATAGTTACCTCAATGTGAGTTGTTGTCGCTGAAGGTATGATAAAATCTTGTAGATCGGATGATATGCACCATCGATCCTACTTCATCCATGAAGAGTCTACCACTACTGTGTCCAACCAATTTTCAGTCAAGTCAAAGGACTTTCTCCCAGATAAGGTGGAATGGTCCGACCATCTAAACGACCTTCGGCGCATTTTTCTGCATTGTCGCAAGTATAGAATCCACCTGAACCCCCTCAAGTGTGTATTTTGCGTTCCTACAGGCCGGTTGTTGGGTTTCATTTTTTCCCAAAAAGGAATTTCCGTAGACCCTTTGAAGGTTCAATCCATCCTGGACCTCCCATCCCCATGTACATTACGCCAATTACAAATACTTTAGTGGAAATCCAACCTTCTTCGTCGTTTCCTTCCGAACTATGCTATGAAATTTCATGGTTTCCTTCACTTGCTTTGCACCCACATTACTTTCATTTTGGACGAACAAGCACAAATGGCTTTTGAATCCATCAAAAAATCCTTGACTTCTACCCCATTGATTTCACCTCCTGATTTCTCAAAGGATTTTATCCTTTACATTTTGGAATCCAACTACGCCATTTCGGGGGTGTTGGTTTAAGAAGATAGTGCATGACACGAACATGTCATTTATAATGTGAGACATACCTTATCAGGCCCACAAATACATTACCCCCATGAGGAGAAGTTGGCCCTCGCCATCATATTCTCAATCCAAAAGGTTTGTCACTATATCCTATTAAGCCAAACTACAGTTATGGTAGACTCCAACCCCATGGTCTATCTCTTGAGTTGCTGCCTTCTTCAAGGCCACATGGCTAAATGGGTCATCATTCTTCAAGAATATTACCTCACATTTACTACTCCCAAGAGCACCAAAGTAGTTCCATTGGCACACCTCATGATGGATTTTCCATCCCCATCCACATCAACACCAATCACCACTAGCTTATCTGACGACCACTTGTTTATCATTTTGTCAGATGACCCCTGGTACAGTGACATCCTGGTGTACCTACGCACACAAAATTTCAGATCCGGTATTGACTGCGATGAGCATTGTCGCATACGCCATCATGGCGTGTGTTATCTCCTCCTTGGCGATGTCCTTTATAGGCATGGTGTCGACACCATTTCACGTCAATGCCTCACACGTGACGAGGTTGAACAAGTACTAAAATATTGTCACAGTGGATCCTATGAAGGCCATCTCTTCGGGATGGCTATTGCTCAGAAGGTTATCCGCGCTGTTTATTTTTGGCCAACCCTCTTTACTGATTGCATCACAGCTATCAAACATTTCCAGAACTACCAGCTCTTTTCCCCCAAGGCGAGGACCCCTCCCTCCCTCTCCATGCAATTATCACCGTGGGTCCCTTCTATAAGTGGGACATCGATTTTATGGAGTGTAACCCCCCCTCAGAGAATGGCCATAAATACATTATTGTGGCTTTTGACTATTTTACCAAATGGGACGATGCCATGCCTACTTTTAACTGCAAAGCTGATACTGCATCCTGTTTCTTCTTTAACCATGTCATCACTTGGTTCGAGGTCCCCAAGAAACTCATATCCGACCATGGAAAACACTTTGAGGACTCTCTTTGGAAGGATTTGTTGACTTTTCTCAAATTTGAACACCAGTATGCCTCCTCCTATTACCCTCAAGGGAATGGCCAAGTTGACACTACTAATAAAATTTTGAAGACCATCCTTCAATGCCATTAACAAACATAAGTACAACTGGAACCATATGCTCTTCCCGTCACTTTGGGCTTACCGTACTTCCACTAAGACCTCCATGGGTTTCACCCCATTTCATTTGGTTCATGGTTCCGAGTATGTTCTTCCCATCAAGTGTCAGATTCCATCATTACATATTGCTATTGAACTTCTCCCGGACACCTCACCACTTGAGAAACACTTAATACTATTGGAACAAGCCGACGAAGATCATGGAACAGCCTTACAAACCATTGAGGCCATGAAAAACCATTCCAAAGCTAGTTATGATAAGCATGTCCACCCCCACAATTTCTGAGAAGGAGATCTAGTACTTGTTTATGACCAATCCCATGAAAAGAATGGCAAAGGAAAGTTTGAATCCATGTGGGAAGGCCAATATGTTATCCACACCTTCCTAGGGCATGGGGCATACATCCTCGCCGATTATGAAGGAAACCCCTAGCGCAACCCCTGAAACGGGTTGTATATCAAACGCTTTTACCCTTAGCACTTTTTGGACCCATTAGTCCATGTTGTACAGTTTCATTCTTTTTTTGTTTTTTACTTTTTGCATCTAGAACCTTACACTTTGCTTCCCTACATTCCCACAGATGGATTCTATTCCACCATCCTATGTCGGTTTCACTGATGGCGTAAGTTGCTGGTCTCTAAGCCTCGCCTCCACAGCTTGGGTATTGTATTCCCCCTCACATGAGTTGATACACCTCGACGGAGTGTGCATAGGTGTTTCTACCAATAACCAGGCTAGGTATGATGTCATGACCAATCTCTCAAGTGCTTCCCTCCAGATGGGATAAGTCACCTTTGTTTGTTTCTTGACTCCCAGCTCCTTGTGGCCCAACTCAACAAATTTTACCAGGTATGGGATCTTTGCCTTTTTAGAAAGTTCCTATGCACTAAAAAAATGATTAGACAGTTTGAATCCATTTCATTCACTCATGTCCCTAGAAATCAAAACAGTGTTGCAGACCAAATGGCTAACAATATTCTAGATTGGCATATCAATGACAACATGTAGGAAGAAAACCATATAAGTGCATCATCATACCATTCACACGCATATAAACATCATATAGGCATATAACATCATAAAAAACAAAAAATACAACCATCATCATAATAACCTGCATCCACATGCATAAATATATATCATCATAGAAATTTCATAGTTCCCACAACACCTAATACACATACATACATAGAGGAGCCCCAACAACTACCTCGTCATATAATACAATCCAATACAAAAATTCCCCATACTCGTCGCATGGGGGAAGTTCCATCAACTGTTGTGTCAATTGGAGTCATCTTCGTCATCATCACCATCGTCTTCATCGTCATCCTCCTCCTCCTCCTCCTCCTCCTCTTCCTCTTCATATTCCTCTTCCTCTTTCTCCCCATCGGACTCTATCTCCTCATCCCCCTCACCATAGTAGGGGGAATCCCCTTGTGCCATGGATCTTAGTACCTCAACGGCCATTGCAATGCACCTCATAATAGGCCTCCACTCCAGTGGAGCATCAAAGCAGATGTCGATCAACTCCCAATCTAAGTGTATCCAACTGTCCTCTATCACCCCATCTAGAAGGATTTCAATACCAACCCTCAAAGTCTCTAATGTCATTGAAGTACTCCTCCGTTGGCCCTTCCCACACCTAAGAGAGTACACTCCCTCTACACGACCCCTCTGTGCACAGTAACCTCTCGAAGGCTGTAGTCAATTATCTACACAAAGAACAAGATCTCATCAATATCGGTGTCATACAAATCCTCTAGCTACCATCTATGCTATGAAATATACAATAATATGATGTTGAAAAATAAGTAAGCGCATACCATCTAGTCCCCATGTCTGACCAGGAGGTCGTGGTAGCTATGGATCCCCTCTGCAGTCAATACTATATTACAGGTAGTCCTCAAAGACTACTGGGATCTATATCCACCGCGTGAACAACTCCTCAGTAAATAACCTCCCCACATGTACTCCACCCCCACGAGTCATCATCTCACCCCATTGCCGTATCCGTGGCTCAATGGGTCCTCCAGCGTGCACTGTTGTATATGGTCACAGCGTTGGCACTTGCTCAAAGAAGAATGAACATAAGAATGAAGGGTAACAAAAATCCCCTCCTACCCGACTCACCTTGTTCAGCTCATGCCGAACCACCATCAAGTACATATGGCCCCAGCCATAGTACATACCTTCTAGGACCTGCTCCACCAGCATCATCTGAAATCCAAAAACCCTATGGGGTTACTTCAACCCTAGTATACGCACCACCAATGACGATATCTCCTGTGTCTCCAGGCTATCAATATCATAGATCAGGAGAGCATTATCATGCACATATGCGGTACCACAACAATGTCGCTCCAACAAATCTAACAAGGGCACATCACTCGACCTCCTAGGCTGGGTATCTGCAATCATGCCCAACCTTGGAAGGATCGTCAATAAATACACATCTATGAGCAAGACCTCCAATCTCTCCCCTTGTATTAAGAACGCCTCTGCATCGGCATCCCAAAAACTTACCAACTTATTCAACAATAACTTGCCAATGCGCATCAGAGGCACATTTGCGAACTTGAAAATTCCACACTAGGCCAAGCTCTCCTGAACATCCTCAACCTCTTGGATCGCATCTAGAAGCATGCTCCCCAGCTCCCTCTCTCTCCATGATACTTTCGGCAACCTGCCAACCGAACAAACAAAGCCCATCAGCTCCATATCTTAAAAAAAAACCCAACTTAGGCAGAAATGCGCTTTCCAAAGTGTGCATTTCATCCTCCCAGGTGTGCCCCTCGGCCACTCGTATGGGGCTAACAATCACGGTTTGAAGCATGCATTTCTCTAGAAATGTCACGCTTTAAAGCACGGTTGTACGACCCATAGCCTCACTTCAAAGCATGGTTGTATGGCCCACATTCGTGCTTCAGAAGCACGACTGTATGGATGAAACCCACCCTCTGAAGTACTGAATTTACCTCAAAATCTGTGCTCCAGTGCAGTGTTCCCAAGCCTCACTTGTACCGCCTCCATAGAGGCCCAAACCCCCCTCAAAATGCATAAAAAATGCTAAAAAACACTGCAAGACTTACCTACAAGTCGCATAACTTGATTCCACCGGTCGGATTGAGAGAAATATGAATTTCTTCTTTTGGTCCCCTCCACACTTTTCCCCAATTTGAATAGAGATAATGACACGTGTCATGAGGGTCCATTTGCTATTTATAGCAAGTTTGCCCCAAATCTTGTTTTGACCATTCCAGAGTCATAAGATCTCCATTTTTTGCACCGTTTGCACTGTCGGATTCATATTTTCATTCTCATGATGATGCTTGAGATCATTTATCACTCTCACGAAACCTCTTTTGGGGCATTTTTTCCATGCCCCTCATTGCCTCGATTTGCATGCTGCATCAGCCACTGCTGTTTTTTTCCATTTTTTGCATCGCATCCCATCCATGAGCCCTCCGCTCCATCCATACTGTAGTCATTGCATTATTTTTCCACCATTCATCTACTTGCAAGGAGGCCCCATCAATGTTCCCCCCCTCACCTCTATTCTTGGTTCACACACTTGACCCTCGATTGAACACTTCCTCCTTGCTTGGCCATTACTTTTGTTCGGTATAATTTTATCCATTTTTCGGGTCGAGCAATTCCTTTACAAAAAAGGCACTTAGGGAGTTTTTCTTAAGCTCTTTTCTGACTCCTAAAACAATAAAAATATCACTGAGAAATCTTGCTTCATTTCATGCTCGTTAAAGTACTTTAAAAGGAGTCTATCTAGTATAAGTTTAACCCTTTTCCGGACCTAGTAGACTACTTACGAAAAATGAATACTCTAGTCACACCGGCTAGAAGAGTTCTTCATTGCATACTTTTATGTTTTTTCGGGCCTTGGAGACTAACACACGAAAAAGAACCCCCTCGGAGTCTTCTTACTGCTTTCAAACTCTCTAAAATTTAAAGCAACCATGAGCATTCACCATCCTGGGAAAGTATACATCCACACGATGGTACCTTTTCACCATTCCAGAGTCTTCTTATCACTTTCAGACTCCTTAAAATTGAGAGAAACCACGAGCATGAAATGTCCTGGGCTCATCCAAATCCACGTGACAATATCATTTTGAGCACACTTCTATCTCTTCTTCGAACTCCTTAAACCATGAACAAGGTCAAAACGGTACCTCTTGGCACCACGACAGACCATATCTAGTCCCCACATTATGGCAATACCCCCATTTTGATCTCTTTTGTTTAGAGTATTCTGCGATGTGTCACCCTTCAAGTCTCCTCATATCACTCATGAGTTCCCCTTTGAGTCTCCCCCATTGCAGTCATAATCCCTGGTCCCTTACCATATGATCCCCTTCCCTGAAGTCAGTTTCATATGCTGCCATGTCAACCTTTCCATCATACTCTGAACAAAGGAATTTTGATCCCCCCCCCCACTCTGTGACCCTTGTATCCCCCCCACAGTCCATCAATATCACATCCAGTACTATCACCTTTTGGGTGTACACCTCACGCTCCTATCAAGGAAACAACATTGCCTTGGTAGTTGCAGGTTTCCCTCTGTCAACGCCAACCCATCTATTTTAGAGGATAGACCCAGAGGTACCTGTACCTTGTACTCATCACCATCAGTGGTGAGTGCCTACAGACCATTTGAGAGGATTCCTTAGTGCCTCTTCGTATGGTGTTTTCTCACGTGGTCGACTTCAACACCATCATCGCACCATTGAGATTCATGTAGGATATTGATCCCTTCACTTATTAGTCGAAGACCCCAGCTATCCCTTGACTCTAGCACATTGGTGAATCTATTTGGAACCCACCAGTTGTATGTTCCCACGGATATCCGGGCTACGCTTGGAGATTCTATTCGGAAGCACCCTAGTTATATGCTTCCTAGAGTACCCAGTTCCGATCCATTCCAATGTACCTTTGAGATTCCGACTCTCAGTCGTTGAGTCCATCCAATTGTTGGACACCTTTAGATCTAGAAGAGCGTCAGTTATTATGGTACCAGATTCAGTATCACTGCCATTGTTTCCATGTACCAGTTCTTCAGATCAGTCATGGTTGGACCATGAGTATGTCCCAGATTTGAGTCCCTTTGGGACCATTATGATCTACACAACCGTTCTCTATGTATTATTCAGGTCCCCTTTTGTGTGCCTCATTATTATTTGTATATCTTGATATGAGCATGGGTATGCCCACCTCATCCATATATTGATATTATTTCTCATTCATTGTTGAGGTCATGTATTTTTAGTTTTTAGCCTTTGCAGTTTGTATGGAGCATGTGTTTCTGTCTCCAACCAGTTTCTTCTCTCCTTCGTCACAATGTGCATACCCCTGGAAAATGATATAACCTATGATGTCTATCAGCCATACGATGAGATCCTTCCCTCACACATCATGGGGCAATCTGTTAACACCCAAAAATTGTTCACTAGCTCGTCTCCCTAGTCACATAACCCATTTGTCCACTTTTCCTACCATTTTGGCCTCCAAAACCCTAAAAAACCCTGAAAATGGTTACCAAAAAGGAAAAAAAATATTATTTATCTCCTCAATTAATGAAATTCCTTAAAAAAGGTCAAAACCCCTCAGAAAAGGGTCCAATATTCCCAAAAATAAAATAAAAAGGGGATAAAGTCAAAAATAATTTCAAAAAGAGGGAAAAATCCTAAAACCATTTACCAATGTGATTGGTGCCTAAAACCATGGGTCAATACTCCACCATCCAAAAACTCTATAAAAGGTGATGGAGGCCCCCCATTTCACATCAATCAATCACTCTTAACACCCTTATGCTACCGAAATTCCTATTGAACCCTATTCTATCACCTTGAGCTCGAGTTCACCATTTTAGTTGAGTTTTGGCTACCATTGAGCATTTGGAGAAGGGACATGCACTCTGGAGAACTGGTGCACTACTCTTGTATTATTATAAGGACTCCAACAACCTCACCATTTGAGGTAATACCATTGCAAACCCTTGTTTGCCCATTAATACAAAAAATTTCAAATTCCATTTACTGAGTTCCTCATGGTTGTTTACTTTTAACTGTTGTAGTTTAGCTTTATTTTTATATTATCATATGCACATGTCACGTTTTAATATTTAGTTTTTGCTTGTTTCACATACCATTTTTTACCCATTATTGAACTACTACTAAGGTTTCCTGAATCCTTAATAGGTACTCTTTAGCATGAGCTAGGGTGAAAACCCTAGCTACAAAGGGTAACATACTTGGGTGATTTCAAGAGGTATTATACATGGCATGAATCATTTAAGGTCGAATTGGAGTGGAAGAATAACTCCCATGGAAGAGGAAGAGGCATCTTAGAAGAATTGTGACACTTGGAGCTAGATTCCCTAACTCCTATGACAATAATGATAAAGATTCTATGACACCTATGTCAATGTTCAGACCCAATTGCTGACATATGACATTCTGACTTGTTAGGGCTAAAAATAGCCTCCAAGAGGGTGCACAAGGTATTTATGGAAGCCAAGAAGCTTCCCCATTCGAATTGAGGGAAGATGGAGATTAGGAATTGTTGGACAAGTGGCACACATTGGAATCTCTTCCCAACTTGAGTTGGCATGAGGATTTTGGAAGGAATTTGACCTATGGAGGACTTGAGAAGTTTATAAAAGACAATAACAAATAAGGAAAGGATCTTTTGATCATTTTATATTTGCATCTTGGCAATTTGGAGATATTGTAGCTTGTCCATGCTAGTGGAGTGTTTACTCTACTTGCCTTAGTACCAATTTCGAGGGTGAAAGATTCCCATCCTAATTGGAAATTGGAGAGGAAACTTAGACCTTTAATTTGGACCCAAAATGGATTTATTTGTTGCAGGTTTAAGCTACATGGAAGCTCACGGTTCTTTCTTCTTCAACTTGTTCCCATCTCTATCTCATATTTCTCTGCATATTTTGGCTCTTGGAGGAAGGGCGCCATTGGTGAGATGATGATATCTTTGTGAGAGTCTAGAATAAACCATTTATTTGTATTCTGATATATATAATATGTATTTGCTGATCAGATGAATCTCAGGTAGAAATACCAAGTGAAACTATGTAAAAATACCAAACAATGCATAAATGGTGCCATTTTCTCTATATCTTGTTATGAGATCTTGAAGTTGCTATATTTCAATTTGTATTAGTTCATCTCTATGATTTTTATGATGTATGGAGATTCATTACTTTCCTGAAGAAGTTTCATATACATTACATAATCCTTTGGAACACAAATCTCGAATTTCATAGCAAGTGGTGAAGTTTCCTATCATTTCCCCCTATGTGAAGACATGTCCACAAACCTCTGATTTATGGTAGTTGCAGTAGCCTTTAGAAACTAATTAATGATTCATTTTGGTTCCCATTGAAGTTCTTTAACTAATAAATATCTCTGTTTTGAAATTTGGGAGGGACGTATTGCATTTGGGAAGCCATTAGTGACCTCTACCCTTGGGGGTTTGAACCTCAAATTTACTAGTAAATTTAAATATTTTCTCTTGAAGTTAAATGAATGTTGTAGAAGTATTTTTAGTGTTTCCAAGGATCCATAAGTTTCATTTTTATCTCTCAATACCTTTCCAACACTCTCAGTTCCAATTCAAAATCCTTAGGAGTCTTTTGGAGCCATCTACCCTTGGGAGTTTCAACATCAATTTTCCTAGTAATTATGCTCTTAATTCTCTAGTTGTAAATGCAAGTTGCTGAATTGTTTTGAAAGTGTAAAAGAATATAATAGATTCTTTAATGTGTCCAAATACACATCAATCCACTCCATACACCATTCGAAAATATTTGGTATCATTTGGGACAGTTTGGGGCTTTACTAGTCCAAGTTTCGAAAATTGACTAAATAGGGAAAAATTCCAAATTGGGGACATTAAAGGAAGTCTCAAACTCAACTGAACTGAACATAAACTCAGCTAACTGAAGTCACAATCAGTTAACTGACTAAGGAGGGTGCAATAGTGATTTTTTTGTGTATGTTAATCAGAAATGGGCTTACGAAGCTACAATCAGTGGCATATGGAGCTCTAACCCCCCACAAGAGTCAGCTAACTCTCGTGGATTGCTTTGGAACACTCAGTTGGTTCCTATAAAATAGGGAACTGACTGAAGTGGTCCTAAAATGATGCATGCAGGGCTCAGAAGGTGGTATATGGATCCTGGATGACATATGCACACCATTAGGGGGCAAATGACATCATCAACAACTAGGAAAAATAAATAATGCTAGGTACGACAATGATGGAGTATTAAAATATCCTAATACCCCCCCTTAATCCATACTTTTGCATCATGGGCCTTGGTTACTGATACCAAAGGTTACCCATATAATAAAATAAATTATAAAAATGAAGACTTTTCCATGAACCAAGGAAATGGGTAAAAACCTCATGGGAAAAATACCCCCCCTCAAAAGAACACAGTAGGGAGCTCAAAGAACCTTCATACTAAGAAGAGAAGGAAAAAAATTTCCTCAGTGAAATCCTTTTCAAAAATATTTGCAGGTTGCTCCTATGTAGGATAGCAACGCAGGTGCTAGATCTGGATCTGCTCCTCTGGTGTACCTCCCACTTTGTAGAAGTTGTATTTTCCAAAAAAGTCTTTCAGAAACCATTCTTTCTACTGTAGCAAATGGCTCATTGTGGTCCAAATCATGAACCTTTCAGTACCTTTTTTCAGGTAACCGATATATTTGCTTGGTTGCAGATTCCCCATGGCAAGTCTCTCCAACAGATTGTAGATCAAACCCCACCATAATGTAGCACCTCTCTAATAGAAGTGGATCTACATGACATAGTGCAAGTTTTGCATGATACTAAATCTAGTGGTTCTATGGTAAGATGGATCCCCAACTATGTTCCTAGTAGCTACAAGGACTTTGTGAGCCTATATTGGCCTTGGACATGGATTGGGAGCATGTGTTGGATCCAGATTTGAATCTAAATCTCCTTGAACTTTATTTTGAACATCAAGATCTTGATCCTCATCTTCATTAGAAGAGATATCACTCTGATCTTCATTAGATTCCGATGGGGTAGGTAGAGAGTATGGAAAAAAATGTGATAATTCATATGCCTTGGAGGCATGGTTTGCAAACCCTTTCTATATAATCCTCCCAGTAGAGATATCTACAATCTCAACTATGTCAAAACCAAAGAACACTTTCTTCGGTGAACTTGTGTGATTCATCTGATATACAGACAACAAATTTGCTGACAAAGAAGGCACAAATAGAACATTCTTGAAATTGCCATGCTCCATATGTACAGTGCCCTTCCCTTCAGCAGAGATCTAAGAGTTGTCTCCCATCTAAATAATCGAACCATCTTTCAGATCTAGAGAAGAAAATGATTCTCTGGAGGAAAACATGTGGTTGGAGGCTCTCGAATCTATCAGAAGGGATTGATATTTTGATAATACAACCTTTAGTGCATGGCATCTCTCATGACCATTAGAATCACTTCCAGAATCAGTCTCTCTTGGACCTTTTGGGAGGGCAATGTTCTGCTGTTCAAGAATCTTGGTCAGCTGATCTATATTCTTCTGCATGCAAGATCTATCTGGGTGGTTTCCTTTCTTGCAATAGGAACACTTGGATTTCTCAAATCCCTTTTTTTGTCCTTCTTGGAGCTGGAGGCTCCTTTCAATGGAATTGACTTGGAATTCTTCTTGGGTTCAGATGTCCTCTTATCCTTGCCTTTATGCTTCCCATTCCCATTTGCACTTTTTGGTTCTCCATCCAAAAGAGCTTGATTTTTGGATGCCATCAAGGCTCCCATATGGATCAACTTATCTTATTCTTGGATGAGAGATTCAGTGAAAATATCAAAGGAGGGCATCTTCCAACTAGGGATTGACATTCACGCAGAATGGAAGGTAGAGACAAAGATGGAGAGCTCAGGACCTAGCTTGCTCAGAATGGGTAGCACCAACTGCTCATCCTTCTTCCCAATGCCACATTGATTTCATTGCAGAATCATAGATTTTAATTTTGAAAAGAATTATTGGATGGTCTTGAAACTGCTGGGTTGAAGAGCAATCAACTCATTCTCAAGAATATGGTCTCTTAGCTCATCTTGTTTGCCGAAGAGGGTCTCTAACTTCAACCATAACTCTCTCGAAGTCTTCCATCTTTCGATGTGGAAGAGTAGATATATGGAAATATGAATACACATGAAACTAAATGCTTCATCCAATCTATTTAGATACTTGGTTTTATCCACAATTGATTGTGGATTGGGATCCTTCCACATTTTTACCCTATAAAGTGATTTGTTGCACAATACCATCTACATATCAGCCCTTCAATGAAGGTAATTGAAGGGTTTCAGGATACTGTGAGAGAGAGGAGAGTTTGAATTGTCCATTACAACTATTGGAGCAAATACAAGGTGAAACTGTTGCTAAAAAAATTGAGTATGAAAACACATGTGCAGAAACACTGGTGCAAGTGCAGAAAACTGTTGTAACTACTACAACTGTTGCTTCGATAAAAATTTGAATAACCTGCAAAAAAATCTCAATAATGGAGGTAGACTACTACTGAGCAGTTCTTTAGGATAGTAGGTGCTTTTATCTGGATCCTTCACACCTGGCTAGACCTCATTGGATTTCTCCAATTAATTCAATGCAATGGCACTAGGATTTGCTATGGAAATCCAGAGGCTTATGGTACACTACTGAAAGCAGTTGCTCAACGTATTAGCTCAATGGCTATGATGTTAAGATTTAATATGCTAAAATAGAAAATAGAAGCATTTCATTCTATTTCACAAGAATAGAATATACAGGATCATTGAAGAAACAACAAGCACAGCATAAACACAAGAGACATAGATTTATCGTGGGAAACCCTCATGGGGTAGAAAACCCAGCAAAGCTTCCTCAATATAGATGACCAGCAATATACAAAGATGAAAACCAAAGACATGATCTCCTCCTCCACCATAGCAGATCTCTCCCCCACAAGTGTGCTACATTCTGAGTGAGGGAAGTGTGTGTATAATGAGGAACACACCTCCTCTATTTATACACATCTCCAACTTGTACTTTATATTAACTAGGTCAGCCCCAACTTTATCATTGGGTTAAACACCCCACTACAACTGACTAGGCCGACCCCACTAGGGTGGTCTAACAATCCTTTGACCCACATAACACATACAGGGCCGACCCCCACTAGGGAAGTCTAATAACCCAAGTTAACACATTTTGATGGAGGAATAAACATCTCCGAATATACAATAAGATCTTCATGGAGGAATGAAACATCTTTGGAATAATAAAGTACAAATATAATATTCTTTGAAGTTACAATATCTCAACACTCCCCCTTAACGAGAAGGATATTATAACAACATCTGCACAAGCAAGGAGTCATAAACATCATACATGATACATCTATAAATCATTGGAAGCTTTCTCAACATCATTAGTAACTCAAGCAGTTACTGGAACATCTTCAATACCAGAACATCAACATCTTCAGTACTGAGTCTTTATCTTCTGCAACACTCGAATAGCTACAGCAACATCAACATCTGGATCCTCAGGATCATCAACATAGTCATCACACGATCATCAGCATCGTCATCACACGATCATCAACATTGTCATCACACGACCATCAACATCATCATATAGACCATCACGATTAGCAGCATTGTCATCACACGATCATCAGCATCGTCATCACATGATCATCAACATCATCATCTATACCATCACGATCAGCAACATTGTCATCTAGACCATCACGATCAACATCATCATCATCTAGATCATCACGATCAGCAACATCGTCATCTAGACCATCACGATCAACAGCATCATCATCTAGACCATCACGATCAGCAACATTGTCATCTAGATCATCATGATTAGCAGCATCATCATCTAGACCATCACGATCAACAACATCATCATCTAGATCATCACGATTAGCAGCATCGTCATCTAGACCATCACGATCAGCAGCATCGTCAGCTAGATCATCAGTATTAGTATCCACACTAGTATAACTATGCACATCATCAATACAAGTATGCTCATCAATACAAGTATACATATCATCAATATAAGTATCCTCATCAATACAAGTATCCTCAATAACAGCATAATCTGCAAAACACACGATTCATTTAAGACATCATAACATGTCTAGGGACGATATAGTCCACTCGTCAACTTAGACAAAATCTAAGGACCACTCTCTCGGAGACATCTGTCTACGGATCAATTCAAGGACCGAAGTCCAGGGACGATACAATCACCTCTCATCCACTAGGGACCACTTCTCGGAGACATCTGTCCACGGATCAATTCAGGGACCGAAGTACGGGGACGATACAATCCCCTCTCATCCACTAGGGACCACTTCTCAGAGACCATATGTCTACGGATCAATTCAAGGACTGAAGTCCGGGGATGATACAATCCCCTCTCGTCCACTAGGGACCACTTCTCAGAGACCATACGTCTATGGATCAATTCAGGGACCGAAGTCCAGGGATGATACAATCCCCTCTTGTCCACTAGAGACCACTTCTTGGAGACCATACGTCTACGGATCAATTCAGGGACCAAAGTACGGGGACGATACAATCCCCTCTCGTCCACTAGGGACCACTTCTCGGAGACCATATATCTACGGATCAATTCAGGGACCGAAGTCCGGGGACGATACAATCCCCACCTGTCCACTAAGGAATTCATTCTCGAAGACCATATGTCTACGGATCAATTCAAGGGGCCGAAGTCCGGAGATGATACATTCCCCACCTGTCCACTAGGGACTTCATTCTCGAAGACATACGTCTAGGGCTCTCTTTAGGACTGAAGTCCAGGGATGATCCAATTCCCACTTGTCCACTAAGGACTTGATTCTTGAAGACATCTGTCTACGGATCCTTTTAGAACATGTGTTCTAGGATGATGCAATCCCCTTGTCCACTTAGACCCTGTCTAAGGACCATCCACCAACCTCTCTATCGGCAGCACCAATATAGGTATCCACATCATCGACCTCACTGTTGATGTAGGAAATCTCATCATAATTGACCACATCGCTCCCCCTTTTGAGGAGGGTCCTTCCAAGCTTGTCTCGGAAATACTCAAACTTTTCTTGAGGTAGAGGTTTGGTTAGTACATCGGTAACCTGTTACAAATTCAAACTTTATAGTTCCTTTTTACACCATATCTTGTTAGATCCCTCTGTGCTTTGACTTATCATGGAACAATGGATTCTCTATCATCTTGATACAATTCTATTTGACATATAGGATCACAGTTGGTTCTATCTCTAAGTCAAATAATCCTAAAGCCATGCTTCTTCACAACTAGCAGAGCAAGCAGCCATATATTCCGCTTGTGCTGAGAGCCACACTATACTGCTTCCTGCTAAACCACGAGATCATGGCTGATCCCAGACAATAACATCCTCTCGATGTGCTCTTCCTGTCTGATACACTTCCTATCCAATCAACATCTGTGTAGCCATCTGAAGTCATGATCTCTAAGATAACATAGATCAAAGTCTATCGTACCCTTTAGGTACCTCATCACATGCTTTGCAACTTATCAGGTGAACACATCTAGTTTCCACTAGATACTGACTCAAGGTGTTCACAGCAAAGCTTATATATGACCTAGTATTTATTAGATACATCAATGACCCAATAATTTGACTGTATAGAGTTATATCCACTAACTCTAATGAGTCATCCCCTAACAGCTTCAAGTTGGAATCCATGAGAGTGGCCGTTCCAACATATCAAATCTTCTCAAGATTTCCATAGCATACTTTCTCGGGATGAGAAGGATTCCTTCTGAGCCTTGCCATACTTCCAGACCTAGGAAGTAATGCATCAATCTGAGATCTTTCACTTTCATTTCTGCAGCCATCTATCTATGTCATCTCTTGTCAGATGGGTCTACTGATATAAGCCTCAATATCATTCGAACTCTATGATGAGTTCCTTCTCACATCCATGTCATCTGTGTATAGAAACCATATTCAACCTTGTAGCAAAGGTTGAGATCCACATCACCCATGGTGATCATTAAGCTCATCAAGTTACTATCGATCCTGAGTACCCATACAGAACCTGAATCACACTTCTTCTTTAATTACACCATTAAGATAATGGTCTTATCTAGCCACTTGGAGCAAACATCTCGTCATGATTCTCTTCCTCTTTCTAAGAGAATCTTCTAGGCACGAGCCTTCTATATTTTGTTTGATTTGTAAATCTTCTTGTTGAACATCCATCACTTGTTCGGTGTTCATCATTCTTCATGATCTTTCCTACAAATGAAGATTAAGTATATGATTAGTAATACTTCATAATAATCAAATCACGTTGACATGATAACCTATTATGCATATAGATATCATTTACATAGTTATGCAACTATCTTGACCAATACTTTGGCACAACACTTTTCCATATCCTGTATGCATATAGTGGCTATCTAGATGCCTTCCATCTCTACCAGAACATACTATCGAGAGTGTGCACAACTCTCAGCATGTCAGCAAAGAGGTTTCATTCTAGACAAGCAACAATGGAATGTTTGTCCAACTTACCAATCATATGCATATTAGTAGTATATTGTTCAATTCTATATGAATGTTTACACTCAACATGATATATTCTAAACATGCATGTAATCGATTACAAGCAATATCATTTACTATTTCAAATAACAACTCAAATACTTATCTTTTCTGTTTGTGTGGTTTCCTCCCGCTTGATCTTCTATATGTCTTTTGAACTTCTATTCATTATGTACCACTATGCATGCTCAAGTGTCATCCTCATGATCTCATACACAAACATACATTCCTTCGTATATTCTCAATACTATCAAAACATTATAATTCTAAATAATCTTGAATGTGTATAGTCATGATCATAGATAATAAACAGTAGTATTCAGGGTTTCAAGGAAGTCTTCTTTTACTCATGCATATTCTTGTTTGATCATAGTACTCTTCTGGTTAGTTAAATCATCAATCAAGATAAGAGACATAATATGCATAAACCCTTGATTACTAACTTTGTGAATAAGCATAACCAATCATACCAAGTATACTTATATAAGGGATCCTAATACATGACATAGGAAAACATACCTGGATTAGTATACCTGCTTAGTTATGTCTAACATACCTAATCAATATCTTCTTTGTTCTCTTCAATGATTTAGAGATCCTATGCTGGAACGTGCATATCTCATAGGTTAAGCATAATAGAACAAAGTCATAAATACCTTGCAAGTAGAACTTCTATGTGATCAAATATTATGGATGAGTCTTTGTCTTCATGTTGTCATGGTCATGGAACTTGATTTATCTTTCGTGACGTACCTGTATCTTGTTAGCAGACAACATCAACCTCATACAACACCACAGTGCATTAGTACAATCATATAACCCTAATCAATGAATGTATTCTATCATTCACATGCATTCATACTGTTACTAGGGTGATAAGACAATTCTAACATTAATCAAGATTGTACTAATAAATAATATGAAGACAAACATATTCTGAACTTAATCAGGAATCAAATTTCAAGACATACCTGAACCTCCTTAAGTCATACCTGTCGAGACTTCTTGTAGTCTTCTTATGTAAGGCCTTAGCCTCAAATCCCCCTGAAACTTGATCTGGAGCTTGATTAGGGTTTGCTAGAGAAACCCTAAAAATTCAATATTTGACTTTCATACTTTTGAATGGATGGAAGGATATGTCTTGCTGAGTTGATCAAACTAGCATACTTCAATTGTTGGAATCTCCAAAATTTGACCCCTCAAAATTGCCTTTGAAACTTCTGGATCTTCTGGACGGGATCCTGAACTAGGGTTTGATAAAGTCCACCCTTCTGCCCACTCAGAAGGTTTGATCCAAGGCTCTAAACTCTTATGTTTCTGAGGAGCTTCCAGCTGTGGTTACAGACTTCAAAAATTCCAACTTTTGCTGAAGCCCTAATTTTCCATCTTTCTCATCAAAATCCTGAACTGGGGTTTGATCAAGCTCGGTCTTCTACCCAACCAAAAAATTTGATCTTGGTCTCTAAATTTTGATTTTCTTGAGTAGAATTTAGCCATGGACTTCGATTCCAAAAATTCTAACTTTCTCCAAAACCCTAAATTGCGGAAGCCATGAATGAAGGTGCTCCAAAAATAATTCTATTTTCACATAAATATGTACCTGATTGTTTCTGCTGTAACTCCGAACTTTTCGATCCAAAGGGTCTGAAAACATTTTCTGTAGTATCCTGACCTGTCATCTTTCCATCCCGATAGGTCTAACCTCAATTGGATTTTCTGAGAGAGAGGTATGCCAAGTGTCGCAACGTGACCTGTTTATGGGATAAAACAGGAGAGCGAACTTGTACGGTGTGCCATGTGTCACTGGTTCAACTTAGGCCTCTAAAAACGTTTCTTGAGATAGTCCAGTCTGTGTACTACCTATAAATTTTTACTAAATTTCATTTGGAGCTTCCTATCCCAAGTTATGACCTTTTTTCCTAGGTCACCTGATTTTGACTGAGATCTGGAAGAGGCCGAAACCCTAACTTGTACGGATCATAAATCACAGAGTACAACGAATATGAGGGTGTCCTTTGAACACAAGGTACCTGCGGATGTTTTCTACGACCTGTGAACTTGTCAGATCCTGAACCTTCACAGAAATGTATTTATAGTTGAAACGTCGAGAACTTTCATTTCACTAACGCAGATCCTTTTCTTCTTTCTTCAGTTCCATGATGACTGGTTTTTGCTATGTAAAACCCTAACCTTCAAATTGTCGCAAGAGAAGCAAGTGTCGTAAGTGCCATACATTGCCTTCCTTCAGGTTAGCTCTGATACCATGTAAGATTTAATATGCTAAGATAGAAAATAGCAGCATTTCATTCTATTTCACAATAATAGCATATACAGGATCACTGAAGAAACAACAAGCACAACATAAACACAAGAGAGACAGATTTATCATGGGAAACTCTCATGGGGTAGAAAACCCAACAAAGCTTCCTCAATATAGATGACCAGCAATATACAAAGATGAAAACCAAAGACAGGATCTCCTCCTCCACCATAGCAGATCTCTCCTCCACAAGTGTTCTACATTCTGAGTGAGGGAAGTGTGTGTATAATGAGGAACACACCTCCTCTATTTATACACATCTCCGAATTGTACTTTATATTAAGTAGGTCGGCCCCAACTTTATCACTGGGTTAAACACCCCACTACTACTGACTGGGCCGACTCCACTAGGGTGTTCTAACAACCCTTTGACCCACATAACACATACAGGGCTGACCCCCACTAGGGGTATTTTTAATGGGTTAGAAGTAGAGACATAGTGGGGTGTTAGGACATTGGGGGTAATTAATAGTTAGGGGTGAGAGAGATATAAGGGGTTAGTACTAGAGAGAGAGAGAGATAGATAGATAGAGAGAGAGAGAGAGATTGGGGGGTGGCAAGGTGTAGAGAGCGAGGGGGGGGGTTAGGGGTTTGGGGATTAGAAGGGTGATTAGGGAGAAATGGGGGTAGAGGTGATGAGTTTGAGTGTTTGGTTTAGAGAGAGAGAGAGGTAAAGGGAGAGACTTTAGGGAGTGGTAAGGGGTTAGAGGTAGAGACAGAGGCAGAATGTTAAGGGGTTGGAGGTATAGATAGAGGCATGTGTTAGTAGATTGGAGGTAAGTAAGAGTTGGGGGGAGAGAGATATAAAGGGTTTAATTAAAAGTTAGGTAGAGAGAGAGAGAAAGAGAGAGATTGGGGGGGTGGCAAGAGAGAGAGAGAGAGAGAGAGAGAGAGAGAGACGGTTAGGGGTTTGGTGATGAGAAGGGTGATTAAGGAGAAATGGGGGTATAGGTGAGGAGCATGAGTGCTTGGGTTAGAGAGAGACATAGAGAGGTAAAGGGAGAGACTTTAGGGGGTGGTAAGGAGTTAGCTGTAGAGACGGAGGGGGATTATTAAGGGGTTAGAGGCAGAGGGGGGTGTTGGGAGATTGGGAGTAAGTAAGAGTTAGGGGTAAGGAGATATATAGGGGGTTAGTAATAGTGAGGGAGAGAGAGAGAGAGAGAGAGAGAGGGTTTGGGGTTTGGGGATAAGGAGGGTGATTAGAGAGAAATGGGGGTATAAGTGAGGAGCATGAGTGTTTGGGTTAGAGAGAGAGAGAGAGGTAAAGAGAGAGACTTTAGGGGGTGGTAAAGGGTTAGATGTAGAGACAGAGGGGGATTACCTCCTCCTATTCCTGCAGCGGAGAAAGAGTGTGATAAAAGTGGTTAGTAAGGGTTACAAAAATGATGAGAGAGAAAGAGAGAGTTAGGGGGTTGGGGGATCGTTAAGGGGTTAGACGTAGTGATGTAGGTGGATTGTTAGGGGGTTAGAGGTAGAGATAGAGGGGGGTGTTAGGATATTGGGGGTAAGTGGAACAAGGGATAAAGAGTGAGAGGAGGAGTTAGTAGGGTTTAAGGAGTAGAGGTGAGAGAGAGAGAGAGAGAGAGAGAGAGAGAGAGAGGAGGGGGGTCAGTGGTAGGGGGAGGAATATGGATGCATGTGTGTGTGTGTGTGAGAGAGAGAGAAGGGGGTACTAGCGAGTTGGGGGGGGGGGTGTTTTATATTAATGTGTGGGTCTTTGGGAGTTTTAGGGGGGTGTATTTGAGGTTTTTGGGGGTTAGGAGCGTAGGTAAATATAACACACACACGTTTCTATTAACACATGTGTACGCACTTTTGCTAAATAGAAAATGCATGCATTTTATGTCCACTAAAATGTGTATGCGATATGCAACAACCCAATCCTTCCACAATATTTAACATTACAATTTTGTCGCAATATTTAACATTACACTTTAATCGCTATATTTAACCTTACAACTATATTGTTTGGTTTGGTGAAAAAGATATTTAAAGGAATTGGGGGGTGGTAAGGGATTAGAGGTAGAACGAGAGGGGGGTGTTAAAGGGTTAGAGGTGGATACATAGGGGTTTTAGTAAGAGTTAGAGAGAGGGGTTAGAGGTTAAGGATTAGTAAGGGTTATGGAGAGAGTGCAGAGAGAGATATGGGGGGGGTGGGGGTTAGATTGTATTTTAAAATTTGTTTCCCACCCTTATCCCATCTCATGGATTTTTGTCAATAATATTGTTTGGAGGGAGTTATCCTGCCCTTCTAGTGATAAATTCCAGAGCCATTTTCCATTGGATTGTGTGCATCAAATTAGAAAAATTACAATCTTTCAAAGCATGGGAAATAACACGAAGATAGGATTTTGGGGGAAATGGATTTGGAATATCTACTACACCAAGGTGTATTCAAAATAATGGAACCAAATCATTAACTGAATACATCAAACCTCCTACAAAAGGTTGTAATGTAAGGTAATCTTTAGAGACGTTTGAAAATACCATAGTAGTCCAGTGATTCATTTCCATTAACTTGGCCCAGTTACTTTCGGATTTAGGCATACAAAATTTTGGAGAGCCTCGTTCCCTACTAATATTCCCACATCCATCTACGAGAAGAATAAATTCTGGTGTATATGGAAACATCTGATACACTTTCCAAATATCTATTGTTGGAAAAACTTACCTACTTCATCAAAGCAGCATTTTGCAGGTGACTTGAAAGTCCCTTTCAATTTTCAGTATAGAAATAAAAAAATTCAATGTATAAATTTTTAGGGAGGCCTTTCAACCAACCAGATGAATGAATACAGGGAGAATACCATTTCCGTGGGATGAAAATCATAGACTCCTCTCAGCCACCATATTTCCTCCTATAAGTTGTTCGCGCAATGGAAAAGCTAATTTAATAGCCCATTTTTCAACAGATTTCCTCTTCTCAACCTTACACTCGTCTTCCATAGGAAACCGATGCCTCCACATGTAATAACTACATTATGCTGTCATAAATTGATCTTCTTTTGCTAACAAATGCATAATGAAGGATTCATTGTAATTGCTCCAAGAATTTCTAAGGTTAGTTTCTTATAAAACAAAGATTGTATAATTCTTGTTAAGATCCATATGTTCCAGCTCATGAATTTAAATCTTTTTTTATCTTAGACATAAAAAAAATAACTTCTAGATGAATACTAAAGAGTTGTTGCTTTACAGCTTCAACCTTCTCAGGGAGTAAGGGTAGAACTATAACACTATTGGGAAGCTAGCATATATACATTTATTTGAGTTGTGTTGTGCATGGCCTATCTTCTAATCATTTGAGAATAATATATCAAATCTTAACATGAGGGGGGTTCAATTTATCTTATCCTATATCCATTTCTGAAAATGCAAGGCTGGCTTGCAAATAAGAAAAGGCTCTTAAATCCAATACCTACAATAAAAACAATAATTTTCCATTCAAAATAGGAAAGAAAACTAGAGGGTTTTATATTTGCACTAATATCTAATTTAAGAAAAAGGCCAACACACATATTGTTTTGGTTTTATCATAAAATTTGTTTCCCACCCTTATTTTGTTTCGTGGATTTGTGCTAACAACATTGTTTGGAGGGATTTATCCCACCCTTGCGGTGATAAATTCCGAAACCATTTTCCATTAGATTGTGTCAATCAAAATAGAAAAAATAAAACATTTATTGCCTTATGGTTATCCCCTTGAATTCCTAGATTGGTGATATTTGATGCCCTCAGTTGGCTATATTTGGAATTCGTGGAACACCCCCCCTCTCACTTTACCTCGAACCCCTTACCACCCCCCCCAATGTCTCTCCATTCACATGTCTCTCTATCTATTTATATCTAACCCATTAACACCACCACCCCCCACTTTTCTCTACCGCTAAAGCCTTACTACCCCCCACCCCCCTTTCTCTACCTCTAACCTCTTACCACCTCCAAGCCCCCTTTTTCTACCTCTAACCCCTTACCACCAAGAATTAGTTTTAATGTTATAATCGATGCAAAATAAAATTATACCCCCCCTTCGGCAAAAGAAATTATATTATTATAAAATCCACACGCATTATGTAACTATAAAACCCACATGCATTCTATAAATATAAAATGCGTGCGCATTTTGTTTTGGTGGGATTTACAATTCAAATTTAAACAAAACGCGATCGTGTTACTTAGCACTATGTGCGAACCTCTACATGAGCTAGCGTGGCATTCCTATGCCTATGTGTCTGCTTCGGAATTTTCTTCGTATTTACCATGCCTGTGCCTTGGAATATGATATACCATGGCTAATTGAGTATTGTATCTAGTTTTTTAAGTGTGCTTGTGTTTAGCCGCTGGTTACAGTATGCTACACACTATATTTTTTATGAAGTTTTAGATGCAGGTAGCATTTTTTCTACATATTCCAAATATGTAATTTTTAAAAACAATATATATGTTTTTCTATATTTTTCTTTTTTTCCTTGTGTCGTGACTCAACTCAAAAAACACATTGTTAGTGTTTCATCCATAACTCTTTCGTTTCTCAACCATTTTGAAAAAAAAATGTATGGTGCACAAAAGGAAACTGACCTCTACATGCTATAAAAAAAACCGTTTCAAAATAGTTGCATTAATACCTTCAAAGGCTGCACCCACAATTTGTACTCTAAATGCCTTTATACTCTAAATACAATTATTAATTTTTTGGGGAAAAAATAGTGGTGCACTAGTACTATTTTTTCCTTATATGTCTACGAGTTTTCATTAGTTGATTTCATCATTTAGGCACTCAAAGGCTACACCCACAAAAACATATACCTTATAATTTGTCCAAAAAATAAAAAAAAGTGCCTGTTACAAATGATCAAACTTCGGATAGTTACGAACATTTTCAATAGAAAAAATATGTATATTCAGAAACTTCACTTAATTTACTAGGTTTCATATTTTTTACTCATTGCAAGATTCATTGTGTATGTGTCTCAAATAATCCATGTAAGTTGATGGATGTCTATTTTTTTAGTTTTCTATTGCATCTAACATGTCAAAAGAGACCCTCATTAGCTTGGACACACCCTCAAGTGCTTTTGGCTTTGAGCGTTTTCCTCTATGGGTTCATTATGCATGGTAAGAATCAACTTTTATATAATTTATAATTTCCTAAGGTTTTTTAATTATGTTAACGGTGTCAATTTTATTTATTTATTTAATATAATTATTAAAAAATATTAATTTTTAAAGCAAGTACTTATTGAGTTCTTTTAAGTTATATATATATATATATATATATGGAATTTGATTAGGATTTAGTTTTAGTTTTTTCTTTTAAGTTGCATTTAGAGTATAAAGGCACTCTACAAGGAAGAAAAAACAATTAAAAAGAATTCATGTTGTCTCATAAAATAATAAAAAAATAAAACCATTATATATCAATCTTGATCTTTAAGCATAGAGAAAGATCCTATTTCTTATGTAATTTGTCTTAATGTATACAAAATTTAAGATAAAAAAGTAAATTACAACTCAAAAAATTAAATCTTAGAATAATCTTAATGTTGTTTTAGCTTACATTAAGTCAACTGTTCATTCTGATCTTTTGGAGTAAACATTAAATATAATGGAGTGTCAAAAGAGACCCTCGTTAGCTTGCACACACCCTCAAGTTCTTTTGGATTTGAGAGTTTTCCTCTATGGGTTCATTATGCATTATGCATGGTAAGGCTAAGAGATATAATTAAAGTTATGTGGTGAGAGTGAGGCTCTTGTTCATTTAGGATGTTGAAATTTATAATTTCATTCTACAAAGGACTATTAGAAATAACATCTAATCTAACACTCTATTGTTTTATATAATTTACAATTTTCTAAAGTTCTTTAATTATGTTTTTTTTTTTTAACAAGAATGGTGATGGAATTATATTAAAAAGGAGTCTTCAAAAAATCTGTGAGGGACCAGCATTCAAGTTTTCCTTGCCTGCATCACTAATTCTTCTCTTAATTCTAACAAGTCTAAGGCTATAACTGTAAACCTTTACAAATTGTCCCAAGGTAAACTTGCAAAAGCAATACATTATAAAATTTGGATTTGGAGTCCATTAAAGCTCATAAAACCCATAAATAAAAATCTAAAACCAGAGTTGCTTCTAATCTATTACTGAAGGAAAATATATAACCCGCAAAAATTGCAGAACAAGCTAGCTGCATTACTTCTCGCGAGGTCAGGGAGGTTATGGGCTCTCCATGGGGTCATCCGGGTTTGAGCTAGAGACTGTTGTATCCTGGAACCCTGGAATGCATCGAGCTAAGTCTTCTCGGAGCCTGTCCACCTTACCTTCCACGTGAGAGATGTTCTTGTAGTTGTCGTCCACCTTAGAGTCCACATTTGAAATACTGTTAGTAGTGTAATCC
Organism: Larix kaempferi; assembly: GCA_027924585.1. Classification (NCBI taxonomy): domain Eukaryota; kingdom Viridiplantae; phylum Streptophyta; class Pinopsida; order Pinales; family Pinaceae; genus Larix; species Larix kaempferi. The sequence continues at coordinate 12,037,396 of BSBM01000316.1, read as the reverse complement.
ACCGCTTCAAACATGGATGAGATTCTTCCATTCATAAGGTCATTGTTATTTCTAATTTCGGTGTTGAGGGAATGCAGAAGGATATACATTCTCGTCATGTTCTTTTTTATGTCTGTCACATCAATTCTTATCTTGCACACCTACGCTTCCATAGTATTAACCATTGAACCTTGTAGAATCGGAGGAGACGAGGTATCAGGAGCAGGTATCTCTTCTTCGCACAGGCTCAGAGAAGATATTTCATCGAGCAGAGTGCGTAAAGGCTCCAAGAGGTTTGCTTCGGGGAAAAAGATACCAGAGGGAGAGCACAGGGGTTTATTGCAGAGTGAGCAGGAGGGGGGTTGCAGAGACGGCACAGTGTTGGCACCCAGGGTGGGAGCAATACAAGCAGAGGAGCGAGCTTCCATACTCAGGGCAGGAGCTAACAAGGAAGAGATCTAGAAGCGTCTGGAGGAAGAAGCAAACAGATCCTGTGAGTGAGTGGAGTTAGGTGAGGTGAGGCCATGTGATGGCATTAAATGCCTCCATCGGCCCTCGAAACCGGCGACAAGTGAATGCATGCGATTATGGAGAACAACGTGTCCAAAGGTGGCTAGGGTAAGGTGGTAAGAAGGTCGAGAAGTGGGGGAGAGGACACCCAAGGGGAAAAAGGGCCAGGGGACCCAACAAGGAAGAGGGAGTTCATCATCTTGGGCTAAGAAACCAAAATTTAGGAGCACACCTTTATTGGCCATTTCATCGACATGTTGATTGTTTGAACGGAGAACATGGAGAAAATTGAGGGAATTGAAGTCTCTACTAGAGTATTTGAGAATGTAGTGGTACTTACTTGAAGGAGTGGAGCGTTTTCTGATGAGATTACAAGCTTCCTGGACTATAAGGAGAGAGTCCCCAATGGCTATTAGATCTTTTATCTTGGCCTTAGTGGCGATTTCTAGTCCTTTAGGTAAGGCAGCCATTCAGCATCATTATTGGTCTTGTTTCCAATTCCCCAAGCATAATTTTTCATTTTTCTTCCCCCGGGGTTGAAAATGACCCCTCCCGCACCTACCAACCCAGTTCTTTAATTATGTTAATGGTGTCAATTTATATATTTATTTAAAAATATTAATTTTTTAAAGTGAGTACTTATTGAGTTTTTTTGAAGTTACATATATATATATATATATATATATATATATATGGAATTTGATTAGGATTTAGTTTTAGTTTTTTTTTAAATTGCATTGAGAGTAGCAAGACACTCTATAAGGGAGAAAAAACTATTAAATTTTTTTATGTTGTCTCATAAAATAATAATAAAATAAAACCATTATAGATCAATCTTGATCTTTAAGTATAGAGAGGGATGTAATTTTTTTCTTAATGTATAAAAAATTTAAGATAAAAAAGTAAATTACACCTCAAGGAATTAAATATACTTTCATTTGGAAATATGTCAACACCTCTATGTAGAAGAATCAAGGTATGGCCTAGGTAGGAGGGTAACAATCATTCCTCCCAACCACCCAAGCTACATGCAATGGACAAGAAATTAAATATAATTACTACAGCTAATTTTAACATAAATCTTTTTTTAATTTTTGTTTTTATTTATGTAAAAAATGAGTTCATTAAGTTTATTCTATCTTAACCGTTTATATTTACACATCTATATAAAACTTGTACTACACAAGTGCGATTCTCTCATGAACATGAAAAATGAATGTTGTTTTAGCGTACATGAAGTCAACGGTTCATTCTGATCTTTCGGAGTATACATTAAATATAATGGAGTTGAAAACCTCAGTTCAGCTCGATTAGGTAACAACGTGTGAAATTAAATGCTAATGGAGCAGAAAAGTCGTAGTAATTAGGAAGGTCTTCTCATAAAAAATGAAGGGATCGTACATCACAATTTTGTTTGAAACGATCCCTGTGTTTCTGCGTCTCTTCAAAATCTTTCTCGTTGCGTCATTGGATTGTCATCATGCTGCGAAAGAATGACTATCAACACCACCTAAGATTCGAATTTACCAACCCTAAAATCCCATTTCCAACCTTGTACGCAACTCTTTTAGATTAGATTAAGGCGCCGCCTGTGTAATCCTGACTATATATATTGAAGGACTGTACAGGCATCAAGTACGAGAAGGAAAGACTAATTTTTTCAGTAATATAGCAGAGAGCCACTCACGAAAGTGATCATGGGACGCGCACCTTGTTGTGGTGATCATGACGGACTGAAAAGAGGACCCTGGACAGAGGAAGAGGACCAGAAGCTCATCAATTATGTTCAACGCCATGGCCTTGGGAATTGGCGCACCCTTCCCAAACTTGCAGGTATTATTATTTACTTACAACTTTAAAATGCAAGGCATAGGATTAACAAGGTTTTGCAGAAGTTGTTAACTTTCTTTCGAGAGTTATCATCCAATTTTGGAGAAAATTGAGTTGACATAAAATCAAGGAAAACCTCTACAACATTAGTTGGAGTTTTAATCCATCTAGGTCTTTAGCTTAATAATCATCCTTCAAGTTTGTGTCCAATACCTGCCAAATAGCACGGACAACCTGCTGAGATGATTATTTTGGGGTGCAGGACTTTCGAGATGTGGAAAAAGCTGCAGGCTAAGATGGGCGAACTATTTGCGACCTGACATCAAGCGTGGAACCTTCTCCATGCAGGAGGATCTCACCATCATTCGTCTCCATGCTGTCCTTGGAAATAAGTAATACCTTAATCTTTTACTGCCTTGTATTATAAGATTCTAGTGTTTTATAATTTTATGCTGTGCGTTTTTCTTGTCCCACAAAACATTCAAGGTTTGTAATATTTTCATTTTTTATTTTTAATGTTAGATGGTCGTCTATAGCCTCGAATCTTCCTGGCAGAACGGATAACGAGATAAAGAATCACTGGAACATTAAATTGAAAAAGCGACTACTTTTACTAGGAATCGATCCGGTGACCCACATGTCACTGCCTACACCAGATATGCTGTCATCTTTCATGGCGTCGTCTTCGACTGCTGTAGCTGCGCGTTTGAATAGTGCATTGGTTGAAGCTCAATTACGCAGACTGGCCAGAGACTATGTGAATATTACTCATCATGTCTCTGCTGGCAGTGCTGATCAGTACTCGTGGCAGCTATCCCAAATTCTGAAGCTCTTGGACACACATAACAACCCGCTGAGGTCACATCCATCGGGGCCATTTTCTTCCATTTCAACGGATCAACTCCTCCAATCCGATGCATTAAGATGGCTTCATGGCTTCCATAACCAGATCAATCAGGGATTTGTTTCAGGGCAAAAAGATGATTCTACTGAGTATATTAATGTGTTTTCAAAAGGATCTTTAGAAAATAAATCAGAAAGAAAGAACTTACCTATTAGTACTGATTACGGGAACCAGCATAGGACCATATCGTCCTTGACAGAGGACTCCCCCTCAACCTTTGACACAGAAGTTACTGATTGGAATTCGATGCCCATTCTAATGCCATCCAGCGACCATGATAGGAATGATCAGCTGTTTTATCACAGCGATAGGAAATCTTCTTGCAACTCATCTACGAATTCCTTCCATGGAGTATCAGAGATTCTACAGAACACAGTTCAATATCACCAGGATGATCTGTTCGGACCAGAGAGAAGCACTTCCCATACCGTGTCGCTGCCAGCAGCAAGGGCAGATTTAAAGGAAAACGAAAGTAACTTCTGGGTTGATATCTTAAATTCAATTGACAGCAATCCTGACCCTAATTATATAAGCTTACCACCCTGTAGTCTGTAAGAACACGTGTGTTGGAAATCTTTTCGCATTGTGATTATATAGTCCAGAACATTGGACAGCCTGCGTGCTGCCTGCTTCATCATTCACGTTGATGAAAGGCACATAAGAATTATTTGTGCATTGATTCATTGAGACTGTATTTATTTATATGTTAATTCAGATTATTTGACTGTATAAACTGGGGATGAAGGCTCTGAAATCTTGGGTAGTTCTTTTGCAGAGAACCAGAAACAAGGCACCATTGACTTTTTTTCTTCAGTACATTGTATTGGTTTATTTTCTACATGGACAAGTTCACAAGAGGCAAGATATGTCTGGTCACCTAACATTAGATTTGTTGTTTTCAGAGTAGAAATTAGTCAAACATTGATAATGACCTATATTCTTTTAGGTCATTGAAATGATTAAAAATTAAACTGAGCGCAGTATTTTATTTAAAAAGGGTTCTTAATCATATATTGTATATCAAGGAAGGGTACTCCCATCCTCAATTTCACGTATCTTAAATCTAAGTGGTGCATTCATGTGCCAATTGATTTGGCTTTCAACCACTTAGGTTCGGTCTTTAATATAATTTTGATAATGAAATTTTAAATTTTAATTTAAAAAAAATAAATTTAAACTTAAAATATAATATAATAATATTATATTTAAAATTTTAACATTACATTATAAAAATATTATATTTCATGAATGCTAAAATATTACACTGAATTTTGGTTATACAAATATTATAAGAGATTTATTATTATTATTATTATTTTTATTTTTATTTCTTTTTAAAATTTCATTTCGACTCGTATTTATATTAGTGAATCAAATAATACAAAATGTAAATTGGAGGGACCTATGATACTCACTTTCCTCATGAGAATATACATCCACCCCATACAACATAAATATAAATAACTACAAATTAATAATCAAAGATCTGCTCCGAGCCATGATGAGTCTTCATTGTAAATGAAATTCTTCCCAAAAGATTACTCCTTCTTCCTCCTCGTATGCAGCTTTGGACAATGAATCAGCCATTGAATCGTGTTGTCGATAGATATGATCGAAAGTGATTTTGTCAAACAGCTAAATTTTTTCTTGTATTCTGCAACACCACTTAAAGAGTGAGACGATTTTGATGTTGAATTCACCTTTAGCCCATTTCATGGTCATCCTTAAGTCTCCAAAGACTAGCAGGTCACGGATCCCGAAGCTGCTTGCAACAGCAAGGACACACTAGAGTGCAAGTAATTCAGATTTCATATTAGTTCCTCGACCACCATTCATCTTCAATGTATGCAAGAAAAAAACACACCTTCACACTGCTCTGAAGTCATAGCCTTGATTTTGTTAAAGGTGCACATCATATTTGGGGGTTGATTATCAAATAGAGCAGCATTCCTCATGTGCCAAATTGCCCATGATGTCACTATTGGCAAGTATGGGAGGTCTGTGCGGTGCGTGTACCAATGTAAAACACATCTATGGAAATTATCATTACCCTATTGAATCTTTAAACCAGCATAGATCCAAGTCCTAGGCTCTATCAAGCGCCGAGAGGGATCAAATCTGTGGAGGTGCAAACCTCTCCATGAATAGCTCCTTGAGTGCCTTTATGGCCAGCATAATATTTATTACTTTTTACTTTGTATTATTTTGTAACTAGACAAACACTCTAAAATCTCATATTTACTTTCTACTTTGTATTAAAAGTAAAAAGTAAAATCTCTAGTTTAAGTCTCATATTTACTTTTTACTTTGTATTATTCTTTTTTGTTTATAATATTTATCACCTAATCCTAAGCTCTAAAGTCTCTAGTTTAAGTTTCATATTTACTTTTTACTTTGTATTATTCTTTTTTGTTTATGGTCAACATAATATTTATTACTTTTTACTTTGTATTATTATTTTTTGCTCTCTTTATATTATTTTGTTACTCGTGGACAAACTCGACAAACGCGTTCGACACACAAGATCTCCCTCATACTGGGCTGTAGAGCGCCTCTCGGCGCAATTAAACAAGTTGATAATTTTTGCCCACAGATTTCTAGTGAAGCCGCATTCAACAAAAATGTGTGTGACTATTTCTGAGTTGTTTAAACAAAGACAACATATACTAGGGCCCACCCACCCTCTTTTGGAGAGATTATCCCAAGTTGTCAGCTCACCAAGCATACCGAGCCACCTGAAGCATTTGAATTTTAATGGGATCTTCCATTTCCAAAGAAATTTAAACCACCAGTTGGATGGAAAATTGCATTTATAATTAAAAATAGCCTTATAAGCAGAGTTTGCAGTCACAATACCTGTAGCTTTGTTGGATTCCCAAATTAATTTATCCTTTTCAGATGTTAATCTACAGCCTATAGAGTTAAGCTTCTTGATGTAATTTTCCCATTCTGTAGTATTTTGATCATAAAAGCCCAACTCCATCGCATTTAGCGAGTAGGATTGATTAGGTCCCATAATCCTCCTTTTGATTTTGCTAAGGGTTGCATAATCGAAACAGTGGAGAGTATTTATAATCTCATTAGGCAATTTATAATTCTCATCCATACAAGATATCGGATCTATGCCTACCATAATGTATCTTCCATTTCCTACCCTCTAGGTAAGATCTTTTGCGAGACAGTTGTAAATTTTCATAACACCCGCCCAGATTGGGGAGACACCCTTAGTTTTCTTTGTTGGATTTCTGATCCAATTGATAACAAAATCGTTTACATATTTTACAGAGAGCACCTTAGTCCATAGAGTGGGACCAAATAAGCCGGGACCAAATAAGCCTCTCCAGAGGCTTTTTAATCTGAGTGCGCAGCTGAATACAGACAGATTCCAAATTCCCCATCCTCCATAATTGATAGGTGAGGCAATGGTTTCCCATCTTGACATCACCAACTTGCTATTTTCAGATCCTCGAGTCCATAAAAAATTTAAGAAAATATTTCTTAAGCAAGTGATAATATAGCAGGGGACTTGGAGAAGGGAGAACTAGTATACCGGAGTTCCAGTTAAAACTGATTTGACTAAAGTGAGACAACCACCAATGGAAAGCAGCCTATAAGTCCAATGACTTATTCTATTTTCAAATTTCTTCAATAACCAGAACCAGTCGGTTTTCGTGTAACCATTTGGCTTAAAAAATAGCCAAGATACTTGAGTCCATCTTCTAATGCCTGAAAACTATTTGGCAAAGACACCTTCAGAATTTCGATCTTGTTGTTCTCCACTTTGTGGTGATAAAAACAAGATTTCTTGTTGCTTACTATAATACTAGATGCACTACAGAAAGTCCCAATGATTTCCTTATACTTCTGCCATTCATTAAAAGTATCCATCCCTGCAAGGAGGACATCATCGACAAACAACAAATGCGTGATGGACAGTTCTTTGGATAATTTTATGCCTGAAACTTTGCCTTCAGACTTTGAACAATTGATAATTCTTCTCAAACTCTCGATGATAAGAAGAAATAATAATGGAGATAGTGGACATCCTTGTCTCACTCCCCTAGAAATTTGGAAGAATTCTGAAGGCGCCCCATTGATTAATACGAAAAAGTTATGGGTGAAAACATGAAGTTGGGAAACAATTTTGGCTTGTTTTTGACAAAAAAAACTACAAATTTTTATGTTTTTCAACTTTGACCTATTCATACCCATATATCCCTTAGGAATTTCAACTTGAAGTAAACACAAAGGTTTTACAGAATTGAATTAGCTTTCTACTCATATTTTTTTAAATTTTTTTTATGGACATATCGTGGGACAAATTTGTTGTCAACCAATGGCATATATTTGAAATTTTTAGGTATGGATAATGAGTGACCCATGTTGACCACGGTTTTTTGATATATGGTTATTCATTTTAGGGAAAAAAAATGTAGGCTCATATTCTACACATGCTAAACTTGATCCTAGACTATATTTTGTGTTTTTTAAGACTTGGGAACTATTTTTTATTATTTATCGAAACATCATATGTTCAAAAAATGGTACATTATTGACACATGTTTTTTCTTCTCATTTTGTTTCAAATGTGACTCTTATCAAACAAACTAAAACCAACCAATTGAAGAGGACAATTCAAGGAACATACATGTATTCTTTATAAAAATTTTGGCTTTGGCATTGTGATGATATTGAATTTTCATTGTGACTGATTTTTAAGTCACTAACTTTTTTAATGATAAAGTTTAGTAAAAAAATAGTAATCCTAAATGAAATTCGAAAAATTTTATATTATGAGAAAGTAGATTGAATGACGAATCTACTGGTATAAATTCTGACATGTAATTCTCATTTTTTGCAGTGGTATGACCTTGTTAAAGTGGCACATTTATGCATTCTGCAGAAATTCTGTTGGAACCGTTGACCAAAAACTCTTGGCCCAGAAAATGTCTCGGGCGAGAGCTTTGAAATGTCTCGGGCGAGAGTCATTCCCGCTCAAAAATTAACCCAGAGTTAACGAAAACTCTCAGATGAAAGTTGATTTAAACTCGTCGCAGAGGTTATAACATTTCTAGCCTGAGAGTTTTGTTACATAATCCACCGAGAATATTTTAGGCCTCCACACATTAAATATTAAATTTCCTTGATTTGTTGGCGGGATTCCACATTATTCGGACGGGATGCCCATGATTCTCGACCGAGAATGGTATATATAATCTCTCGGCCGAGATACTCTTCCAAATTATTTCATCCAAGGATTTGTTTTCAGCGGATTGTTTTTGCAGCCAAGGGTTTGTTTTCAGCTGAGGTTTTTTCAGCCGAGGGTTTGTTTTCAACTGAGGTTTTTTCAGCCGAGGTTTTTTTTTTAGCAGATTTTTTTAGGTGAGCATTCTTTTCAACTGAGAGTCTATTCATTCAATTTCAATTATTCCTAATGATGTACTTTCTCTCTTCTTGGTTGTTGAACCTTGAACTCATCTTATATATTTACAAAATGTTAAATTTCACTTGAAAAGGGTTACAAATCACCACTTCTATCAAGCAAGGTTTGGAGATTAAACTCATTGGTATTTAAAGTAATTTTTTTGTGCTTTTAATGAAGACTATTTTTAGTTTGATAGGCAAAATATTTTAGTACATTTCCATTGAGAAATTTTTCATCACATTATTCTTTATTTTTTAGAATTAGTACTTGTGCGAATTGTATTGGTTGTTGCATGGTGAAATATTCCCTAAAAGAGGCCTTGTTTGTTTGTATTTACTAAGTTTTCACTACTTTTTCTCTTGAATCACCCATAATGAGCATTTTGATTACATTCGGAATTGTTTTAAGATTTGTAGTATCACATGTCTTTGATGAATATTTGAGATCTAAAGAACTGAGACTGAAGCACATAACAAGTCTTGCACTATTTTTAAATTGTTGTTTTATATGATCATGGTATTGTTGATATAAAGGTAAGGTTAGATCAATCAATGCTTTGTATTCATTTTACATGCATAAGAACTATTTCATGTTGAAGAGGTTTTTGGATACTATTTGGCCATAACAAGAACTATTTCATTTTGAATGAATAACACTTATTGGTCAATGTATTGTTCTTTTTCTTTTCAGCATATAGCTCTCAATTCTCATATGTTTTCATGCATTGGATTTTAGGTCTTTATTTATTTCAACATGGGAAACCGAAAGAAACGTGAAAGAAAATATGATCGCACCAGAGTTGATGAAGAGGCAAGGAAAGAGAGATCTCGTGTTTCTATGAGAAATTTAAGAGCAAAAGGAGCAATGGAAATAAACGTGGAGGCACATGGCAATGATGAATAAATGAAAAATGTGAATGCACATGGCGGTGATGAAGAAATGCAAAATGTTAATGCACATGGCGGTGATGAAGAAATGCAAAATGTGAATGCACATGGCAGTGATGAAGGAATCTAAATAGTCGAAGAGCACGTTGATGAAAGAAATGAGGAACATGGAGGTGACGAGGAAATGACAAATGTGGAGCAAACTATGGGTATTGTTGATATTGAGACCATGAGTGGTGAGTAAATATTTTTTTATATGTTTATAATTTACTTTATAATACTTGAGTATATATATATATATATATATATATATCTGATTTGAAAGTGAACAAATCTTATAAATTTATATTTATTTTTATGTAGGGTTGACATCCAACATCCAACATCCTACCACAGTTAGCAATTTACAGAGATTAACTCGAAGATGCAACAATATTGTCATTGATGATATTTTTTTGAAGAATTCGGATCCAAGTAAAATTGAAGAAATGGGACCGCAGATGCTTGATCATACAGCTCGTTATAGAGTAGATAAGATAGTCAAAAAATATTTTGAAGGTATTTCTGTCATACAACAAGCTCAAATGTTGCATAAATTGTTAAAGCGAAAATGTCTAAAAGATGCAATTACATTATTGGGCATTCAAAGTGCCAAAGAGGCTAAGTCAAATCAGATTGTATCACCAAATATTACCTCGGTCCTTGCATCACTTGCAAAAAAATGATCTCACAATTTCATGGTTGCTCGTAAAGCAATTCTAACAGGGGTTGTGGCAAAAAACACTACAACCAGTCGTTTGTTGTCTACGACTGCAAGAACATTAAAAACATCAAGAAAAGGTTTATGGAAGCATAAAAAGCTTTGGGTTTAGTTAGATGAGGATGATGAAGTTGCATGTTGGGGTGTTATCTATAGGAAAACTTATCAAGATAGACTTCTGGATAATGTGAGGGACATGGTGAAAGAGTTTTAGGATGTAAACTCGCGTGTCTTACCAAATGAAAAGGATGTTGTTCGATGTCGTATATCGAAAGGAAACTATGAAACTCATGCCAAACGGATAACAATGATCACTCAAGCGGAAATGTTCAAAACTTTCATGGAGAGTAATGTTGATGTGAATATTGCCCTTAGCACATTTGTGAAGCTTAAACCATGGTATGTCAGGCCCATCATTGTTCGCGACACATGTTGTTGTCGATACCATGTAGAATTCGAATTATATTATGAGACATTTCTAACTTTTGGCATGCAGTGTTGGCCAAATAATCCCCCTCCTTCAAGTGTTCCTGAATTTGTATCTAAAATATTATGTGCTTGAGAGAATCATCAAGTATTCTATAAGAAACAATGCGTCGGAGGTAAAAAATGTGAGGAATGTTCTGATTTGGACCTTTTTAATGCCAACTACCCCACATATGCAAACGATCCTCAATTGTCAAATCGCATTGTCAAATGCAAAAGATATGTTTATGTTGACTATATTGCAGTTACAGATTCAACGACAACATAAAGAAAGCTTAATTTGGTTGAAAGTGATATCTCTTTGACATATTTTATGAATTTGTTCAGGGATCAAATATATAAATATATCAAGCACTCTTGCTCAACACAATGGCAGGACTTACAGTTCAAGCAATCACGAGATGTATTTCCAAAAGGGACAATATTATCCATTGTTGGTTTTGCAGAAAATTACACTTTCAGTCCGCAAAAGGAGATACAAAGTGAGTATTATCATTAAGATCATGTATCTATACTTGTGCATATTATGTATAGACATGCAAAGCTTGATGTCGATGGTTTTGATAGCAATGAAAATAATCGTGAAGTGATTAAGGAGTATCATTTCTACATCAGTGATGATCGTACACGTGATACATGTTTTATCCAGCATTGTTTTGGTATGCTTTTTCAAGAATTAAAAAGAAGAAGGGTCACTTTTAAAGAACATTGGGTGTGGTCAGATGGTTGTGCTGGTCAATTGAAATCGACATGATCATTCTTATGGTTGTCTCGCCTTCGTAGAAACACAAATTTTCACCACGCATGGAGATTTTTTGAAATGGGACATGGAAAAGGAGAACATGATGGTGTTGGGGCATGTGTGAAACGTGCACTTAGGATATATCAAATGAATCATTCTGCTACTCGCCTTGCAAATTCAAATGATGTTGTTAATTGGTGCAAACAAAATTTGAGCCATGAATTCAATGAAAGGATGGGTAATGTGAGAAGGTTTTTCTGGAATATTGCAATGGGTGATGTTGACAGATCAATGCCGCATAATTGTACTGCAATCCCGAAAACAAGGGGCTTACACTCCATTAGGAGTAAGAAAATGGAAAATATACAAGCAATCGAGAAACAAAAGTACTCTTACTTCTGTCTTGCATGTATTGATGATGTAGAGTCTTTGGATGAGTGTCAAAACCAAACTAACAAATTTGTGAAACCATGGAGACATCAAGAATTCACACCATTGTCCCCATTTGGAAAGATCAGCGATGTAGAGCACGACAATGAAGTGGTTGTGATTGACAAAGATTATGATCGTGTTTCTGATTTGGTTAGAGAAGATGTATTTGCAGTCATTGCACTAGCAGATAATCCAGAAAATGTGCATTATTATTTTTATGAGATGCACTAGGTCGAAAAGCATGTTGATGCAAGAATTTAAAGACCCGTCAAATTATATGTATGGAGTGGGTTCAATGGTTTTAATGGGACATTTCTTTGTAGAAGTAAGGAAATGTAAAGACCATATTCTTTTTCAAGACTATGAGTCAGATGTTATATGTGCTCAATACAGTCATTTGGTCATAGCAGCCCGATTGCAGTTGAAGGTAGTGAAGAGTAGGAAAAATTCCAAGCATCGACAATGGAAATTGTCGATAGAAGATCATAATGCCTTTCTTGAAAATATGCCACTGGCACATTTCATATGATTGAAGAACACATCAAGGTTGACGAATGTTTTCTTTGATTATAGGGTGGGTGGGTGGGTGGGGCCAAATGAGCTTCCACCTTCATGTGGTTGGCCTCGTCAGTAGAGAATATATATAATTCTCGAAACTAAGAGAAGCTCTTTTTAGCAACATATCCAATGATAACTCAAGGCTCGTAGATGTTCATGGGAACAAGGGAGATGGCTTCACCCTTTGGGACACCTACCATTGAATGTCTTTGGTTATTTATAAAGTATAAGGGTTCTATATATTTTTTGTGTTCAATTTCTAGGTTAGGATCACTACAACTTCCTCCAAATTGTTTTCCTCCTTAACATTCATAGTCCCAACCTAGAGTGTCCCACCTTGAGTGTTAATAGGGGGAGTGCAAGCATATGGAAAGCCCTTCGGGGACATGCATGGAAAATTTGTTATACGATCAACCCTATAAGAAAATGAGCCCATTTTTCTTTATAGTTCCAATTATAGAGACTTTTGTGCTTTCATGTGGACTATGATGCTTTTTTCATCTCCTTCAAAGCTTATATTTATACCGCAACATATACAATATGTCTATTATGTTCCTGCACCTCTACAAAAATATTTTCCTCCTGCATTTCATGCCATTTGTTCCATTGCAATACCTATCTTGTCACCTCTTGACATTTATCTCTGATTCCCTGCTCATAATTTCTCATGTTCCACCTAATATGTACCACTTCACACATAACATGTCTCCTATTCTTGCAATGTGCCTGGCACCCACATACTACACCACCAATCTATTGTCCCATGCTACAAAGCAAAAGGTCATGATCATTTCTCAAACTTATGACTCTTATGAAACATGCAACCTCCAACATAGGGATGATGAGAAGAAGGGTTGTGATGAATCCAAAGATAATGGTAAAGACAAGGGTGAATAGATCTCTTGATAGATTGAAGGATGAATCACCTTGTCTTTGTCATGAAAAAGGTCAACAATAATGAGCATCCTCAATTTGCATGTAAAAATGTGGAATATTATGAATAGAATATATTTCTCACATCAATATGCCTCCAATTTCAAACCCTAGAATTTTAGTTTTACTCCAATATAAATGGTCTCCAAGGTTACATAGTCCAATTATCCTCACATAAAGAAAAATTATAGTAATAGGTCTATATATCTCTTCCTCTATAATAAGTTTGCAACCACCTACTTAAATTTTATGAAGTAGTACATGTTGGTAATGCCGATTAATCTCTAAGCATGAGAGAGGGTGAATGTATAGAGCCATTCCTATTTGTTTGATAAGGATTTTGTAACTAAGGAAATATTATTAAAAACATTTTTAAACATAAATATCATATTAGAAGAATAACCCAAAATATGGCTATTTTATTTTTTATTTATTTTAAACATTGTAATCACTTGCTTAAATTCATTTTACTTGGAAACATTCTTAGAACACTTCCTTAAATTCATTTTATGATAGTTTTTCTAGTTCGCATTTCATGATATGCATTAGGAATAACATGTAACATTTTATGTTGATGATCAATCATATATTAGTACTTGACCTATTAAACATTAACATGGTTAATCTTCTATATGGTTCATCGGTCACTGTATCTTCAATTAGATGAGATTAGCCCATAAATATCATCCTCCAATTTTAATGTACATTCATTCTAAAAAACATGAGTTCCTTAATTATTTTATGATCTCAGTATCATTCCCTTAATACTGTCAGAAATTCTTGTCCTGCCTAAATTCATCCATACATATTTTGGAACCTTGGGGAAACAAGAAAAATTCCTACTGAAATATGTTTAGATACTTCCCATATATATATTCCATGTTTCTAAGCTACCACTCTCTAGCCCATAGGCAAGAATGAGAGGATAACAAGTCTCTACCACTCAAACTAAGAAAGGTTTATTTATAATTAACACTTGGTTTGGAAGACTTAGGAAAAGTGGGATGATTAATGAAATCCTAGTCTTCCTAATGGCTAGGGGAATAATTTCAGTTATTTCCCCAGTCTATTTTAATTCTAGGTGATTGAATGAAGATTTATATTCTTGCTTGGTTTACATGAATTCAATAGATCATAATCGTGCATGAGTTAAACTTTGTTAAAGCATAAGGTGAAAGATGACTCAATAACCCAACAATAAATTAATTGAACCAACCAAATACCTAAACCATTAGATTCCACATTAAATTAAAAGAACTAGATAGCATCAACAAAATAATAACTGGGATAAAGTGCAAGTGGCAAGAACTATTCCACCAAGCTCATGCAAATTATTAAGCACAATAAAGCATAAATTATAGATTTTAACCCAAGCGAATGCTCAATATAGCCATGTAATGAGGTCTTATGTGATTAGATGTATGGCTTGCCAAATTATGATTTGTCCAAGTGAAGGGTGCATTTTTATAGCTATAGGTAGAGACCAAATGTCTTCAATAGAACCAATTGACAAATACTTCCTATATATGCTAGAAATAACAAATATTTGATGACATTTAGAATGGTCAAGATTTTCCTAATCTTTTTATTGTTTATCCTATGCTCAAAATGAGAGATCATTTACAACAAAAAATTATAGAAATAAGATGAGTTCAACAGGTTTCTATCAAATTTGACCATCTCCAAAAGCACTGAATCTTTTTTATCATGAGGAACTTTTATCATATCTAAAAGAGAATTATTTTGCAGCTATTTTAACATGACTTGCACTATAACCTTCTGCTACTTGGATCAAGAATTTATCCAAATGGAAAAGGAGAAATCATATCTTCACCCTTTATGAACATCTTTATCTAGACTACATAGGAGCTCGGTATACTACAAAAAGAATGTTGATTACCACGAAGCATTTGGAGGGCCACTGAATTCATGGGCAGCACTATTGGTCTCGAGTTGTCCACAAGTTTCTCGTCAACAAGGCTGAATAGATAAATTGACAACATTGACCTCCAAGCCATTAATTTTCACAATTGAATAGTTGTCAATATGAGTTCTTTATGCTTTCCTTGCAAAAACCTACAATAGATTCATCAAGGTCAATTGCAATGGATAACATTACAAATTATCAAGGTAAAATTTATCCATGAAATATTCATGCCAGAGCGTATACATGTTCATACCTTTACATATGGGATCACCGAATGTTTAGCATTTGTACATTTCAACATCGAAGAATGAATGCAGCTTTGCAAGACTAGCCTCTAACAGTATTGCTGCCATATTTTTTTTGGATGCCCAAACGGATCCCAAGTATGTGCCAGTCCTGTCTATTGTTCCAATTTCAACCTGGAATCAAGGAGTACCGAATCTACCATTAGAATTTTGTATTGGATGAGTCCTCCGCGCACACAAAAATGCAAATACATTATGCTGCTATAACTGAAAGAAACCCTTTGTGAACAACATAATTTATATCAAATGAGCCCAACATAATAACTATAAGCATTCTAAGCATAATAACTATAAGTGAAACAAACTAACTAGGACTCTTATACAACTCGATCAGTGGAACAATATATTTGTATTCAGTCCTCTGCCACAACCCACATACCTCGACATCCCACTATAGAATTTTTCTATGCATAAATGCTCTGGCTTCATCTGCATATGGTTCATCATGGCCTAGGCATCTCACCCCTGAAAATGAAAATACAATAGCGCATGTTGACTTTGGAATTAGCAGCTTAAAATGATGTCATGTTAAGACATAATCAACAATAGTTGTTTGTATTTTTGTTCGCTGCAAGAAGGATAGAAAATAATTTGACTTCTTAGCTTGTGCCTGCATAGAATTTTACTAAGAATGTTAAATTTTTAGACCAGAAAAAAATTGCTTATTTCACAAACTAATAATTCAAATCAATTCAAGATTGTAACTTGCTGCTGGAAAATATCATAGACATTGTTCACAAATCAAAACATTTAAAAATATTCACCCTCGAAAGATCTCCTCTTACAAAATATATCATCTAGATCTACTATGGGAATATCTTTGGTCACATCTTTTATCAAAGGCCCCACTCTTATACTGCTGTAGACTTCTACTTGCAACAGAGGTATAGAAAGTGCACTGCTCTGATAAGTGTGAGGGTGATATTTTGAAAAACACTTGGTGTGTTATCTGCTGTAGGTCTCCTATAGATTTCTTAGTTTATGTAACCTGAATTACTCTTTTGAGGAGTGTGTGGTTCAAGAGCTCACAACATACATTTCACATACATATACCAAAACAAATTGATCACAGCATCATACCAACATTGCATTGATCTCAAGCATTGAATATCAATAAATGATTCAGATCTGATTGAAGCATTATAACAGTCCTGTAGATGACCCCTTTTAATACACAAATGCCCGCAGTGGCAAGATACATGGAATATATCAACATAAGAAATTTATTAGCAAGTGTACCTTTGATATCATGGAGTGGTAGGTGACAGTTAGATGATGTATTTGAGGCGACAGTGAGTGGTTCTCAGAAATTAGACTTCTAAATGCATGCTTCAGCAGTGAATCTTCCCCAAATTGACCAACAGTGATGGCAGCAGTGAATAATCCAATGATACAACTCTCCACAAGAGGATCATGATCTTCCTTATGCAAACCCAGTACATAAATAACAAGTGTAGGTTGTTGTCGATAATTTTCCCTTTAGACCTGTTGTGGTGCTATAGGAACCTTCTCCAGCACACCACAATAATGTCTTCACACCCAAGATTAATTCACTGGAGAAGCAAAGCCGAGAACAATAGTAAACTTGTCTTCTTCTTAGCAAATGAAAGAAGATCTAAGGAAATATATAGTTGTCCATATAACAGTATGCCCTTCTTCAGATGGCAGTCACCATTCACTCTAATGAAGTCGCCCTCAACAGTACTTAGCAGTAGAAATAAGATCAATCTCTACCCCCACGATTTTGGCGAAGTTGTGATGAAATATGCATTTACTAACTCATCCTTGGAGGATATCTGCAGATGGTGTTTTCGTCAGTTGTTTTCCACATGATTTATTTACATGGAATGGACTTTATAGATTTGATATATGTTAGTAATAGCATCTAATCCTTTAATAGAATCTAAAAAATACTTAGTTCTACTGATACTCAACCTTTTGATTACATGCACCTCAAAACCATCCTTAAAACTTTCTATCATTAATTTACTCTGGGATTTCCCCTAGTAGTATTGGCTTCTATTAAACTAAACTTGTTGTTTCTTGATTATCTCCAATTCAATCCCAACTTTCTTTCATGACAAATGGTAACCAACTGGGCTGATTTTCAATAAATTGCCACATATTCTCATTTTCCTTCATATCAATCATAAGTACAAAAAACTTTAAGAAATGTGTTATCTAGCAGGATTGATTTTATTTATTTTCAAACCATTCATAACTTTGGTCTCAGGCTCCAAACTAGGAGCTTCCAACTTTTTTCCTTGCAGATTCTGATTTTGCATGTATTATCCATACAAATCCTAAACTTTTGTAACCTAGCATGAATTAGAGATTGCTGACTTGGTATATATACATAGTTCTAGAAAACTCATTTCTAAATATTAATACACAACAATATACACCAAATGCCTTACCTGGATCCCTTCCATGAAAACTTGCACAAACTGAAATGTAGGGAGTAAATAAACCTGTATTGTACTTCCATCTCGAACTTGCTCCACAAGAGCTTCCATAGGTTTTCCTTTATTTGCAGATAAGAGGGAGATTCCATCTAAGTTGCTTGGATCTCCTATAGATGATGGAGGCAATTCCCGAATAGATGCCTCTGAAGCACTCGGTGTCTGTCACAAACACATTTCATACTCCTGAGCATGCTCACTTGGTTATGAGTATGATCTAACCAAAAGCTACTTTAGTATTGCCATAATGGCTAAAGTCAGAAGTTACCTCTGTCCACTGGCCACGACTTTGTGTCTTGGCTTTGTCCACTGGCCACGACTTTGTGTCTTGGCTTTGTCCACTGGCCACGACTTTGTGTCTTGGCTTGCTCTTCAAGCCGCAGTAACTCTGCTAAATAAGCGATGAGCATGAAACTGCGATAAGTACCATAATGCTTCAAAATGTAACAATGTTAATAGATGAAGGAAAAAATAATACATGTTACACTAGATGAATTGTCCCCGAGATCTTTGGTCGTATGCAGCAAAAATGTGCCAGAAAGGATTGTAGAAAAACCACACATCTCAGTGACGATTTGAGATGGATCTTGCCTTTCCCAGTCTTGAAACAACCAAGCAATATTCTAATCAATTGTTTTGCTTTAGCATTAATAAAGAAGAAAAACATAAAAGCATTATGAAAGAAAAACATAAAAGCATTATGAAAGTTGATCAACCTCATCTGTTGCTATAGTAGGATGATATTGACACATGGAAAAGCAGATCAAAACTGACATTGATAATCATCCAGGCTGAAAAATAGCATAACAGCTACCACAAGACCATAAAACGATCGCAAAACTTGAAATAGTACAGATGACAAGGATTCACTCGAGATGCTGCAAGAGGAAGGAATAAGATGATTATATATGCGAGTAACCACACGGTTTCTAACCATACTTGACAAAAACAAAAGTGATATTCAAATACCTGCCATAACCAAATAATTTGATTACCAGTAGCTTAGTCACAAGGAAACTATGTTCAAGTAAACAAAAATGATTGTTCAAGTAACCAAAAATGATCATCATTCCCTTGGTCATTTCTTACTATCGCAAAAAATGGTGACAATTGATTTACAAGTAGAGCAGATCGATCTCAACCTTCGGACCGGAGCACCAATGGCTCCTGGGTTTCTGTGGGCTACAAAGTCAAAATGAAAAGTTAATATATATATATATATATATATATATGTATGTATACAAGTTTTGTGACAAACTATAATCCTGTACACACCCTCTAAGGAGGGTTCCATGGACAAACTAAGCTCCTTCAATGACCAATAGTTAAAGGAGCCTTATTTCAATAAGCATACTTTAAATGATATCAAAATTACCCAGATCAAAAACCTTACAAAGAGAGAAGACATGGAAATAACAGGAAACTGTTACTAAGAAAGACATGAACCTATTTTCTGGAAGAAGCTAAAAAACATTATCAATTGTCATAAACTGAGTTGAGAATATGCATTGAATAAAGAAGATATGAAGATGCAAAAATTTGCAAGGAAAGCATGTTACAATACCATCTAGAAATTTGAGATGCAAAGTGGAAAAATGCAAAAGCTATGAAATGATTTTAAACAATTGAAAATATATTCATACCTTATGCTTTTTCTAGTGTACAATGTAAAACATTCTCATATGTCGTTGGTGTTTCACGATTATAGACTGAGCAAAATATAGTGTTTTCAATCATTGGCAGTTTGCATTCTCTACAGGTGCATTGAAAAGGTGGCACAAATTGATTTTTTATTTTCAATGTCCCATATATCTGTCACAGGTTATAGCACAGAAAATAGCAAAAACATTTTATGATATATGAATATGTGCAAAACCTATTATAGGAAAAAAGAATGAAAACGAGAGTCTGAAATCAAGTGTGAGAGTGAGACTTTTTTCAAAGTGTCAGTTGAAAGGATGCAAGTGAAAATATTGTTATTGATATTATTAGAAAAATTAGGGCCAATGAAAACTATGCAAAAAAAAGGAATCAGAATACATGTTGCATGGTCATATACATATTGTCTAGATTATCAGAAGAAGCAAATTCATTGTATAAATTGAAATGGAAGCATAAAGCATATCTAAACTATGCTACATTAGATAAGATCTATGGGCTAAGACTATGAAATTGAGAATAAGAGGTAATGCAAAAACATGCAAGTACTTCTAAGAAGACAATGACAAAACCTCCAAAGAGGAAATGGGGGAGGATGTAATGCCTAAAAGATGCAGGCCAACCATCCCTGAAGCCCTCTCTCCTAACATCTGAGGCTAAAGTGAAGAAGCTCATGATAGATGACCATTAGATGATCTAGATATGCTGGGGGATTTATTATGAGATATATCTTGTTTTCCAAATGATGTAGCCCTGTGTGGAGATGTGGAGTAAATCTCTTGTTTGTTGATGTTGTGTGAAATGTACCAGAATCTATTGCAACATCCTTGTACAAGTATCACTTGCTGGGTTCGGAATGCCTCCTAGGGTCTATTGTTTTGTCATAGCTAAACATTACAGCTAAGTACACACTTGGTTTCAAATGGTGGAAAAGATATCTCATGTAATACAACTGAGTACAGCCATTGAGGACCTTATGATTGATTTCTCATATTTTTTGTCTTAATTAACTATTGTACAGAGTGTGCCTATTATTTTATTATTTTGTTTTTTCATTTTCGCATATTTTTGATGCAAAATGTAGTGCTACTTCATATATACTATATAATTAAAATCTATTATAATATACCCATGGAATTCTATCAATATTATTATTTATTCTCATATGAGATTAGGCTTGGGACTTTATTAAAATCAAAATTCATTTCTGGCATTGTTATGGTGCTAAATTAGGCATGAAGTTCAAATATAAATCCAAATTTGTGGCACAATCTCAGTTAATTATTCTCTACTACAAGATTCCCTTTCCCATTTTCAATAATTGACTCAGTTGGAATACAATATGAAAACATTTCAAACTGGAGTTGATTGGGAAAGTCATCTTTCATGATTTCTAGAATGTGTTGTATTTTCTAAAATACCTTATTTCCCTGTATTGATGAATATCCATGATTGAAACTCATTGAGGAAGGAGTTAAAGGTGAGAAAAACCATGGCTAAATCCATGGGTGATTGAGACATGTTGATGAAGTAGGATTGGATTGGACTTCCTCAATAATAAATAAATTTTAGAAAACCCTGCTAATGATGAATAAAAACAAAAAAATCACAAATATAATAACATTTTTTTTAAAAGGGATACACGCATACCCATGGTATACCCATTTATTATTTTAGATTTAGGCAAGATCATTTTCCTGTGACCAACTTTAGGGTCGAGTTGTTGTCCTAGGGTTTGGTTTTTCATCACACCCCACAAACTCTAGACTACTAGAGGGAGGTGCAACTTCTCCATAACTAGAATCCCTCGATTTGTATGAAAAGTTTCCTATGGTTTGTTCT
The DNA here is from genome assembly GCA_027924585.1 of Larix kaempferi. Taxonomy (NCBI): domain Eukaryota; kingdom Viridiplantae; phylum Streptophyta; class Pinopsida; order Pinales; family Pinaceae; genus Larix; species Larix kaempferi. The sequence goes on along the minus strand of BSBM01000316.1, from coordinate 12,015,755 downwards.
ACAACTTTGAGCACACCTAGAAAAGACTTGGAGCAGTGTACACCCTTTATTCTCAGGATCCTACTAGGTTTAGGTAGAGAATTTTTGGGAACACTTTATAACCATGAGAATGTAGTATAGTTTTTCTATGCAATAATTTTGTTCTTTCTTTATGTAACATCCCAAAAATCGCAAAATAAAATAAAAAATTCTATGTGACAATAAACGTTATTTAAAATGCAGAATTATAACAATGCATGAAATATAATCTATAATTAACTTTGTTGTTACATATTACTTATGTTGTTGCTTATAGCTATTGAAATAATTGTTTGACTAAGGTACTTTTGTTTGGTTGATGAAGGGGTTCTTGGACGCCCCGAGGCTTACTTAGCATTCGTGCTAAACTATGTGAACTCGTACTTGTTACAGATTGACAGGTAATAGGTAAGAGTTGCGAAAGAGTATCCACAATTATCAAGAAGAACTATAATGTCTATATCGCAGTATTGTACCCATATCTTATTTGGTCTCAGTCGTGTTTTCTGTATGTAATTGTTCACTTTCTATCTCAATGATGAATCGTGCAAATTCATGTTCAACTATTTGTTAAATATTCCAGACTCTACAACATGCGATGATAGTATCGTTATGAATTGTTTCCTCTTGCACCATTCATGAATAGGTGTGTAAGTGTATGTGTTGAGATCTCTTCATCATGTATAACTTTTAAGATATGTCTCACCATTGTTTATAGGGTTAGTATTTAACTATCGTGAACGTGTTTTGTTACCATTCTATCAACTATCACATAGGTGAAATGTGAGTTGTGAATAACGTAATACCCTAAGTGGCACTTATGTGTCTGTACAACACTATATGTACAATATGGTTCCGATGCAACTATAAGTCATATATGCATCATAGAGATTCTATTTTATTTAGTACACTAACATCTTCTGGCTATTATGTGATAGGTCTGAGTTGAGTACGACCTTATTGTCTATGTGTATCTTAAATGGAACTATGTACACATCTATGTATTAGATGTCACCTTGTACTACTTGGTGATATGTAAAAACATCATTGCAATGTATCGTATGTGAGAACATTCATACAAGGTGATGCTTAAATGCATACAAGCCTTGTAATATCGTGCAAAGGTTAAATATATATATACAAACTATACTATATTGTGTTATATGCAAACCTTGATGAATTTAGTTGCTAACTTAGGGTCTTGACAGGTTACACTATGTCGACAATACCCAAGCAATGCAAGGTGTATTAATTGTATTATGGTGGATATCCACGTGACCGGTTGGCAAGTAAGATCGTAATCCTCAGTATTTAATGCACACGGCAAAGAAGATAATGGAAATCCATCGTGGATGATACCGTAGACTTGGTGCACATGCTAGTTTCCAATAACAACCTTAGAATGTTGAGTTGTAAGCTGACACAAAGGCAATTGCTGTAGAGTTGGCCCCTTCATGGTTTTGTTCATGATGGCTCATTTAATATGATTGACTGTTGTAAATTTTGTAATCTATGCCTAAGATCTGCACCGTCGATCTTGTGATGGTTTTGATGTAGTGGTTAAACCCTACTTGGTTTGTAATATCGTGTTTATTGTATCGTTGTTGTTTGATGGTAGTGGCTCTGCATTGGCCGACAAGCCGCTAGTTTTTAGCCTCATTGTTCTTCCTGCAACTTCTGAGTTTTGAACTGGTAACGTCATAAAATGATAGAGCCGAGTTCTTATCCCTTCATGCAGTAGTTACTAGTTTAAGTCATCCATTGAGTTAGTAACTTTTGAGAGATTCGATCGTCAAACCTATTGGTTCTTGGAAGTTAGCTTTATGTGAGAAATCAACCCTTTACTTTGGTTGTTCCAGGTCTTGATGTTGTGAAATGATTAGAGTCGATGGTTGGGTGTTGGCTCCAGTTACTTCAGCATTTAATGTGGTAGGGTTCGTTGTAGTGGCTACAGACTTGGCATTCGTTGGTCTTACAACTAACAATCTGCGAGGTAATGTGTTCTCCTTCCTTCATTGTAATATTTTCACAAAATGCTTAATAGTTTATCAACGTTCTAATATTGAAGTTCTTTCTTTTATTTAGATATTGTTTTTAATCCCTGGCCATGGTCATTGCAGGTATAGCTAAGGAATGGCTACTCGAATCTAGCATCTGAAGGTTGGAAAGCTATACCAACCGATAAGCCTTCGGTGGTTTCCTTGGAAACCCTGTAGAGAAGATGATGGCCGTCTTGTTTAGCAGTTTTGTGTATCGTGTTTTTGAAAAACTCTTAGGGTTTTATGGTTTGGGTTTTGTGAATATTACTGAAAGTAGGGGAGGATATCCCTCGACCCATATGGCAACTGTTGGTTCTGGTTTTGAATGTAATAGTGTTAAGATAGGGTTCGTCCTCATAATTTAATGAAGTAATGTTTGATGTTTCAATACTATGGCTATCGTGTTCTTTGTAATGGCTAGATAGAATGTAATAATTTTTAAATATATAACACGATATGTCTATTACTACCATCTAGATGGTGTAGGCTTAAGACCTGTGTGAAATCTTGTTTATTTTGTAATTCTATAGGTTAGGTTTTCGAACTCCTTCAAATGAAATATATTTAAAATTTATACTATTGTAATCGTGTCTGTTTATTGATTGGTGTTGGGTCTGTATACATGGGTTGTGCCTCGTCAAAGATATGGGAAATAAGTAATGTTTTAAATGACTATTGCGTTTATCTTGGTTACCGATCTATGTATGGATTTTTTAGTGCAACGCTAATACAATTGTTTGTTTTAAAGGATAATGGATGAATGAAATTGTTGTTAAGGCTTAAAGCCTGTATGTGCTTCATTTTTTGTTTATAAAACTGTTGTTGTGCCTTGAACGAATAGGAGAGTGTTTCTTGTACTAGGGTTTAGCCCTTACCTTTGAAAATAAAAAGCTTTAACTAAGCTCTGAGATAAGTTCTCGGCATAAACCTGTTGTTCACTAAATTGTTTGTAAATATGTAATGGGATTCGGCCAATGCCTCCATTTTGATTGTGTTAATTTTTAAGTAGTGCAACTAGGAATTTGTCAAGGTTTAGGTTTTAGGTAAGTTTAAAATGTATGGAGTGATGATGGCTATTGAGATGTTGAGATATCAATAAAATTGTGTGTTCTATTTGACTTTACTCCTACAGTCATATAATCTTTAAACCTTTTGAGATGATGTTTTAAATATATCTATTCAATCTACAATAATGATGTTTAAATTAAAATGTTTACTATAAGCTAGTGAATGATAACTCTGTTAGGGTTTTGACAAGGATAACAACTGTCTTGATTTTCAATGTGTAGTTATATTATAAAATGTATGAATTATACATGTAATAAATGGAAATACTTGATGTTTGTAGAAGAATATCATTCTGCTATATTTGAATGTAAATCTTTATTTACCTAGTATAAATAAGAACATTTTAACTGCTGAGTAAGGATAAAATAAATCCTATATTGTTAGAACAGAAACAAAATATATTTGAAAAATAGAGATAATTATAAACAAAAGCATTGTATATAAATTATGAATACAACTAACTAAAATAGTTAATGATAAGGGGTACTGTAATGTAAATGGAGGAATTAAACAGAAATAGAAACTTGAGAAATTTATAATAATTTAATCTTCTCATTCACTTGGCTACTTGCCTATTAGACTTATCTATTTTAACCTATCTCTGTACTGGAGTACGATGATGTTCCTTTTGCATGGGGAAAAATGCAGAGATCATTTATTCAATCATTTCGATTTATGCAGAATCATTAAAATATTCAGAATAACTAAAATGAACTTTATGAAATAAACAGTAAAATTTAGTAGATGATAGAACATTAAATACACAGAAATAAATGACAGAACTTGTAAATAAAAGCAGATAAGACAATAAAACCTGTAAAAGATGATAGGCCAACCAACACCCAAGGAGGCCTATTCTTCCCAACATGCTCCAGAAGAAGTAGCTCAACTGCTGACTTCTAATGAACCCCTGAGCCTGATTACTGATCCAGTAAGTGGGTGGAAACTGTGTAGAAGCAAGGCACTAAAAATACCTTCTCCATTCGATATCAACCTCCTGAAAAATGCCTTCTCCACTCAGCATCAACCTCCTGAACTCAATAAGAGTTTTGATAGATTCAAAACATGATCAACAACAGCATATCCCCTCATCAAATCTCTTGGGTGCAAACACAGCAAAACCCCAAGGTAAATTTCCTCATCAGGAAAAGTGATTGAACCTCAATTCAATATTTGATGGCTATTATATAAACTACCTAGGTCTTTTAGTGGTCAGTTTAGAATAAATAAGCCTCAAGCTTCAGTCACATCTTTCAGGGCACTATGACCACATTTCAAGGGAGTTGTCCCATACCAACAGCTAGTTAGTTGAATCATGATGCTGCCACTTGTCCATTGCCTTCTACCATAGATTCCATTCTACCTAGTGGATCAGTAACCACTCTTTCAACAATCCTCTTAGGTGTTTTTCTCCTAATTTATTTATTAAATAATAATATATTGTACAAATTACAATCATCCTTGGACACATGTCGAATACAAACTTTATAATAAAAGTTATCATAATGTTTCTGAACATAAAATGTTTTCCATCTTAAAGGGTATGTTACACTTTAGTTGTCTGGACTCTGTAGGGGTATAAAACACAGAAATAGGACAACACCAGGAATTTCACTTCATAAAAGTCGTAAAACTTCGAGGAGAAGATATTGTAAAACCCAAAACTAAGCAAGAATTTGTTATTCTAATGATTCATAGTTTATAGTGCTATACTTTCTAAAGTACAGGGAACAAGGTTGAAGTGAACTTTATGAATTTACATTGAACAAGACTAGGAAAGGAAAAGAAAATCAAGTTCAAAGTCAACTTCAGCAAGCTCAATCATGGATGGAAGTGGGACCTTTTAATGAAATACAGACAATTAATGAGTTGGAATCATGGCTCTAAATATTTGAATATTACAAGGAAAGAGGGGCTAGGATTAGGGGGTTCCTGTAATGGATTGAATCCAGGGATGTGCCCTCTAAATTCTATTTCTAGCACCTAAAGAGAAAACTGAATCCAGAGCAAATTTTAGTTCTACTAGATCGAAGTTGCAACCTTTCAGCAGATGAAATTGAAGTTTGATACATTTTCAAGAACATTTCAAAAATATATTTCACTTCAATAGGCTTCGATCCTTGTAACACTTCCCGCAAAAGGTAGAAACTTAAGAGAGGGTTTGTCCTTCTCAGGAACTATTGCTGGTCGAATTAGAGGCAACAATGAAAGGCCTAAATTTGACTAAACTGAAGACTTAGCATGAAAAATTTTAAGCATAAATGTGATAATAAGGACAAGACCTTTTGAGTTATCATCAATGTCAAGTCGAGTTACCAAGATAAGTTCAAAGACAAGTGTGAGCTGTCATTAAATCTAATTCAAGTTGCAAGTGTGAGTTGTGTGCATTGGGAGCTATTTTGGCTAGTCTTCTAGGCATGAAAAAACCCTAATCTCAAAATCTAGGCACAAACAACCATTTTTAACGGTAAAAAATGCACAGAATACCCAGAATACCATGAATATAAATTCAGTATTATGTATATAACACAGAATACCCATAAAACCAGGAGGTAAACCTTTTAAGCTAAAGCTAAGACCAATGATTAGAAGACATGAAACAGGACTATCCATACCTGTGTCCCTTGTGGAAATTGAGAAACTACAATTTCCTCAACATGCATATTTGTGCCACTAGCCTCTGTTTCTCACCGGCCAATAAAATCTGTATCATCAAAGTTGTCATCATTCATGAATCTGGTATACTGCATAAATTCCATATAATTTATAGACATTAGATTTGGAGAATAAAAAAATTAGATTTCATATAATAAATTGAAAAATATTATTGCATACTTACGTACCTTGCCTCTATTTTGATTTTGTCCAGTGATGACTCACTTCTAATTATCTCTATAGTACGTTGCATATTGCTGAAGCTCTAATTGAATCATGCTACTCAAGCGATCATCAGAATAATCATCAAATGGGATTTCATCCATACTGGTTGAAGATGACAAAGTATTTATGCCGATTTCCACCCATGCTAATGCAGCCCCAACATGCTCTCTTATCTCTTCCCTCACCCCTCTTGCTATTTGGAGTGTCATTTCCAACTCATTTGGAAAAGCAACAACTCTAGGATGTGGTTGTACTAACCGAGGCATCAGATGCTTATACTGAACATCTCGTCGTACATCAGGTTGTTCATATGTACGACCTTTTCCAGCACCATAGAAACTGGATCCCGTATCTGTATAGTCAAGGTCCATGTGAAACCAGAACTCTGCAATCAACATCTTAACAAAATACTGAGGAACCGCGTCATTATTAGGGAACTTCCCATATGCACACAGGAACCTGGAATAAATATGGGGTGCAATCAGTGGATCATTGAATCTTGCAATCTTTAGACGTTTTTTGTCTTTAGGCCGCAAGACAAAACATGAAAAGACCATTTCTTTTGTGACAAGTTTTTTTATTTCTTCAAACTTGTGGCGACCCATCTCTAACAACCACCTCATACGCATCATGTCATGAAAAATATTGGTTGATGGTCCAACCCCAAGATATGTCTCGATCAAACTATTCAGATTGTGCAGAACAATCCGGAGACACTATTGAGAACCAAAAGAGATATTTAAAGTGTCAAGTTCTGCATGCAATCTCGATGAATGCTCCTTCATCTCTTCCACAGTCAACATGGCGATGTTGTCTTCCCAAGGAGTCTCCTCAGAAACATCTCTAGGATGACTGTAAAGAGGATCATATCTTTCATTGCAAGCATACTGCTGCACCCAACGACCTCTCCTTGTCTGGGGAGGTGGATTAGGATCAACAGCAGCAAACCCTGTAAGAAGTAAAATGCATGTGCAAGTATTAAAAACTATATATATATTTTGTCAACCAAATTATAAACATTTAAATAAAATGTGTTCATTTTAAACACCTGATGGAACCTCTGCATTATCATGAACATGGTGAGAAATAGAAATAAAGTCTTTTGAACCATCATTATTGTTAGAATGTCTAGAAGCCCCTGTAGGAAACCAAATATTGGCAATCACATGTAAGTTTACAAGAAAAATCATGTAATTTTTCACAAATAAAACAGTCATGTCAAACAAAAATTGTAGTCAAAATGTATGTAAACAATCTCTACCTGGCGATGGCATATCTGAAGAATAAGACATTAAGGTTTCCATCTGTGGTTGTCCAACGACCCCTATAGACCCACCCTCAGACAGATGTCTGTCATTTTGAGATCCACCACCTGTCCACAACAAGATATTAGAAAGATCTGTGTAAAAGAAGTTTTATGTTTATATAGAATTGAGCATGAATTGAATGACAATTGAATTTACCTGACGATGACCTCAGGGAGTGAAGCTGCATACTAGCAAAGATTGCTTCACCCTGAAGATATGAACCTGTGCCTCATAAGAATTTTCCACATATTATTAAACATGTCAAACAAGAACTCTAGTCAAAATGTATGTAAACAATCTCTACCTGACGATGGCATATAAGACACTAAGGGTGTCCTCTGAGTTTGTCCACCAACAAATGTAGACCCCTCAAATAGACATCTGTCATTGCGAGAGACACCACCTATGCACAACAAGATCTTAGAAAGATGTGTAAAAAAATATTTATGTTTATATAGACTTCAGCATAAATTGAATAACAATTGAATTTACCTGATGATGACCTCACGGAGTGTTGTTGCATAGAAGTAAAGATTGCTTCACCCTGAAGCTGTGAACCTGTGCTTGATAGGAATTTTCCACGGATTAATAAACATGTCAAACAAGAATTCTAGTCAGAATGTATGTAAACAATCTCTACCCCGCGATGGCGTATAAGACACTAAGGGTGTCCTCTGAGTTTGTCCACCGGTAGTTGTAGACCCCTCAGACAGACGTCGGTCATTGCGAGAGACACCACCTATGCACAAGATCTTAGAAAGATGCGTAAAAAAATATTTATGTTTATATAGACTTCAACATAAATTGAATAACAATTGAATTTACCTAACGATGACCTCACGAAGTGTTGTTGCATAGAAGTCAAGATTGCTTCACCCTGAAGCTGTGAGCCTGTGCCTGATAAGAATTTTCCACAGATCAATAAACATGTCAAACAAGAATTCTAGTCAGAATGTATGTAAACAATCTCTACCTGGCGATGGCGTATAAGACACTAAGCATGTCCTTTGAGATTGTCCACCGACACCTGTAGACCCCTCAGACAGACGTCTGTCATTGTGAGAGACACCACCTGTGCAAAACAAGATCTTAGAAAGTTGTGTAAAAAAATATTTATGATTATATACACTTGAGCATAAATTGAATAAAAATTGAATTTACCTGACGATGACCTCACGGAGTGTTGTTGCATAGAAGTCAAGTTTGCTTCGCCCTGAAGCTCTGAAGCTGTGCATGATAAGAATTTTCCACAGATTAATAAACATGTCAAAACGTGTCAAACAAGAAAAATATATTTCAGATTAACAATCGAATATACCTGACTGCATCACATGTCTTCATCTATCACTGATGGTAGATGTCTCCGGACGATCCATGTGTCCTTGTTAAGACAAAATGAGAAATCAACCAGGTTAATCATAAACTTAGAGATGTAGGCACATGAAATGCAATATTAGAACCTATTCTATCCTAAATTAATGCTAGCAAGCACACTTCAAAATGTAATAATACCATATCAAACAATGAGGTAAACTAACACCACAGGATTAGCTTATAATTGGACCACAAGATCATATCTCCCCTGTTATATCTTAATCTTTGATGTCTTATTCTGGTAGAGGTTGACTAAGCTACTAAAGCAAACTACGAAATGCAAGAAAAGGAAATCTGGAAATGACTTTCAAACAACTAATCTCTTAGAAATCTTCTATAATCAAAAGTGTTATATTGCATAGACTGACCATCGCCCCCCTAGAATTGCATAGAGGGTGATAGTGGAAAAAAAGTGGGAAAAATGAGGCTAGAGAAAGGTGTAACGGTACGTGTCTCATATAGGCAATGAAGTGGGGTCTCCAATGGTAACCTTGGATTCCGATAGAAAGATATTTTGTTTGTTATTATGGATCAACGGTTTTCTTGGTTAGGGGGTGGGGTGCAAAAATCCAATGCTTGAAATATTACAACCAATTGTATAAATGTTTAGTTGGCTCTTTAATGAAATACAAAATGTTGTGTACGTGATTCATTTGCTTTTGTTTTAACCTATGGAACAATACTTAATAGGATATGAATGTAACCTATGTATATCCTAGTGGACAAGTATTTAACAATGCCCTAATCGCCATATAAGTTAGGATTAGGGCTTTTACATGCGTCAATTATCTACTTTATCATGGAACATTACTTAATACAATATGAATTTATCCTATTTATATCCTAGTGGACCAGTATTTAACAATGTCCTAATAGCCTTCTAGGTTAGGATTAGGATTTTTACATGCTTCAACCCTTTATTAGGGCCAGGGTTTCAAATGCTCTAAATTTTTTGAAAGACTCTACATGATTAATTCCACATGCGTGAGTAATGAAAGCTAATGTGGCATCCACCCAATATCATGGTGGTTAACAGGATAAATCAACTTGTGAAAAGCATAACTTCCTCATACGAACTCTACTTGAGGTTATCTTTGATCCATTGGAAAGCTCTTAATGGTGCCTAGAACTCTATTCACAAAGTTTTGACCCCAAAAGCAACCATTTAAAGCCTCTAACAAGATCCAAACATTTTTGGACTCTAAATAACCAAGGTGGGACCTACCACTAAAATGGGCCCCAATAGCCACTCGCTGCTTTTTCCCCCAAAAATACCGTAATAGAAGAAAAATATATATAATGATTCATTTTGGATCAATTAAACTAGTTGAGTAGTTATACCAAAGCAATTGGATGGTGCACTAAAAATAAAAAATGAGTTTGTTATGCACCATCATCAATCTCTATGGATGTCACCTTCCTCACTTCAAGGGAGTTAATTACATCTTCATGATGTATAAAATGACCTTATGGGTCAATCTAACAATTTCAATAATGTTTGCATATGCGGTAATTGTTGTGTATCAAAATATTTCAGTCTCTTGCAATTGTATGTTTGTTGAATTATGTTTTATTGTGCTTAACTATTGTAATGAGTGCTACTACATGTATCATCTAATATTCTTCTCCATACACCTCCCTATAAAGTATGGAATGGAGCAACTATGACAACATTTTGGGTTGAAAATGTAGCATTGACTATCAATGCCATACCTATTGTATAAAATCCTACAAAGCAGTGCTAAGTCATTTTAAGATATAAAATTGATATATGATATCCAAGAGAATTAACATTTTAAAATATTACTACTTGGTGAGCTAAGAGTCCTTTCTGGTCAAAATAAAATACCTATATAGTGCAAGGAAAATAAGAAATATAAACATGTGCATTATCTTCCCTCATCTGACTCATTTCTTTATCTCCCTTATTAATTTGTCATCATTCACATCTACATTAATCCATTTGCATTAACCCATTATACTTATCTCACCTAAGTATGGGAAACTACAATACGTTGTCGAAGGGAACCATGAAGCAAATCCACCTTCCATTGCCACTATCAAATCTAGAACCATGACTGAGACCACTAAGGTAAGTTCACATTCCATAAACATTGATCAAGAGCATCTTTCTGAATTTGAAAATCATATTAGAGGCATTGGTTCCAAACTATTAATGAAAATGGGCTACTATGGACCAGGGAAATTTTTAGGGGCGAAATTTAGCCAATTGGCTATGTTTTGGACTTTTTTTCAAAAAATAAATTCGTTATTTGGTCATTTTTAGCCTCTAATATTGCCTATATTTATATAAAATATTTTTTTTAGCCTAATATTCACCACAATTTACAAGTTTCACTTGTAAATCGTATGTTTCATTTTTAGTATTCGCCTACCAATCTATATATATGTTTTTTTCAATCCAAAATAATCGCCTAGAATTCTATACTTAGGTATATTTTTATAATCCTTAAAAAATACCCTGCTATGGACAAGGACTTGGAAAAAGAAGACAAAGCATCTCAATCCCCATTGTAGCTACAAAGTGGGACAAGCACGATGACCTAAAATTCAATGGAAGAATGAAAAATTATATGTCCAATAATACCATTTTTGTGAAGGCACAACATGCGACAAAGTTGGTTAGATCCTCAAAAGAGAGAGCAACAAATGAAGGTAGAAACCCACTACCTCCTCAACCTTCTTGTGACATATTGAAGAAGGGAAGTAATGAGAAAGTCTTAAAGACTCATATTCCACCAGCATGTACAATAAGTGGCAAACTAATCAACCATAGAAAGATTAAGAAGACCAAGAGGCATACATTAGGAAAGACCTCCCTGATTTGTCACTGCTGCAAGAAGAAAGGCCATAGAGATGCTAACTGTTGGTATTCAAAATCATGTTCATTTTGTGGGAAGAAAGTTCATTATAAGGATTATTTTTGGGAGAAGCAAGACATCTGCAGGGATCCATATTCATTTTAAAGGAAGGATGGAAATAATACTTCTCCAAACTATCCAATAGATCAAAGGAAAATGGAGAAGGAAGGCAAGCAAAGTAGTCCAATTAAGTTCAAGAATTTTTTCCACCATTGCAAGTTGAGTGGACAATGGGAAGAAAATGTTGGAATCTTCATCCATATCTTCACCCCACCCATTGGGAAACTAACAGAAGGGAATGGAGAGTGAAGATAAGAAGTGATGAATAGTTTCCTACATCTACAGTATAAGGAGTAAAAACTATCCAAGGAGAGATATACACTCAAGAGGAATGTAAAACTAGCAATATGGACAACAAATTGGTGTCAAGGATAGCCACATTCTAATGGTTTACAAACTTTCACCTGAAGAATCCACTTTGGAAGATGGACCAAATATTGATGCATGGAGGAAAATGAATTTGGGGTTCCTTAGAACTCCATGAATATAGTAGACAGAGTGGCCATGGTTGAGTATGTATTGTGGTTCAATGAATAGTTGATTCTATTTTGAGAGTGAATGTAGAAGAAACTATGATATGGTGGAGAATGTTGGTAAAGGATCCATTGCATCCTATTGATGGTTATCACTTGCAACCAAGCATTTGCAAGAGTTGGCACTATCTTGGATAGTAAAAGTGTTATGATTACACACCAATTAGAAGGTCTTTTAGTTGATGTTATTGGATATATAAAGTGTTGATTAACACCTCACCAATCAATATAGATTTGCTTCCACGATGAGAATTAACTCATCCTAACGGCAGATAGTTGCTACCATGATAAGCAACAATTGAGTCTTGCAATGAAGAGATCATTACCTGAGCATCCCAAGGAAACAAATGTCCATAATATTGTAGTTGCATGGGAGGTCAACCTCACCAATGAAGCAAGCAACAATTCAATGGAATTAGGAAAGAGCATAAAAAGATCTCAATCATGGGTGGCCTTTTGTTTTATTGTATATTACAATAATAAATCTCTGATCTTTTGTTTCCTAGTCTAATTGAGGGTTTCATTTTATGGCATAGATGAGTAAGGGTTTCCTTCAATGGTACATATGCTCTCTATTATTTTTAGAAAGGGTTTCGGTCCCTTATGGGACCTCAAGAATCAGGCACCAGCAGTCGACCTATTTTGTCCCAAATCCAACTGTAGTGAAGTGTATTCTGGACAATATCTTATAAGACATATCAGATGGCATGCACCACTAAATTGAAAGTCATTGCAATGGTGGTGAGGAGGTGACAAGATCGATCCCTTTGCAACCATCTTTAGATTCAACAATTTTTTCCCTGGAATGAGAAACCAAGGTTTTAGTCTTGTTTCTATGAGGGTCTTGTGCAATGGTGATGATATCTGGTTCAATTCCCTGTAGTAACATCACTTCCAGAACCATATAAGCCCCACGCCTACAGGAAAGGTATCATCCTTTGGTTTTCCCTTTCCAATTTCAGTGTGCATGTTGAGATCATTGGGACATAACTCCTTTCACCATAAGCATGGATCCTACCATCAATGGAATGAAAAGGGGATGACTGAACAAGGTTTTATCCCTGTTTCTGTGAGGGTATAAGGTTTTAGTCCTATTTAGTGCAATTATGATGATATATGGTTCAATTCCCTAGAAGTAACATCACTTCCAAAACTATATAGGCGCATGATCCTTCAGTTTTCCCTTTTACAATTTCAACCTGCATATTGAGATCATTGGGACATAACTCCTTGCTATTTCAACAACGATTGATCATCAAATCATGGCTTACTCATTGGGACATAACTCCTTTCTATTTAACCAAAGATTGATCACCAGATTATGGCTTACTTACTGCAGACGTTCACCTCTAGGTTTGGAGTGGAGGTTTGGTGGCAGAAGGACATCATCTTCTCTGCAACCAAGTACAAGCCAATTCACTCAATTGTTCAATCGTCCTTGCAGATCCTCCATGAATTGCTCTGTAAATTGTAATTTGTGTGCCAATCTTTGAATTGCTTTGTATTCAGGAGTAATCATTGACTGAATATGGTTCATGTTCTTCCCAAAACATTGGCTTAGAACAAGGTAATTTATGTGCCAATCTCTACGTTCAGGGGCAACGATTGATGGAATAGGGTTCATGTTCTTCCCAAAACTCTGGCTCATAAGAAAATGTGGAAATTTCTTGTGATGAATCTTATTACGAATTTAGCGCCTTAGACGGTCCAAATCCTATAAAGAATGAATTGTGTCTTCTTAATCACGAGCCCTCCAAAATAGAATCTATGTCATTATCTTTTTGGTATTTCGATGGAAGCAGATCAGATTTTTGCATCATAAAATGACAGAAAGCTGACGTGATCCTCATGGAAGGCCCTTCATTTCTATTATATCCTAGTAAGGTTCCATGCCCTCAAGGATCTCACGATTCTCCCAGAGTAGCTCTCAATTGGAAATACGGGTAATCTTCAGTTTCCCTAAATATCTCGTTGATCATTAGAAGAAAACCTCATGTGAACAATTTTGATTTTGTAGTATCATGATTGAAAATTTCCATTTTTGCTTACAGATAAAGTTCATCTTGTGGAGAAAATTGGGAAAAGAAATAAAAAAACATGGAAGAATTTTTTATTAAAATAAATTTTGTGTTGTTTAATGTAAAAATAGATTTAGTGATCTTGAATGATTTTTTTTAAAGAGATTTTATGTTGTTTTAAACCGTGATTTCGAATATAAAAATGGATTTAGTGATGATCTTGAGTACCCAGAGCAACTGGATTATGTAAAATTATAACACTGATTTGTTGATTTGTGAGAATTAAAAAAATTATTCCTGATTTTGTCAAAATAATGTTGTCGAAAACAGAAAATCTTCGCATGTTTAGCCTATATAGAAAAGAAGTCCGCTAGTAGAAAAAAAAGTAGCATGTAAATCTTCTCCATAGAAGGTTAATATGAAACTTTAGGATCCATTTTCAACGACGATTGAAGCTCTATTAAATCATAAGCTTATAACAACATTTTCAATTTGTGTGGTATTTGTGTGCAGCGAGAGAAAGTACTTGATGTTGAGGTTACTGGTGAAGATAATAAAAATGGTGGAGCGAAAATGTCCATGTCCAAGCATTTGGGGAGCTTAATGTTTGAATGGATCGCTAATTCCATCAAAAGGATAAACGAAATTAATGCAATAGAAGATCAGATTCGAGATATTTCAAAGTTTCAACATTACCTTTAGTGTAATGCTCCCACTGAAACTCGTTATTCATGGTTTCAAAATTTTCTTATATAGCACTAACCAAATTTCTATTTTCTATTATATATATTAATATTGGTTTCCATGTTCATGTTTCAAGGTGCAAAAGGAAAAAGCAAAACAAAATTCTATTCGACTTCTCTTGCGTTTTAAATGGAAATATCTACCAGTTAGGCTCACTTACATATAGAGTGAGCTGAGTGTGAAATATAGTTTATGTATGAAGTTTTTAGTAATAATCTAAAAATAGCATAGAGAAGAATTTCTTCTTAATGTCATGCCATCTCTTTCATCAATTTCTTTTTTATAGTATTCTGACCTTTAACTGTTGGAAATTTTATTCTCATATCAATCCATAAGAAATTCTATTTAAGGGTGCTAGCTCAATGGTAGAGCACCTGCCTTATCGGCAGGAGGTTGGTGGTTTGATTCCACCGTGCCCTATTTATATTCTGAAACCACTAAAAAGAGATAAATGACCAAAATTTGCATATAAATGACCACAAGTACAACATGAAAGATAAGTGACCAAAAAAATGACCAAAATATGCATATAAATGACCACTTTTGAGTTGGCGATCGCTGGTAGCAAATTAGTGGTCATAAATTTGTTCATTAATTGTGACAATTAATGACCAAATATATGACCGAATTAATGACCGAATATACGACCAAATATATGACCACAAGATATGCTATAAATGACCAAGCTAAATATGACCACATTTTTGGTCGCGTGATATATGGCCACTAATTTGCTACTAGTGGTCACCAACTCAAAAGTGGTCATTTATATGCAGATTTTGGTCGTTTTTTGGGTCACTTATCTCTCATTTTGTACTAGTGTATCCTTGCCTTTCTGATTCCCCTTCCCATTTGCACTTTTTGGCTCTCTAACCAAAAGAGCTTGATTTTTGGAGGCCATCAAGGAGCCCATTTGGATCAACTTATCTTGTTCTTGGATGAGAGATTTAGTGAAAATATCAAAGGAGGGCATATTCCAACAAGGGATTGAAATTCACCCAGAATGGAAGTTAGAGACAAAGATGGAGAACTCAGGACCTAGCTTGCTCAGAATGGATAGCACCAACTGCTCATCCTTCTTCTCAATGCCACACTTCTTGCATTGCATAAGCAAATATTTGAATTTTGAAAAGAATTATTGGATGGTCTCGAAACTGTTGAGTTGAACAGCAATCAACTCATTTTCCAGAATATGGCCTCTTAGCTCATCTTGTTTTTTGAAGAGGGTCTCTAACTTCAACCATCAATCTCTTGGAGTCTTCAATCCTTCAATGTCGAACAATAGATCTCTGCAAATATGAATACACATGAAACCAAATGCTTCATCCAATCTATTCAGATACTTGGTTTTCTCCATAGCCGATTGTGGTTCGGGATGCTTCCCCATTGTTACGCTATACGGAGATTTGTTGCACAATACCATATGCATATCAACTCTCCAATCAAGGTAATTGAAGGGTGTCAGGATCCTCGAAGAGAGAGGTGAGTTTGAATTTTCCATTACAACTCGTGGGGTGAGTATAAGGTGAAAATGTTGCTAAGCAAATTGAGTGCAGAAACACTAGTACAGAAAAACTAGTGTAGAAAAACACAGGTGTGGAAACACTAGTGTAAGTACAAAAAACTACTGCAAGTGAAAAAAACTATTGTAACTGTTGCAACTGCTGTTGCACTCAAAATTTTTGAATAACCTGCAAAAAACTCTCAATAATGGAGGTAGAATACTACTAAGCACTGCTTTAGGATAGTAGGCACATTTATCTGGATCCTTCACACCTAGATAGACCTCATTGGATTTCTCTAATGAATTCAATGCAATGGCACTAGGAATTGTTGTGGAAATCCAGAGGCTTCTCGTGCACTACCAAAAGTAGCTTCTCAACCTATTCACTCAATGGATCTGATACCATGTGAAATTCTATGTCACATCAGATCTAAGAGCTAAGTATACCTCATAGAGAAAGAATGAGAAGAAAAATAATTATGGAACAGAACTCGAATAGGAGTAGAATAATGTCACACTATCCAATAATCAATATAATCAACAATGATGTTACAATGGAGAGAATTCGAATCACTCAGGAGAATTAGAACCTTATTTGGTCTATCATAGGGATTATCATCACTGGAGTGCTCCGGAAGACTCAAACTCAACTGAATTGAACCTAAAATCAACTAAATGAAGTCACAATCATATAACTGACTAATGAGGGTGAAATAGTGAGTTTGTCATGCATGTCAATCAGAAATGGGTGCACAAGGCCACTCTCAATGGCATCCAGAGCTCTAATCCCCCACAATAGTCAGCTAAATTAGGTGGACTGCACTGGAACCCTCAGTTGGTTCCTATAAAATAGGGAACTGACTGAAGTGGTCCTAAAATGATACATGCAGGGCTCAAAAGGTGGTATATGGATCCCAGATGACATCTGCACACCACTAGGGGGAAAATGACATCATTAACAACTAGGAAAAAGTAAATAATGCTAGGTAGAAGAAGGATGGAGTATTAAAATATCCTAACACATGTGAGGAGCATGAGTGTTTGGGTTAGAGAGAGAGACAGGTAAAGGGATAGACTTTAGGGGGTGGTAAGGGGTTAGAGGTAGAGAAAGAGGGGGGTTGTTAAGGGGTTAGAGGTAGAGACAGAGTGGGGTGTTAGGATATTGGGGGTAAGTAATAGTTATGGGGGGGTGAGAGATATAGGGGGTTAGTACAAGTTAGATATAGAGAGAGAGACTGGGGGGTGGAAAGGGGTAGAGAGAGAGGGGGATGGTTAGGGGTTTGGAGATGAGAAGGGTGATTAGGGAGAAAGGGGGGTATAGGTGAGGAGCATGAGTGTTTGGTTTAGAGAGAGAGAGATAAAGGAAAATACTTTAGGGGGTGTTAAGGGGTTATAGGTAGAGATAGAGGGGGATTGCTAAGGGGTTATAGGTAGATATAGAGTACGGTGTTAGGAGATTCGATGTAATTAAGAGTTAGGGGGAGAGAGAGAGAGATATAGGGGGGTAATTAAGAGAGAGAGAGAGAGATTGGGGGGTGAAAAGGGATAGAGAGAGAGAGAGGAGATTATGGGTTTGGTGATGAGAAGGGTGATTAGGGAGAAAGGGGGGTATAGGTGAGGAGCATGAGTGTTTGGGTTAGAGAGAGAGAGGGGTAAAGGGAGAGACTTTAGGGGGTGGTAAGGGGTTAGATGTAGACACGGAGGGGGATTGTTAAGGGGTTATAGGAAGAGGCAGAGGGGGGTGTTAGGATATTGAGGGTAAGTAAGAGTTAGAGGGAAAGAGAAATATATGGGGTTAGTAAGATTTAGGGAGAGAGAGAGAGAGAGAGAGAGAGAGAGAGAGGGTTAGGGGTTTGAGGATGAGAAGGTTGATTACGGAGAAAGGGGGGTATAGGTGAGGAGCATGAGTGTTTGGGTTAGAGAGAGAGAGAGAGAGGTAAAGGGAGAGACTATAGGGGGTGGTAAGGGGTTAGATGTAGAGACAGAGGGGGCTTACCTGCTCCTCTCCCTGCAGGGGAGAAAGAGTGTGAGAGAAGGGGTTAGTAAGTGTTAGGGAAAGGAGGGGAGATAAAGAGATAGGGGTTTTGGAGGATCGTTAAGGGGTTAGACATAATGACGTAGTTGTATTGTTAATGGATTAGAGGTAGAGATAAAGTGGGGTGTTAGGACATTGGGGGTAAGTGGAGCAAGGGAGAAAGAGTGAGAGGAGGAGTTAGTAAGGTTTAGGGAGTAGAGGAGAGAGAGAGAGAGAGAGAGAGAGAGAGAGAGAGGAGGGGGGTCACTGGTAGGGGGAGGCATATGGATGCATGTGTGTGTGTGTGTGTGTGAGAGAGAGAGAGAGAGAGAGAGAGAGAAGGGGGTGCTAGTGGGTTGGGGGGGTGTTTTATATTAATGTGAGGTTCTTTGGGAGTTTTAGGGAGTGTATTAGAGGGTTTGGCGTGTTAGGAGCATAGGTAAACATAACACGCACACGTTTCTGTTAACATAAATGCATATGCATTTTTGATGAATATAACATGCACATGTTTTATGTTCACTAAAATGTGTATGCGATATGCAACATCACAATTATTCCACAATATTTAACACTACAATTTTGTCGCTAAATTTAACATTACACTTTTATCGCTATATTTAACCTTACAACTATATTGTTTGGTTTGGTGAAAAAGATATTCAAAGGATTTGGGGGGCGGTAAGGGCTTAGAGGTAGAACGAGAGTGGGGGTGTTAAAGGGTTAGAGGTAGAGACATAGGGGGTTTATTAAGAGTTAGAGAGAGGGGTTAGAGGTTAGGGGTTAGTAAGGGTTATGAAGAAGATGTAGAGAGAGATACGGAGGGGGGGGGGTGGCAATTAGATTGTATTTTAAAATTTGTTTCCCACCCTTATCCTGTTTCGTGGATTTCTACCGACGATATTGATTGGATGGAGTTACCTCGCCCTTCAAGTGATAAATTCTGCAGCCATTTTATATTGGATTGTGTGCATCAAATTAGAAAAATTATAGTCTTTCAAAGCATGGGAAATAACACAAAGATTGGATTTTGTGAAAAATAGCTTTGGAATCTCTACTACACCAAGGTGTCTTCAAAATAATGGTACTATATCATTAACTGAATTATACATCAAACCTCCTGCACAAGGTTGTAATGTAACGTAATCTTCAGAAAGGGTTGAAAATCCCATAGTAGTCCAGGAATTCATTTCCATTAACTTGGCTCAGTTACTTGTGGATGCACGAATAAAAAACTTTGGAGAGCCTCATTCCCTACTAATATTCCCACATTCAGCTACGAGGAGAATAAATTACGGTGTAGATGGAAACATCTGATACACTTTCCAAATCTGTGTTGTTGGAAGAACTTAGATACTTCAACAAAGGAACGTTTTGCAGGTGACTTGAAACTCCCTTTCAATTTTCAGCAAAGAAATAAAAAAGTTCAATGTATAGATTTTTAGGCAAGCCTTTCAACTAACCAGATGAATAAATACAGGGAGATTACCATTTCTGTGGGAATAAAATAATAGATTCCTCTCAACCACCATATTTCCTCCTATAAGTCGTTTGCGCAATGGAAAAGCTAATGTAATAGCCCATTTTTTGACATCTTTCCTCTTCTCAACCCTACGCTTGGCTTCCATAGGAAACCGCTGCCTCCACATATAATAACTACATCGTGTCGTCGTAAATTGATCTTCTTCTGCTAACAAATGCAGAATGAAGGATTCATTGTCATTGCTCTGAAAAGTTCTAAGGCCAGTTTCTCATAAAGCATAGATTGCATAATTTCTATTAAGATCCATATGCTCCAGCTCACAAACTGAAAGCTTTTTTATATTAGACATAAACAAAAGAACTTCGAGACGAATACTAGAGAGCTATTTCTTTACAACTTCAACCTTCTCAAGGAGTAGGGGTAGAACTACAACAGTATTGGGAAGCTAGCATATATAAATTTATTTGAGTTGTGTTGTGCATGTCCTATCTTCTACTCATTCGGGAATAATATATCAAATATTAACATTGAGGGGGGTTCATTGAATCTTATCCTATATCCGTTTCTGAAAATGCAAGGATGGCTTGCAACTAAGAAAACGCTCTTAAATCCAATACCTACAATAAAAATAATAATTTTCCATTCAAAATAGGAAAGAAAACCAGAGGGTTATATATTTGCACTAATATCTAATTTAAGAAAAAGGTCGACGCACATATTGTTCTGGTTGTATCTTAAAATTTGTTTCCCGCCCTTATTTTGTTTCGTGGATTTGTGCTGACAGTATTGTTTGGAGGGATTTATCCCACCCTTTTGGTGATAAATTCCGTATCCATTTTCCATTAGATTGTGTCAATCAAATTATAAAAAATACAACATTTATTGCCTTATGGTTATCCGCTTGAAGTCCAAGTTTGGTGATTTTTGACGCTCTAGGTTGGCTATATTTGGAATTTGTGGAACACCCCCATCTCACTTAACCTCCCATCCCTTACCACCCCCCAATGTGTCTCCATTCACATCTCTCTCTCTCTCTCTCTAACCCATTAACACCACCATCCCCCTTTTCTCTACCTCTAACCCCTTACCACCCCCCACCCCCTTTTTTCTACCTCTAACCCCTTACCACCTCGCAGACCCCTTTTTCTACCTCTAACCCCTTACCACCAAGAATTATTTTTAATGTTATAATCAATGCAAAATAAAATTATACCCCCCTTTTGGCAAAAAAAGTTATATTGTTATAAAAGGCGCACGCGTTATGTAACTATAAAAGATGCATGCATTGTGTAAATATAAAACGCGTGCACATTTTTTTTTGGAGGGCTTTACAATTTGAATTTAAACAAAACGCGAGTGCGTTACTTAGCACTATGCACGAACCTCCACACGAACTAGTGTGGAATTCCTGTGCCTATGTGTCTGTTTCAGACTTTTCTTCGGATTTACCATGCATGTGCCTTGGAATATGATATACCATGGGTAATTGAGCATTGTATCCAATTTTTTAAGTGTGCCCGTGTTTAGCCTCTGGTTACAGTATGCTACACACCATCATTTTTTATGAAATTTTAGATGCAAATAACATTTTTTCTGTAGATTCCAAATATGTAATTCTTAAAAGCATATATATATATATATATATATATATATATATATATATATATATATATATATATATATATATATATATATATATATATTTCTTTTTTTTCTTGAGTCGTGACTCAACTCAAAAAAGGCATTGTTAGTGTTTCGTTCATAACTCTTGTTTTTCTCAAACATTTTCAAAAAAAATTGTATGGTGCACTAACAGACATTGAACTCTACATGCTATAAAGAAATCGTTTCAAAATAGTTGCATTAAGACCTTCAAAGGCTGCACTCACAATTGACATGCTATTTTCGAGGTTTGATCACTTAGATAATTAAAGAAAAAAATATTAATTATTAATTTTTTGGGGGGGAAGGAATAGGAGTGCACTAGTACTACTTGTTCTCTATATGTCTACCATTCTTCTACCATTCTTCGTAAGTTGATTCCATCGATTAAGCACTCAAAGGATGCTCTCACAAAAACATAAACCTTATAATTTGTCCCAAAAAAAAGTGCCCCTTACAAATGAACAAACTTCGGATAGTTAAGAACGTTTTCAATAGAAAAAAAATATATATTTAGAAACTTCATTTAATTTCCTATGTTTCATCTTTTTTACTCATTGCAAGATTTATTGTGCATGTGTCTCAAAAATTCCATGTAAATTGATGGATGTCTAGATTTTTTCAGTTTTATATTGCATCTAGCACACACCCTAAAGTGCTTTTGGCTTTGAGAGTTTTCCTCTATGGGTTCATTATGCATGGTAAGACTAGGGTTATAATTAAAGTTATGTTGTGAGAGTGACTTCGTTTACGATGTCTAGGATGTGGAAATTTATAATTTCATTGTACAAAGGAATATCATAAATAACGCCTAATCTAACACTCTATTGTTTTATATAATTTACAATTTTCTAAAGTTTTTTAATTATGTTAATGGTGTCAATTTTTTATTTAATTAATATAATTATTAGAAAATATTAATTTTTTAAAGTGAGTACTTATTGTATTTTTTTTTTAAGTTTTATATATATATGGAATTTGATTAGGATTTAGTTTTAGTTTTTTTTTTCTTGTAAGTTGTATTGAGAGTAGAAAGGCACTCTACAAGGGAGGAAAAACAATTAAAAAAATTTCATGTTGCCTCATAAAATAAAAATTAAAAAAAAAAACATTATAGATCAATCTTGATTTTTAAGCATAGAGAGGGATGAAATTTCTTACGGTGTAATTTTTTTCTTAATGTATAAAAAATTTAAGATAAAAAAGTAAATTACACCTCAAGGAATTAAATATACATTCATTTGGAAATATGTCAATATTTGCTATTTTAGAGAATAAAGATATGGCCTAGGTGGAAAGGATAACAATCATTCTTCCTAACCACCCAAGCTAGGACAAAAAATTGAATATACTTACTAAAACTAATTTTAAGATAAATCATTATTTAATTTTTTATTTATTTATGTAAAAGTGAGTTCATTAAGATTATTCTATCTTAACCATTTATATTTACACATGATTCTCTCGTGAACATAAAAAATGAATGCTGTTTTAGCTTACATTAAGTCAACGGTTCATTCTGATCTTTTGGAGTAAACATTAAATATAATGGAGTTGAAAGCCTCAGTTCAGCTCGATTAGGCAACGTATGAAATTAAATGATAATGGAGCAGAAAAGTCGTAGTAATTAGGAAGGTCTTCTCATAAAAAATGAAGTGATCATACATCACAATTTTGTTTGAAACGATCCCTGTTTTTCTGCGTCTCTTCAAAATCTTTCTCGGTACGTCATTTGGATTGTCATCATGCTGCGAAAGAATGACTATCAACACCGCCTAATATTCGAATTTACCAACCCTAAAATCCCATTTCCAACCTTATACGCAACTCTTTTAGATTAGATTAAGGCGCCGCCTGTGTAAGCCTGACTATATATATTGAATGACTGTACAGGCATCAAGTACGAGAAGGAAAGAGTAATTTTTTCAGTAATATAGCAGAGAGCCACTCACGAAAGTGATCATGGGACGCGCACCTTGTTGTGGTGATCATGAAGGACTGAAAAGAGGACCCTGGACAGAGGAAGAGGACCAGAAACTCATCAATCATGTTCAACGCCATGGCCTTGGGAATTGGCGCACCCTTCCCAAACTTGCAGGTATTCTCTTATTTCCTACTGTATTCTTGTTTACTTACAACTTTAAAATGCAAGGCATAGGATTAGCAAGGTTTTGCAGAAGTTGTTAACGTTCTTCCAAGAGTTTTCATCCAATTTTGGAGAAAATTGAGTTGATATACAATCAAGGAAAACCTCTACAACATTGTTTGGAGTTTTAATCCATCTAGGTCTTTAACTTAAATTATCCTTCAAGTTTGTGCCAATTACCTGTCAAATTTATTAAAAAAATTTCGTTTCCTACATGATTAGGTTAAACTTTTAAGATAGCACGGACAACCTGCTGAGATGATTATTTTGGGGTGCAGGACTTTCGAGATGTGGAAAAAGCTGTAGGCTGAGATGGGCGAACTATTTGCGACCTGACATCAAGCGTGGAACCTTCTCCGTGCAGGAGGATCTCACCATCATTCGTCTCCATGCTGTCCTTGGAAATAAGTAATACCTTAATCTTTTACTGCCTAGTATTATAAGATTCTACTGTTTTACACTTTTATACTGTGCGCTTTTCTTGTCCCACAAAACATTCAAGGTTTGTAATTTTTTTCAATTTTTCATTTTTAATGTTAGATGGTCGTCTATAGCCTCGAATCTTCCTGGTAGAACGGATAACGAGATAAAGAATCACTGGAACATTAAATTGAAAAAGCGACTGCTTTTACTAGGAATCGATCCGGTGACCCACATGTCACTGCCTACACCAGATATGCTGTCATCTTTCATGGCGTCGTCTTCGACTGCTGTAGCTGCGCGTTTGAATAGTGCATTGGTTGAAGCTCAATTACGCAGACTGGCCAGAGACTATGTGAATATTACTCATCATGTCTCTGCTGGCAGTGCTGATCAGTACTCGTGGCAGCTATCCCAAATTCTGAAGCTCTTGGACACACATAACAACCCGCTGAGGTCACATCCATCGGGGCCATTTTCTTCCATTTCAACGGATCAACTCCTCCAATCCGATGCATTAAGATGGCTTCATGGCTTCCATAACCAGATCAATCAGGGATTTGTTTCAGGGCAAAAAGATGATTCTACTGAGTATATTAATGTGTTTTCACAAGGATCTTTAGAAAATAAATCAGAAAGAAAGAACTTACCTATTAGTACTGATTACGGGAACCAGCATAGGACCATATCGTCCTTGATAGAGGACTCCCCCTCAACCTTTGACACAGAAATTACTGATTGGAATTCAATGCCCATTCTAATGCCATCCAGCGACCATGATAGGAATGATCAGCTGTTTTATCACAGTGATAGGAAATCTTCTTGCAACTCATCTACGAATTCCTTCCATGGAGTATCTGAGATTCTACAGAACACAGTTCAATATCACCAGGATGATCTGTTCGGACCAGAGATAAGGACTTCACATACCGTGTCGCTGCCAGCAGCAAGGGCAGATTTACAGGAAAACGAAAGTAACTTCTGGGTTGATATCTTAAATTCAATTGAGGACAGCAATCCTGACCCTAATTATATAAGCTTACCACCCCGTAGTCTGTAAGAACATGTGTGTTGGAAATCTTTTTGCATTGTGATTATATAGTGCAGAACATTGGACAGCCTGCGTGCTGCCTGCTTCATCATTCACATTGATGAAAGGCACATAAGAATTATTTGTGCATTGATTCATTGAGACTGTATTTATTTATATGTTAATTCATATTATTTGACTTTATAAACTGGGGATGAAGGCTCTGAAATCTTGGGTAGCTCTTTTGCAGAGAACCAGAAACAAGCCACCATTGACTTTTTTTCTTCAGTACATTGCATTGGTTTATTTTCTACATGGACAAGTTCACAAGAGGCAAGATATGTCTGGTCACCTAACTTTAGATTTGTTGTTTTCAGAGTAGCAATTATTCAAACATTGATAATGACCTATATTCTTTTAGGTCATTGAAATGATTAAAAATTAAACTGAGCGCAGTATTTTATTTAAAAAGGGTTCTTAATCATATATTTTATATCAAGGAAGGGTACTCCCATCCTCAATTTCACGTATCTTAAATCTAAGTGGTGCATTCATGTGCCAATTGATTTGGCTTTCAACCACTTAAGTTCGGTCTTTAATATAATCTTGATAATGAAATTTTAAATTTTAATTTAAAAAAAATAAAAAATTTAAACTTAAAATATAATATAATAATATTATATTTAAAATAAAATTTTAACATTAGATTATAAAAATATTATATTTCATAAATGTTAAAATATTACACTTAATTTTGGTTATACAAATATTAAAAGAGATTTATTATTATTATTATTATTATTATTTCTTTTTAAAATTTCATTTTTTTTAGCTAAAAAAATCATACTATTGGTATTTATATTAGTGAATCAAATAGTACAAAATGTAAGTCTCGAGGGACCTATGATACTCACTTTCCTCATGAGAATATACATCCACCCCATATAAGAGAAAAATAAATAGCTACAAATTAATAATCAAAGATATGCTCCGAGCCATGATGAGCCTTCATTGTAGAATGAAATTCTTCCCAAAAGATTACTCCTTCTTCCTCCTCGTATGCAGCTTTGGACAATGAATCAGCCATTGAATTGTGTTGTTGGTAGATATGATCGAAAGTGATTTTGTCAAACAGCTGAATTTTTTCCTATATTCTACAAAACCACTTAAAGAGTGAGAAGATTTTAATGTTGAATTCGCCTTTAGCCCATTTTATGGTCACCCTTGAGTCTCCAAAGACAGGCAGGTCACGGATCCCGAAGCTGCTTGCAACAGCAAGGACACACCAGAGTGAGAGTAATTTAGATTTCATATTAGTTCCTCTACCACCATTCATCTTCAGTGTATAATAATAGTCCTCATTAAGAAAAATAACTCCACCAATAGCACATAAGCCATCACATGCGGCCCAATCAAAATAGGCAATGGGTCTTTTTTGAGGAGGACATAAAGTACTAAATCTGTTACTGAAAGAAAAAAACACACCTTCACACTGCTGTGAAGTCATAGCCTTGATTTTGTTAAAGGTGCACATCATATTTGGGGGCTGATTATCAAATAGAGAAGCATTCGTGGTGTTCCAAATTGCCCATGATGTTAGTGTTGGCAAGTATGGGAGGTCTGTGCGGTGCTTGCACCAATGTAAAACACATCTATCGAAATTATCCTTACCCCATTGATTCTTTAAACCAGCATAGATCCAAGTCCTAGGCTCTATCAAGCGCCGAGAGGGATCAAATCTACGGAGGTGCAAACCTCTCCATGAATAGCTCCTTGAGTGCGTTTATGGCCGACATAATATTTATTACTTTTTACTTTGTATTATTCTTTTTTGTTTACTTTGTATTATTTTGTAACTAGACAAACACTCTAAAATCTCATATTTACTTTTTACTTTGTATTAAAAGTAAAAAGTAAAATCTCTAGTTTAAGTCTCATATTTACTTTTTACTTTGTATTATTATTTTTTGTTTATGACTCACAGAATATTTATCACCTAATCCTAAGCTCTAAAGTCTCTAGTTTAAGTTTCATATTTACTTTTTACTTTGTATTATTCTTTTTTGTTTATGGTCGACATAATATTTATTACTTTTTACTTTGTATTATTATTTTTTGCTTACTTTATATAATTTTGTTACTCGTGGACAAGCTCGACAAACATTCGACACACAAGATCTCCCTCATACTGGGCTGTAGAGCGCCTCTCGGCGTAATTAAACAGGTTGATAATTTTTGCCCACATATTTCTAGTGAAGCCGCATTCAACAAAAATATGTGTGATTGTTTCTGAGTTGTTTAAACAAAGACAACATATACTAGGGCCTACCCACCCTCTTTTGAAGAGATTATCCCAAGTTGCCAGCTCACCACGCATACCGAGCCACATGAAGCATTTGAATTTTAATGGGATCTTCCATTTCCAAATAACTTTAAACCACGAGTTGGCTGGAAAATTGCATTTATAATTAAAAATAGCCTTATAAGCAGAGTTTGCAGTCATAATACCTGTAGCTTTGTTGGCTTCCCAAATTAATTTATCCTTTTTAGATGTTAATCTGCAGCCTATAGAGTTAAGCTTCTTGATGTAATTTTCCCATTCTGTAGCATTTTGATCATAAAAGCCCAACTCCATCGCATTTAGCGAGTAGGATTGATTACGTCCCATAATCCTCCTTTTGATTTTGCAAAGGGTTGCATAATCGAAACAGTGGAGAGTATTTATAATCTCATTAGGCAATTTATAATCTCATTAAGCAAGTGATAATATAGCAGGGGACTTGGAGAAGGGAGAACCAGTATACCGGAGTACCAATTAAAACTGATTTGACTAAAGTGAGACGACCACCAATGGAAAGTAGCCTATAAGTCCAATGACTTATTCTATTTTCAACTTTCTTCAATAACCATAACCAGTCAGTTTTCCTGTAACCATTTGGCTTAAAAAAATAGCCAAGATACTTGAGTCCATCTTCTAATGCCTGAAAATTATATGGCAAAGACACCTTCAGAATTTCGATCTTGTTGTTCTCCAGTTTATGGTGATAAAAACAAGATTTATTGTTGCTTACTATCATACTGGATGCACTACAGAAAGTCCCAATGATTTCCTTATACTTCTGCCATTCATTAAAAGTATCCATCCCAGCAAAGAGGACATCATCGACGAACAACAAATGCGTGATGGACAGTTTTTTGGATAATTTTATGCCTGAAACTTTGCCTTCAGACTTTGAACAATTGATAATTCTTCTCAAACTCTCGATGATAAGGAGAAATAATAACAGAGTTAGTGGATAGCCTTGTCTCACTCCCCTAGAAATTTTGAAGAATTTTGAAGGTGCCCCGTTGATTAATACGAAAAAGTTATGGGTGAAAACATGAAGTTGGGAAACAATTTTGGCTTGTTTTTGACAAAAAAAACTGCTAATTTTTATGTTTTTCAACTTCGACCTATTCAAACCCATATATCCCTTAGGAATTTCAACTTGAAGTAAACACAAAGGTTTTACAGAATTGAATTGGCTTTCTACTCGTATTTTTTTTAATTTTTTTTATGGACATATCGTGGGACAAATTTGTTGTCAACCAATGGCATATACTTTAAATTTTTAGGTATGGATAATGAGTGACCCGTGTTGACCATGGTTTTTTTATATATGGTTATCCATTTTAGGGAAAAAAATTGTAGGCTCATATTCTACACACGCTAAACTTGATCCTGGACTATATTTTGAGTTTTTAAAGACTTGGGAACTATTTTTTATTATTTATCGAAACAATGTATGTTCAAAAATTTGTACACTATCAACACATGTTTTTGTCTTCTCATTTTGTTTCAAATGTGACACTTATCAAACAAACTAAAACCAACCCATTGAAGAGGACAGTTCAGGGAACATCCGTGTATTTTTTTAAATTTTTTTGGCTTCGGCATTGTGATGATATTGAATTTTCATTGTGACTGATTTTTAAGTCACTAAATTTTTTAATGATAAAGTTTAGTAAAAAAATAGAAAAAAATAGTAATCCTAAACAAAATTCAAAAAATTTTATATTATGAGAAAGTAGATTGAATGACGAATCTACTAGTATAAACTCTGACATGTAATTCTCATTTTTTGCAGTGGTCTGACCTTGTTAAAGTGACACATTTCTCCATTCTGCAGAAATTCTGCTGGAACTGTTGACCAAAAACTCTCAGCCCAGAAAATGTCTCGGGTGAGAGCTTTAAAATGTTTCGGGTGAGAGTCGTTCCCACTCAAAAATTAACCCAGAGTTAATGAAAACTCTCGGCTGAAAGTTGATTTAAACTCTTGTCGCAGAGGTTATAACATTTCTTGCCCGAGAGTTTTGTTACATAATCCACTGAGAATATTTTAGGCCTCGACACATTAAATATTAAATTTCCTTGATTTGTGGGCAGGATTCCACATTATTCGGATGGGATGCCCGTGATTCTCGGCCGAGAATGGTATATATAATCTCTCATCCGAGATACTCTTCCAAATTATTTCATCCGAGGATTTGTTTTCATCAGATTGTTTTTTTAGCCGAGTGTTTGTTATTAGCTGAGGTTTTTTCATCCGAGGGTTTGTTTTTAGCAGATTTGTTCAGGTGAGCATTCTTTTCAACCGAGAGTCTATTCATTCAATTTCAATTATGCCTAATGTTGCACTTGCTCTCTTCTTGGTTGTTGAACCTTGAACTCATCTTATATATTTACAAAATGTTAAATTTCACTTGAAAAGGGTTACAAATCACCACTTCTATCAAGCAAGGTTTGGAGATTAAACTCATTGGTCTTTAAAGTAATTTTTTAGTGCTTTTAATGAAGACTATTTTTAGTTTGATAGGAAAAATATTTTAGTACATTTCCATTGAGAAAGTTTTCATTACTTTATTATTTATTTTTTAGAATTTGTACTTGTGCGAATTGTATTGGTTGTTGCATGGTGAAATATTCCCTAAAAGAGGCCTCATTTGTTTGTATTCACTAAGTTTTCACTACTTTTTCTCTTGAATCACCCATAATGAGCATTTTGATTACATTCAGAATTGTTTTAAGATTTGTAGTATCACATGTCTTTGATGAATATTTGAGATCTAAAGAATTGAGACTGAAGCACATAACAAGTCTTGCACTATTTTTAAATTGTTGTTTTATATTATCATGGTATTGCTGATATAAAGGTAAGGTTAGATCAATCAATGCTTTGTATTCATTTTACATGCATAAGATCTATTTCATGTTGAAGAGGTTTTTGGATACTATTTGGCCATAACAAGAACTATTTCATTTTGAATGAATAACACTTATTGGGTCAATGTACTGTTCTTTTTTTTCCAGCATATAACTCTCAATTCTCATATGTTTTCATGCATTGGATTTTAGGTCTTTATTTATTTCAACATGGGAAACCGAAAGTAACGTGAAAGAAAATATGATCACACCAGAGTTGATGAAGAGGCAAGGAAAGAGAGATCTCGTGTTTCTATGATAAATTTAAGAGCAAAAAGAGCAATGGAAATAAACGTGGAGGCACATGGCAATGATGAAGAAATGCAAAATGTGAATGCACATGGCGGTGACGAAGAAATGCAAAATGAGAATGCACATGGCAGTGATGAAGGAATCCAAATAGTCGAAGAGCATGTTGATGAAAGAAGTGAGGAACATGGAGGTGACGAGGAAATGACAAATGTGGAGCAAACTATGGGTAGCATTGATATTGAGACCATGAGTGGTGAGTAAATATTTTTTTATATGTTTATAATTTACTTTATAATACTTGAGTATATATATATAAATATCTTATTTGAAAGTGAACAAAATCTTATAAATTTAAATTTAAATTTATTTTTATGCAGGGTTGACATCCAACATACAACATCCTACCATAGTTAGCAATTTACAGAGATTAACTGGAAGCTGCAACAATATCGTCATTGATGATATTTTTTTGGAGAATTCGGATCCAAGTAAAATTGAAGAAATGGGACCGCAGAAGCTTGATCGTACAACTCGTTATAGAGTAGATAAGATAGTAAAAAAATATTTTGAAGGTATTTCTGTCATACAACAAGCTCAAATGTTGCATGAATTGTTAAAGCGAAAATGTCTAAAAGATGCAATTACGTTATTGGGCATTCAAAGTGCCAAAGAGGCTAAGTCAAATTAGATTGTATCACAAAATCTGACCTCGTTCCTTGCATCACTTGCAAAAAAATGATCTCACAATTTCATGGTTGCTCGTAAAGCAATTCTAACAGGGGTTGTGGCAAAAAACACTACAACCAGTCGTTTGTTGTCAACGACTGCAAGAACATTAAAAACATCAAGAAACCGTTTATGGAAGCATAAAAAGCTTTGGGTTCAGTAAGATGAAGATGATGAAGTTACATGTTGGGGTGTTATCTATAGGAAACCTTATCAAGATAGACTTCCGGATAATGTGAGCAACATGTTGAAAGAGTTTTGGGATGTAAACTTGTGTGTCTTACCAAATGAAAAGGATGTTATTCGACGTCGTATATCGAAAGGAAACTATGAAACTCATGCCAAACACATAACAATGATCACTCAAGTGGAAATGTTCAAAAATTTAATGGAGAGTAATGTTGATGTGAAGATTGCCCTTAGCACATTTGTGAAGCTTAAATCATGATATGTCAAGCCCATCGTTGTTCGTGACACATGTTGTTGTCGATACCACGTAGAATTCAAATTATATTATGAGATATTTCTAACTTTTGGCATGTAGTGTTGGCCAAATAACCCCCCTCCTTCGAGTGTTCGTGAATTTGTATCTAAAATATTATGTGCTCGAGAGAATCATCAAGTATTCTATAAGAAACAATGCGTCGGAAGTAAAAAATGTGAGCACTGTTCTGATTTGGCCCTTCTTAATGCTAACTACCCCATTGATGCAAATGATCCTCAATTGTCAAATCGCATTGTCAAATGCAAGAGATATGTTTATGTTGACTATACTGTAGTTACAGATTCAACGACAACATCAAGAAAGCTTAATTTGGTTGAAAGTGATATCTCTTTGACATATTTTATGAATTTGTTCAGGGATCAAATATATAAATATATCAAGCACTCTCACTCAACACGATGGCAGGACTTACAGTTCAAGCAATCACGAGATGTACTTCCAAAAGGGACAATATTATCCATTGTTGATTTTGCAGAAAATTACACTTTCACTCCGCAAAAGGAGATACAAAGTGAGTATTATCATTCAGATTAGGTATCTATACTTGTGCATATTACGTATAGACATGCAAATCTTGATGTCGATGGTTTTGATAGCAATGAAAATAATTGTGAAGTGATTAAGGAGTATCATTTCTACATCAGTGATGATCGTTCACATGATACATGTTTTGTCTAGCATTGTTTTGGTATGCTTTTTCAAGAATTAAAAAGAAGAAGGGTCACTTTTAAAGAACATTGGGTTTGGTCAGATGGTTGTGCTAGTCAGTTTAAATCGACACGATCATTCTTATGGTTGTCTCGCCTTCATAGAAACACGGATGTTCACCACACATGGAGATTTTTTGAAAAGGGACATGGAAAAGGAGAACATGATGGTGCTGGGGCCTACGTGAAATGTGCACTTAGGAGATATCAAATGAATCATTCTGTTGCTCGCCTTGCAAATTCAAACGATGTTGTTAATTGGTCCAAACAAAATTTGAGCCATGAATTCAATGAAATGATGGGTAATGTGAGAAGGTTTTTCTAGAATATTGCAATGGGCGATGTTGAAAGATCAATTCCGCATAATTGTATTGCAATCCCGAAAACAAGGGGCTTACACTCCATTACGAGTAAGAAAATGGAAAATATACAGGCAATCGAGAAATGGAAGTACTCTTGCTTCTGTCTTGCATGTATTGATGATGTAGAGTCTTTGGATGAGTGTCAAAACCAAACTAACAAATTTGTGAAACCATGGAGACATCAAGAATTGACACCATTGCCCCCATTTGGAAAGATTAGTGATGTAGAGCGCGACAATGAAGCAGTTGTGATTGACAAAGATTATGATCATGTTTCTGATTTGGTTAGAGAAGGCAATGTATTTGCAGTCATTGCACTAGCAGATAATCCAGAAAATGTGCATTATTATTTAATGAGATGGACTAGGTCGAAAAGCACGTTGATGCAAGAATTTAAAGACCCGTCAAATTATACGCATGCAATGGGTTCAATGGTTTTAATGGGACATTTCTTTGCAGAAGTAAGGAAATGTAAATACCATATTCTTTTTCAAGACTACAAGTCAGATGTTATATGTAATCAATACAATCATTTGGTCATAGCAGCCCGATTGCAGTTGAAGGCAGTGAAGAGTAGGAAAAATTCCAAGCATCGACAATGGAAACTGTCGATAGAATATCATAATGCCATTCTTGAAAATATGCCACTGGCACATTTCATATGATTCAAGAACACATCAAGGTTAACGAATGTTTTCTTTTATTATAGGGTGGGTGGGTGGGTGGGTGGGTGGGGCCAAATGAGCTTCCACCTTCACGTGGTTGGCCTCGTTAGTAGAGAATATATATAATTCTCGAAACTAGGAGAAGCTCTTTTTAACAACATATCCAATGATAACTCAAGGCTCATAGATGTTCATGGGAACAAGAGAGATGGCTTCACCCTTTGGGACACCTACCATTGAATGTCTTTGGTTATTTATAAAGTATAAGGGTTCTATATATTTTTTGTGTTCAATTTCTAGGTTAGGATCACTACAACTTCCTCCAAATTGTTTTCCTCCTTAACATTCATAGTCCCAACCTAGAGTGTCCCACCTTAAGTGTTAATAGGGGGAGTGGAAGCATATGGAAATCCCTTCATGGACATGCATGGAAAATTTGTTATATGATCAACCCTATAAGAAAATGAGCCCATTTTTCTTTTTAGTTCCAATTATAGAGACTTTTGTGCTTTCATGTGGACTCTGATGCTCTTTTCATCTCCTTCAAAGCTTATATTTATACCGCCACTTATACCATATGTCTATTATGTTCCTGCACCCCTACAAAAATATTTTCCTCCTGCATTTAATGCCATTTGTTCCATTGCAATACCTATCTTGTCACCTCTTGACATTTAACTCTGATTCCCTGCTCATAATTTCTCATGTTCCACCTAATATCTACCAATTCACACATAACATGTCTCTTACTCTTTCAATGTGCCTGGCACCCACATATTACACCACCAATCTATTGTACCATGCCACAAAGCAAAAGGTGATGATCATTTCTCAAACTTATGACTCTTATGAAACATGCAACCTCCAACATATGGATGATGAGAATAAGGGTTGTGATGAATCCAAAGATAATGGTGAAGACAAGGGTGAATAGATCTCTTGATAAATTGAAGGATGAATCACCTTGTCTTTGTCATGAAAAAGGTCAACAATAATGAGAATCCTCAATTTGCATGTAAAAATGTGGAATATTATGAATAGAATATATTTCTCACATCAATATGCCTCCAATTTCAAACCCTAGAATTTTATTTTTACTCCAATATAAATGGTCTCCAAGGTTACATAGTCCAATTATCCTCACATAAAGAAAACTTATAGTAATAGGTCCATATATCTCTTTCGCTATAACAAGTTTGCAACCACCTACTTAAATTTTATGAAGTAGTACATGTTCGTAATGCCAATTAATCTCTAAGCATGAGAGAGGGTGAATGTATAGAGCCATTCTTATTTGTTTGATAAGGATTTTGTAACTAAGGAAATATTATTAAAAACATTTTTAAACATAAATATCATATTAGAAGAATAACCCAAAATATGGCTATTTTATTTTTTATTTATTTTAAACATTGTAATCACTTGCTTAAATTCATTTTACTTGGAAACATTCTTAGAACACTTCCTTAAATTCATTTTATGATAGTTTGTCTAGTTCGCATTTCATGATATGCATTAGTCATAACATGTAACATTTTATGTTTATGATCAATCATATATTAGTACTTGACCTATTAAACATTAACATGGTTAATCTTCTATATGGTTCATCGGTCACTGTATCTTCAATTAGATGAGATTAGCCCATAAATATCATCCTCCATTTTTAATGTACATTCATTCTAAAAAACACGAGTTCCTTAATTCTTTATGATCTAAGTATCATTCCCTTAATATTGTCAGAAATTCTTGTCCTTCCTACATTCATCCATACATATTTTGGAACCTTGGGGAAACAAGAAACATTCCTACTGAAATATGTTTAGATACTTCCCATATATATATTCCATGTTTCCAAGCTACCACTCTCTAGCCCATAGGCAAGAATGAGAGGATAACAACTCTCCACCACTCAAACTAAGAAAAGTTTATTTATAATTAACACTTGGTTTGGAAGACTTAGGAAAAGTCGGATGATTAATGAACTCCTAGTCTTCCTAATGGCTAGGGGAATAATTTCGGTTATTTCCCCAGCCTATTTTAATTCTAGGTGATTGAGTGAAGATTTATATTCTTGCTTGGTTTACACAAATTCAATAGATCATAATCGTGCGTGAGTTAAACTTTGTTAAAGCATAAGGTGAAAGATGACTCAATAACCCAACAATAAATTAATTGAACCAACCAAATACTTAAACCATTATATTCCACATTAAATTGAAAGAACTAGATAGCATCAACAAAATAATAATTGGGATAAAGTGCAAGTGGAAAGAACTATTCCACCAAGCTCATGCAAATTATTAAGCACAATAAAGCATAAACTATAGATTTTAACCCCCAAGAAAATGCTCAATATGGCCATGTAATGAGGGCTTATGTGATTAGATGTATGCCTTGCCAAATTATGATTTGTCCAAGTGAAGGGTGCGTTTTTATAGCTATAGGTAGAGACCAAATGTCTTCAATAGAATCAATTGACAAATACTTCCCATATATGCTAGAAATAACAAATATTTGATGACATTTAGAATGGTCAATATTTTCCTAATCTTTTTATTGTTTATCCTATGCTCAAAATGAGAGATCATTTACAATAAAAAATGATAGAAATAAGATGAGTTCAATAGGTTTCTATCAAATTTGACCATCTCCAAAAGCACTGAATCTTTTTTATCATGAGGAACTTTTATCATATCTAAAAGACAATTATTTTGCAACTATTTTAACATGACTTGCACTATAACCTTCTGCTACTTGGATCAAGAATTTATCCAAATGGAAAAGGAGAAATAATATCTTCACCCTTTATGAACATCTTTATCTAGACTACATAAGAGCTCAGTATACTACAAAAAGAATGTTGATTGCCACGAAGCATCTGGAGGGCCACTGAATTCAAGGGCAACATTATTGGTCTCGAGTTGTCCACAAGTTTCTCGTCAACAAGGCTGAATAGATAAATTGACAACATTGGCCTCCAAGCCATTAATTTTCACAATTTAATAGTTGTCAATATGAGTTTTTTCTGCTCAGGGGAAACTCTTGCAAAAACCTACAATAGATTCATCAAGGTCAATTGCAATGGATAACATTACAAATTATCAAGGTAAAATTTATCCATGAAATATTCATGCCAGAGAGTATACATGTTCATACCTTTACATATGGGATCACCGAATGTTTAGCATTTGTACGTTTCAATATCGAAGAATGGATGCAACTTTGCAAGACCAACCTCTAACAGTTCTGCTGCCATATTTGTTTTGGACGCCCAAAGGGATTCCAAGTATGTGCCAGTCCTATCTATTGTTTCAATTTCAACCTGGAATCAAGGAGTACCGAATCTACCATTAGAATTCTGTATTGGATCAGTCCTTCGCGCACACAAAAATGCAAATAAATTATGCTGCTATAACTGAAAGAAACCCTTTGTGAACAACATAATTTATATCAAATGAGCCCAACGTAATAACTATAAGCATTCTAAGCATAATAACTATAAGTGAAACAAACTGACTAGGACTCTTATACAACTGGATCAATGGAACAATATATTTGCATTTAGTCCTCTGCCACAACCCACATACCTTGACATCCCGCTATAGAATTTTTCTATGCATAAATGCTCTGGCTTCATCTGCATATGGTTCATCACGGCTTGGGTATCTCACCCCTGAAAATGAAAATACAATAGTGCATGTTGCCTTTGGAATTAGCAGCTTAAAACGATGTCCACTTAAGACA
The DNA here is from genome assembly GCA_027924585.1 of Larix kaempferi. Classification (NCBI taxonomy): domain Eukaryota; kingdom Viridiplantae; phylum Streptophyta; class Pinopsida; order Pinales; family Pinaceae; genus Larix; species Larix kaempferi. Next base: position 11,978,367 of record BSBM01000316.1, on the reverse strand, counting down.
TAATGAATAATAGTTGTTTGTCTTTTTGTTCGATGCAAGAAGGATAGAAAATCTTTTGGCTTCTTAGCTGGTGCATGCACAGAATTTTACTAAGAATGTCAAATTTTCAGACCAGAAAACATTTGCTTATTGCACAAACTAATAAATCAAATCAATTCAAGATTGTAACTTGCTGTTGGAAAAGATAATAGACATTGTTCACAAATCAAAACATTTAAAAATATTCACCCTCTTAAGATCTCCTCTTACAAAATATATCATCTAGATCTACTATGGGAATATCTTTGGTCACAACTTTTATCAAAGGCCCCATTGTTATACTGCTGTAGACTTCTACTTGCAACAGAGGTATAGAAAGTGCGCTGCTCTGATAAGTCCGAGGGTGATATTTTGACAAACACTTGGTGTGTTATCTGCTGTAGGTCTCCTATAGATTTCTTAGTTTATGTAACCTGAATTACTCTTTTGAGGAGTGTGTGTTTCAAGAGCTCACAACATACATTTCACATACATATACCAAAACAAATTGATCATAGCATCATACCAACATTGCATTGATCTCGAGCATTGCATATCAATAAATGATTCATATTTGATTGAAACATTATAACAGTCCTATAGATGACCCCTTTTAATACACAAATGCCCACAGTGGCAAGATACATGGACTATATCAACATAGGAAATTTATTAGCAAGTGTACCTTTGATCTCATGGAGTTGTAGGTGACAGTTAGATGATGTATTTGAGGCGGCAGTTAGTGGTTCTCAGAAATTAGACTTCTAAATGCATGCTTCAGCAATGAATCTTCCCCAAATCGACCAACAGTGATGGCAGCAGTGAATAATCCAATGATACAGCTCTCGGTAAGAGGATCACGATCTTCCTTATGGAAACCTAGTACATAAATAACAAGTGTAGGTTGTTGTTGATAATTTTCCCTTTAGACCTGTTGTGGTGCTACAGGAACTTGCTCCACCACACCATAATAATGTCTTCAAACCCAAGATTAATTCACTGGAGAAGCAAAGCCCAGAACAATAGTAAACTTGTTTTCTTCTTAGCAAATGAAAGAAGATCTAAGGAAATATATAGTTGTCCATACAGCAGTGCACCCTTCTTCAAATGGCAGTCACCATTCACTCTAATGAAGTCTCCCTCAACAGTAATTAGCAGTAGCAATAAGATCAATCTCTACCCCCATGATTTTGGCCAAGTTGTGATGAAATATGCATTTGCTAACTCAGCCTTGGAGGATATCTATAGATGGTGTTCTCGTTAGCTGTTTTCCACAAGATTTATTTACATGGAATGGACTTTACAGATTTGATATATGTTAGTAATAGCATCTAATCCTTTAATAGAATCTAAAAAATATTTAGGTCTACTGATACTCAACCTTTTGATTACATGCACCTCAAATCCATCCTTAAAACTTTCTATCATTAATTTACTCTGGGATTTCCCCTAGTACTATTGGCTTCTATTAAACTAAACCTGTGGTTTCTTGATTATCTCCAATTCAATCCCAACTTTCTTTCATGACAAATGGTAACCAACTGGGCTGATTTTCAATAAATTGCCCCATATTCTCATTTTCCTTCATATCAATCATAAGTACACAAAACTTTAAGAAATGTGTTATCTAGCAGGCTTGATTTTATTTATTTTCAAACCATTCATAACATTGGTCTCAAGCTCCAAACTAGGAGCTTCCAACCTTTTTCCTTACAGATTCTGATTTTGCATGTGTTATCCATACAAATCCTAAACTTTTGTAACCTAACATGAATTAGAGACTGCTGACTTGGTATATATACATAGTTCTAGAAAACTCATTTCTAAATATTAATACACAGCAATATACACCAAATGCCTCGCCTGGATCCCTTCCATGAAAACTTGCACAAACTGAAATGTAGGGAGTAAATAAACCCGTATTGTACTTCCATCTCGAACTTGCTCCACAAGAGCTTCCATAGGTTTTCCTTTATTTGCATATAAGAGGGAGATTGCATCTAAGTTGCTTGGATCTCCTATAGCTAATGGAGGCAAGTCCCGAATAGATGCCTCTGAAGCACTAGGTGTCTATCACAAACACATTTCATACTTCAGAGCATGCTCACTTGGTTATGAGTATGATCTAACCAAAGGCTACTTTAGTATTGCCATAATGGCTAAAGTCAAAAGTTACCTTTGTCCACTGGCCACGACTTTGTGTCTTGGCTTGCTCTTCAAGCCGCAATAACTCTTCTAAAGAAGGGATAAGTACGAAACTGCGATAAGTACCATAATGCTTCAAAAGGTAACAATGTTAATAGATGAAGGAAAAAATAATACATGTTACACTAGATGATTTGTCCCCGAGATCTTTGGTCTTATGCAGCAAAAATGTGCCAAAAAGGATTGTAGCAAAACGACACATCTCAGTGACGATTTGAGATGGATCTTTCCTATCCCAGTCCTGAAACAACCAAGCAATATTCTAATCAATTGTTGTGCTTTAGCATTAATAAAAAAGCAAAACATAAAAGCATTATGAAAGCTGATCAACCTCATCTGTTGCTGCAGTAGGATGATATTGACACATGGAAAAGCAAGTCAAAACTCACATTGATAATCATCCATGGTGAAAAATAGCATAATAGCTGCCACAAGACCATAAAACAGCTGCAAAACTTGAAATAGGACAGATGACAAGGATTCACTCGAGATGCTGCAAGAGGAAGGAATAAGATGATCAGATATGCAAGTAACCACACAGTTTCTAACCATACTTGACAAAAACAAAAGTGCTATTCCAATACCTACCATAACCAAATAATTTGATCACCAGTAGCTCAGTCACAAGGAAACTATGTTCAAGTAAACAAAAATGATCGTTCAAGTAACCAAAAATGATCGTCATGCCCTTGGTCATTTCTTACTATCACAAAAAATGGTGACAATTCATTTACAAGTAGAGCAGATCGATCTCAACCTTCTGACCGGAACACCAATGGCTCTTGGGTTTTTGTGGGATGCAAAGTCAAAATGAAAAGTTAATATATATATGTATACAAGTTTTGGGACAAACTATAATCCTGTAGGATAATCCTGTACACACCCTCTAAGGAGGGTTCCATGGACAAACTAAGCTCCTTCATTTACCAACAGTTAAAGGAGCCTTGTTTCAATAGACATACTTTAAATGATATCAAAATTACCCAGCTCAAAAACCTTACAAAGAGAAAAGACATGGAAATAGCAGGAAAGACAATGACTATGAAAGAAAAAGAAAAAGTGTGATATGCAAATGAAAACTACACTACCAGCAATGATGGAAATTAACACTACAACAATGTTACTAAGAAAGACATGAACCTATTTTCTGGAAGAAGCTAAAAGACATTATCAATTGTCATAAACTGAGTTGAGAATATGCATTGAATAAAGAAGATATGAAGATGCAAAAATTTGCAAGGAAAGCATGTTACAATACCATCTAGAAATTTGAGATGCAAAGTGGAAAAATGCAAAAGCTATGAAATGTTTTTAAACAATTGAAAATATATTCATACCTTATGCTTTTTCTAGTGTAGAATGTAAAACATGCTCATATGTCGTTGGTGTTTCACGATTACAGACTGAGCAGAATATAGTGTTTTCAATCATTGGCAATTTGCATTCTCTACAGGTGCATTGAAAAGGTGGCACAAATTGATTTTTTATTTTCAATGTCCCATATATCTGTCATAGGTTATAGCACAGAAAATAGCAAAAACATTTTTATGATATATGAATATGTGCAAAACCTATTACAGGAAAAAAGAATGAAAACGAGAGTTTGAAATCAAGTGTGAGAGTGAGACTTTTTTCAAAGTGTCACTTGAAAGGATGCAAGTGAAAATATTGTTATTGATATTATCAGAAAAATTAGGGCCAATGAAAACTATGGAAAAAAAAAATCAGAATACATGTTGCATGGTCATATACATATTGTCTAGATTATCAGAAGAAGAAAATTCATTGTATAAATTGAAATGGAAGCATAAAGCATATCTAAACTATGCTACGTTAGATAAGATCTATGGGCTAAGACCATGAAATTGAGAATAAGAGGTAATGCAGAAACATGCAAGTACTTCTAATAACACAATGAAAAAACCTCCAAAGAGGAAATGGGGGAGGATGTAATGCTTGAAAGATGCAGGCCAACCATCCCTGAAGCCCTCTCTCCTAACATCTGAGGCTAAACTGAAGAAGCTCATGACAGATGACCATTAGATGATCTAGATATGCTGGAGGATTTATTATGAGATATATCTTGTTTCCCAAATGATGTATCTCTGTGTGGAGATGTGGAGTAAATCTCTTGTTTGTTGATGTTGTGTGAACTGTACCAGAATCTATTGCAACATCCTTGTACAAGTATCACTTGTTGGGTTCAGAATGCCTCCCAGGGTCTATTGTTTTGTCATAGCTAAACATTACAGATGAGTACAAACATGGTTTCAAATGGTGGAAAAGATATCCCATGTAATACAACTAAGTATAGCCATTGAGGACCTTATGATTGATTTCTCATCTTTTTTGTCTTAATTAACTATTGTACAGAGTGTGCCTATTATTTTATTATTTTTCTTTTTCATTTTCGCATATTTTTGATGCAAAATGTAGTGCTACTTCATATATACTATATAATTAAAATCTATTATAATATACCCATGGAATTCTATCAATATTATTATTTATTCTCATATGAGATCAGGCTCAGGACTTTATTAAAATCAAACGTCATTTCTCGCATTGTTATGGTGCTAAATTAGGCATGAAGTTCAAATATAAATCCAAATTTGTGGCACAATCTCGGTTAATTATTCTCTACTACAAGATTCCCTTTCTCATTTTCAATAATTGACTCAGTTGGAATACAATATGAAAACATTTCAAACTGGAGTTGATTGGGAAAGTCATCTTTCATGATTTCTAGAATGTGTTGGATTTTCTAAAATACCTTGTTTCCCTGTATTGATGAATATCCATGATTGAAACTCATTGAGCAAGGAGTTATAGGTGAGAAAACCCATGGCTAAATCCATGGGTGATTGAGACATGTTGATGAAGTAGGATTGAATTGGACTTCCTCAATAATAAAGAAATTTTAGAAAACCCTGCTAATGATGAATAAAAACAAAAAAAACACAAATATGATAACATTTTTTTAAAAAGGGATACACGGATACCTATGGTATACCCATTTATTATTTTAGATTTAGGAAATATCATTTGCATGTGACCAAATTTAGGGTCGAGTTGTTCTCCTAGGGTTTGGTTATTCATCACACCCCACAAACTCTAGACTACTAGAGGGAGGTGCAACTTCTCCATAACTAGAATCCCTTGATTTGTATGAAAATTTTCCTATGGTTTGTTCTACAACTTTGAGCACACCTAGAAAAGACTTGGAGCAATCTACACCCTTTATTGTCAGGATCCTACTAGGTTTAGGTAGAGAATTTTTGGGAACACTTTATAACCATGAGAATGTAGTATAGTATTTCTATGCAATAATTTTGTTCTTTCTTTAGTTGTCTGGACTCTGTAGGGGTATAAAACACAGAAATAGGACAACACCATGAATTTCACTTCATAAAAATCTTAAAACTTCGAGGAGAAGATATTGTAAAACCCAAAACTAAGCAAGAATTTGTTATTCTAATGATTCATAGTTTATAGTGCTATACTTTCTAAAGTACAGGGAATAAGGTTGAAGTGAAATTTATGAATTTACATTGAACAAGACTAGGAAAGGAAAAGAAAATCAAGTTCAAAGTCAACTTCAGCAAGCTCAATCATGGATGGAAGTGGGACCTTTTAATGAAATACAGACAATTAGTGAGTTGGAATCATGGCTCTAAATATTTGAATATTACAAGGAAAGAGGGGCTAGGATTAGGGGGTGCATGTAATGGATTGAATCAAGGGATGTTCCCTCTAAATTCTATTTCTAGCACCTAAAGAGAAAACTGAATCCAGAGCAAATTTTAGTTCTATTAGATCGAAGTTGCAACCTTTCAGCAGATGAAATTGAAGTTTGATAGATTTTCAAGAACATTTCCAAAATATATTTCACTTCAATAGGCTTCTATCCTTGTAACACTTCCCACAAAAGGTAGAAACTTATGAGAGGGTCTGTCCTTCTTAGGAACTATTACTGGTCGAATTAGAGGCAATAATGAAAGGCCTAAATTTGACTAAACTGAAGACTTATCATGGAAACTTTTAAGCATAAATGTGATAATAAGGACAAGACCTTTTGAGTTATCATCAATGTCAAGTCGAGTTACCAAGATAAGTTCAAAAACAAGTGTGAGCTGTCATTAAAGCTAATTCAAGTTGCAAGTGTGAGTTGTGTACATTGGGAGCTATTTTGGCTAGTCTTCTAGGAATGAGAAAACCCTAATCTCAGAATCTGGGCACGATCAACCATTTTTAACAGTAAAAAATGCACAGAATACCCAGAATACCATGAATATAAATTCAGTATTATGTATATAACACAGAATACCCATAAAACCAGGAGGTAAACCTTTTAAGCTAAAGCTAAGACCAATGATTAGAAGACATGAAACAGGAATATCCATACCTATGTCCCTTGTGGAAATTGAGAAACTACAATTTCCTCAACATGCGTATTCGTGCCACTAGCCTCTGTTTCTAACCGGTCAATAAAATCCGTATCATCAAAGTTGTCATCATTCATGAATCTGGTATACTACATAAATTCCATATAATTTATAGACATTATATTTGGAGAATAAAAAAATTAGATTTCATATAATAAATTGAAAAATATTATTGCATACTTACGAACCTTGCCTCTGTTTTGATTTTGTCCAGCGATGAATCGCTTATAAATATCTCTACAGTACATTGCATATTGTTGAAGCTCTAATCAAGTCATGCTACTCAAGTGATCATCAGAATAATCATCAAATGGGATTTCATCCATACTGGTTGAAGATGACAAAGTATTTATGCCGATTTCCACCCCTGCCAATGTAGCCCCAACACTCTCTCTTATCTCTTCCCTCACCCCTCTTGCTATTTGGGATGTCATTTCCAACTCCTCTGGCAAAGCAACGACTCTAGGATGTGGCTATACTAACCGAGGAATCGGATGCCTATACTGAACATCTCATCATGCATCAGGTCGTTCATATGTACGACCTTTGCCAGTACCATAGAAACTGGATCCCATATCTGTATAGTCGGGGTCCATGTGAAACTGGAACTTTGCAATCAACATCTTAACAAAATACTGAGGAACCTCGTCATTATTAGGGAACTTCCCATATGCACATAGGAACCTGGAATAAATATGGAGTGCAATCAATGACTCATTGAATCTTGCGATCTTTAGACATTTTTTGTCTTCAGGCCGCAAGTCAAAACATGAAAAGACCATTTCTTTTGTGACAAGTTTTTTTATTTCTTCAAACTTGTGGTGACCCATGTTGGCTCGGTTTTGCAACCAAGCTTAGTGCTATGGGCACCTACTAACTAGTAGTAGCAGTTTCAATAGAAATAAAAACAATAAACTAAATAAACAATACTTTTCATGGATCTAAACAAGAATCTAAGCAAATAATGTAAATATTTCAAAATCAAGAACAAGAAACATAAGAAATAAATTTTGTATTGAAAAGTGGGGGGCAAGCAAGTGCTTGCGATATTACCTCCAATGGTGAAGGTTGATGTTGAGCAACTCCCAAGATGAGTAGCTCCAAACTCCAATAGGTCTCTTTCTCCAAGGTTGCTTCAATGGCTAAAAGTGCTCATGGGAGATTTCAGCAGCATAAGGATGAGATAATGGAAGGATGTGAAATGAGGAGCCCCTACCACCTTTTTATAGGTTTTGGTGGTGGGAAATACCATTTGTGGTTTTGTGGAAACCAAATGGTATTGACCTACATGGTTTAGATACTTTTCCCTCCTTTTTCCTTTTTTGAATAAAAATAATATTTTAATTCCCTTTTTAATATTTTTGGGAATTTGGACCCTTTTTGAGGGTTTTTTATGATTTTTTTTGGAAAAATAATCTTTTTTAATGGAAAAAGGGGTGTACTAAGGTCTTTTGGTGACCTTTTGTTGGTTTCAGAGGCTCATATGGTGGAAAAGTGGACAAATGGGTCATGTGAGTAAGGGAATGAGCTAGTGAGCACTTTTTAGGTGTTAACAGATTGCCCCCTGATGTGTGAGGGCAGGAGCTCATCGTATGGCCGATAGACATCATAGTTCATTTGTCTTTTTCTGGGGTTTTAGTGGAGAGAAGAGACCGGTTGGAGACGGGAGCCACGGTCCTTGGAAGCTGCAAAAACAAAAATATTACATGGCCTCAATATGAATGAGGTATAATCTCTGATAAAGGACGAGGCGGGCATTCCCATGCTCGTATCAAGACATATACAAAACAATTAGTCCCAAGAAGGGGGATCTAATACGTAAAGAAATATACTGGTACATCATAATGGTCCAGAGGGGACATTATTGTGGGATATACTCATGATCATGGCTGATCTCAATAACTGATACACTGGAATAACTGTTGAACTGCTGAAACTGAAGGTGTCCAACATCCGTATGGACTCAATGACTGTGAGCCATCTTTGGGAAGTATTTGTATCTGTATACTCGAGGGAGTATAAAACTGGGGTACATCTGAATACTGTCGCCATACGCAACCCGGATATCTATAGAAAAAATGTAACTGGTTGTATCCATAGGTAGACTCTCAAATGTGGAGGAGTCAGGTGGTATCCGGGGTCTTCGACTAATAACTGAACGGACCAATACCCTGTGCGAGTCTCAACGATGCGATCAAGGTGTTGAAGTCGAGCATGTGAGAAACAACCATTTGGAGAGGCACTGAGGATTCCTCTCGAAATGATCCGTAGGCACTCATTATAAATGGTAATGAGTCCAAGACACAGGGACCTCTAGGCCTATCCTCTGGAATCAATGTGGTTGTCGTCGACAGAGGGAGACCAGAAACTAACAAGGCAATGATGTTTCCTTAATAGGAGCTCGAGGTGTAGAACTGAAGTGATGTAGTACTGCTGGTAGGACTGACATAGTTGTGGGGATGGGAAATAACTGGGTCAAAAAATGGGTAGACTCAAACTTCCTTTGTTCAGAGCATGATGACATGGTTGACCTGGCTGCGTAGGGGACTGACTTGTAGGTGTGGGGATCATCTTTTAGGGACTGAAGGGTATGTACTTACTCTGGGGGGGGAGGACGAGCTGATAGGTGCCGTCGAGGAATTGTCAAGGTGACATACTGCAGAATACTCTGAACAAAGGCGACCAAAATGGGGAAGCTGCTATGTGAGTAGACGTGATGTGTTGTAGCGCCAAGAGGCACCATTGATTCCTTCTTCGTGGTTTTAATGAGCTCCAAGAAGGGATAAAAGTATGCTCTGAAATGGTACGGTCCTGTGGATTTTGTGAGCCCAGGACGGCGCATGCTCATGGTTGCTTTCATGTTTAGAGAGTCTGAAAACGGTAAGTGGACTCTATTGGTGTTTCTTTTTCGTAAGTTTAGTCTCCAAGGCTCGAAAAAGCATAAAATGATGCGGATGGAGAACTCTTCTAGCCGATGTGACTAGAGTATACCTTTTTCGTAATTAGTCTACAAGGTCCGGAAAAGGGGTAAACTTATACCAGGTAGACGCCCTTTCAGATACGTTTATCGAGCATGAAAGGAAGCAAGATTGCTCGGCGATCTTTTCATTGTTTTAGGAGTCAGAAAAGAGCTTAACAGAAACTCCCTAAGTGCCTTTTTCGTAAAAGGGGTTGCTCGACCCGAAAAAGGGATAAAATTATACCGAACAAAAAATGGATTGATGAGGGCGAGAAAAGGTTTCAAGCACTGTCATCTGTGCGGAAAACTGGATCCGGTGACATAAGGATTGTCGAAAACGGAGAACGGCCGATGTGGCACTCTAACCGAGGTGACGAGGGGGGCGTGGAAAAGATGCCCGAAAAATATAAAGGTGAGAGCGAGAAATGATCTCTAGCATCATCACGAGCGCGGAAAACTGAATCCGGCGATATAAGGCAAGTCAAAAACGGAGAACGGCCGATGTGGCACGCTAACCGAGGTGACGAGGGGGGCGTGGAAAAGATGCCCGAAAAATATAAAGGTGAGAGCGAGAAATGATCTCTAGCATCATCACGAGCGCGGAAAACTGAATCCGGTGATATAAGGCACGTCGAAAACGGAGAACGACCGATGTGGCACGCAAACCGAGGTGACGAGGGGGCGTGGAAAAAATGCCCGAAAAATCTAAAAGTGAGAGCGAGAAATGATCTCAAGCATCATCACGGGCTCGAAAAAATGAATCCGATGATATCAAATATATCAAAAACGGCGAGCAGCCGAAGTGGTACGCAAACTGGGGCGACAAGGTGTCGGGACACAATGTTGATATTGGTCCTGGTGAGAGCGAGAAATGATCTCAAGCATCATCACGGGCACGGAAATATGAATCCGGCAGTGCAAATGGTGCGAAAAACGGAGGTCATAAGGACTCCGGAATGGTTAAAGGAAAGAACTAGGTTAAAAAATGGCTACAAATAAAGGTGATCCCACCAAGCGAAGGATGTAGTGGTGGGGAGAAATGATGACCCGTGGGGGCAAAATACTAGGTGTATCAAATCAACTGAAATATGCAAGTGACACGTGACCTCAAAAATGGTTGAGATCACGAATATGAAAAAGTGAGCAAGGTTAATGACCTGCCCCCATGCTATGTGCATGGGGTTTGTGATTGTGGATCACATATGTGTTGTTTTGAACGATGGGCTCATTGAGGTGTTGAGATAGAGATGATGGGGAAGGTTCAAAATGATTGATCATGCCCCCTATCCCAGGGTCGAGGTAATCTATTATGCCCCCTAACTCAAAGGTGTCAATGTGGTGCAGATGTTGTCTCAGAGAGAGATCAATAGGGCATTGAGCAACTGCTGGCGGGGTGTTATACCATGAGGCTGTGGGTCGTGGTGGCATACTGAAGTGATGATATGATGATGGGGGATTCCCTTTGTGGGGTGGATGCCCCCAGTATCTCCGACGAGGATCACGATGATGATGAGTAGGCAAGGTTTTGGGCCTGCCCCCATGTTGTGGACATGTGGTTTCCTGGTCGATTTGAAAGGGTTGAACCTGTGTGTCAAAGGGATCAATGGAAGGGGCCGACCGGACAGAGGGGTATCCAGTGGAGATCGTATAAATGGCGGGGTCAAGGCCAGGCATTTCGGTATCTGACCAAGTAAAGACATCAGTGAATTCTTGGAACAGTTGTTGGTATTCTCCGATCTCATGCTCACTGTGGGAGGTTCCTAATGTGATGGTATGAAGGGCACCAAGTGGGTCAGAGATGTCAATGTGGATGACGGGAGAAATATCGGCCATGGGATCCGTTAACCAGTCGATTTTAGTAGGAAGGAAATCCTTGGACTCAACCGCGGATTGGGTAGCGGTGGTGGATGAAGTCTCTTCCAAGAGGAAGTATGGACGATGGTGCATGTCTTCCCCGGGATAATCAAAGGTAGTAGGAGTCTCGAGAACCTCTTCATCATTGCGGGACCTTTGAGTGGTCAAATCGAGTGATGAGGTAGTGGTAGTCGAAGAGATCATATAGATGGTGTTAATCTCTCCGGATGAGGATGATGCGGGAGGGTAGATCTCCTCGATAGTAGAGGGTGCCGTCTCTAGGTCCAAATTGTTCATCTCGTAGAGAGCTGCTCTGTAGTCTGGGATGTCAGGACAGTTATGCGAGTAGTGGCCATAAATACCGCATATCGCACATGGGTGGTTGGTACGCAGTGATTTATCACGAGGCATAGGGTTTGGATCTAGTTTGACCACCGGGATGTTGGGGTCGTCGTCCAACATTTGCATGTGTTCCTGCAATGCAGGTAACTGTGGGCACTGATGGGTTGGATGGCCTAACTCATCACACAGCGAGCATTTTGGAGGAGCACGAAATATGGGGGGAGGTTTAACTGCCTTGGGTGGGGGAACCGCAGTGTATGGTTGTGGGCCTCTACCCCCAGTGGGCCTGACGAATGGAGGGGGATTCGTCGACGACAAAGGAGTCGTGATACCGGGAGGTGGTTGGGTAGAAGTAACAATGGGTTGCACCGGTTGTAGGATGACATTTGGTGTCGGTGGAGGAACGGGAGGCGTAATATACCACACGGGTAATCCTAATGTTAACCCGGGGAGACTAAGGGTAGCCATAAACGGGGCGCTTACTACACCCGAAGGAGGAAATAGAAAGGGGATTGTGTGGATAGGTGTAACACCGATGTGACTAGGGACCAATGGTGGTTTGGGTAACAAGGAGGGTTGATTACCGGGTGTTTGTGAAAGAGTGCAGAGGTTAGCGACCTGGGTCTCCGGTGACGGTGGTGGAATGGCCTGGAATGTAGAGGTTATCGACGCCTCGGAGTAAAGTCTGGGTCCTACTGAGGAAATGAATGAGGTAGTTGCACCACAAACAGGTTTTTCAACCATGGTGAGACCATTTTCAGGTGTGGTAGGGGCCTTGGGATCGTAATAGGTGAGCTGGTCGACCTTGACCACGCGTCCCTCATGGGGGAACATCATGGTACGAAAAACGGATGAGGCAACCGCTTTCATGGCGTACATGTAGTTGCGACCAAGTAAAAGGTTATAGTCTAGTGGGGCATTGATGACCTCAATGTCAATGAGCACGGTTTTACCCGCCAGCTGGACAGGGACATTGGCTAACAGACCTAGGGGTTGAGCCGAACGGCCGTCATAAGCTCGTAATGCAGTGGTGGACTGCTGGAGAGTAGGGGATCCCAACTTCTGCCAAACAAATGTGGACATGACGCATGTGGAGGCCCCTTCATCGATAATGCACCGATGGATGACAAGATTCCGAACAGAAACGGAAACTTGGAATGCTAAAGAGGAAGGCAGGCGGGGTTCAGACTGGTCTGAATCGAATGCGATCAACTGTGAATCATTGGGGTCAATGGCGCCAATGGCAGAGAGCAAAGTTTTGCGCTGTGAAGGACAGTTTTGCAAAACTTCTAAAGCAGACATGGCTGCAGGAGACTGGGCTAAGTCGTCTAGGATGTTGTAATTCGACGCAGCGCGAGCATTGGGATTACTGTTGATGCGACAAAGTGGGAAGTGAGGTGCTTTGGAAGCGCCATCAAGTGGAGCCGGAGGTGTACGTAACGTTTGATCTGTGGGATTAACGTTAGTGTTTTTGTCAGCGGGAGGGGCTTCAGAGGTGGAGCCATATTGGTTCTGACGGGTTTGGAGGTTGGCAGCGGCAGTCGACATCATCAACAAATGGTGAGTACCTGAATCGAACATGGGTTGATCAGGGGCTGCATAAGTGATCTGCTGTGGTGGCACGTTGCCCTGAGGGGGGGCTAACGGCTGAGTGTTCACTACACCCTGGTTTGGAAAGGGGTTTTGCAGCACCAAGGGTTGATGTTGAGGTGGTGGAGGGTTGGGTGGCGGCTGAGGAGCCGCTTGCCCTTGACGATGTGCATCGTCGGTCCAGAGTTGCCGAGCTCGCTCCAAATGTGGGCAAGAATGCGTGTAATGACCATAGACTCCGCAGATAGAACAAGGGTGGTTTGTTCTGAGGTTATTATTTCTAGGCTTCTTAGGATTTCGATCCGGATTGCGGCTGGGAGGAGCAGCATTGTTATTCTGCGGAGGATTGGGAGGTGGAGGACCTTGCTGATGTTGTTGGTTATTTTGGTATTGGGGCTGGTGTTGTTGTGCGTACACATGCCCTTGAGCATTGGGGGGATTCTGGGGAGCCGCAGGTGCGGGAGCAGGTTGCGGTGGGTAGTATGCAGGTGGAGCTGGAGGTGGTCCAGTTGCCTGTTGGGGTTGTTGGTACCCCTGAGCTATTGGATGTGGTGAATTAGCTGGTGCAATCGGTTGTGGGTAATGCATGGGCTGTTGTGGGAACTGCATGGGGGTCTGTACCGTAGGTTGAGCATAGTATGTAGGAGGTACATATGCTGATGGCGCTTGGCCATAACAATGTTGTGGACAAGAGGGTCCATGAACGTGATGGGTCTGGTTTGTTGGAGCATAAGAAGTTGTCGCTCCGGAACTAGATGTAGCCCTAGAAAGGTCTGGGGCGGGCATGGTGCTCACCATACTGAAAGGTTTTGCTTGCGGTGTAATTTGGCCAATAATGCCATCAGCGGCATGTGATGCCCCCGGTGTGTCACCACGTGCAGAGTCGCCTCGTGGGGCGTCCGGTATGATCGTGTATAGGTAACCCGACTGGGCGTAGATGAGATCAAACTGTTGGGCTTTGAGGATGGCCTCTTCTTCAGACTGGGGTCTTTCAGATGCTACATCCTTCGCAATAAGAGGAAGGAGGGATTTTAGAAACCAATCTAGGAAGATTCGGTCGTCTAATTTTATTTTGCATAGGCTTCGGCGCCGACGCCAATCATGAATATGGTCAGTGATATGCGTGGCCGTGTTCTGTCTGCAAGACAGTAGGATCTCGACGCCCGCATCATAGCGGACAGGTAACTGGAAGAACTGTAGGAAGGTCGAGGCAAGGGAGGTAAATGTGGAATGCGTCCCATGGGGTTGCTCGATATACCATTTGGCTGCAGAGCCAGTGAAGGTGCGTTGTAAAAGCCGGAGGCGGATTGAGTCGTCCACTATGGAGTTGGAGGAACACCATAAATGGAAGGACATGATGTGGTTCTGGGGGTCTTCTCCTGCCTTACCCTCAAACTTAGGGATGTCAGAGGGAAGTTTAGTGGGCATATGGGGCCACGCAGGATCATGTCTGATGGGGTCATTTGTGAGCCTAGCTAAATCTGGCAGGTTGAGACTTGCCATGTATGGTAGACTAGCGGATGTGGTGACCGGAACCGGGACCTGCCTAGCCATTGTGGTATGGTGTAGGGGTCCAGTAGCGCCTATAGGTATGCTAGGTATGGAGGGTATGTGTCCTCCAAAAGGTGTGGCCTGATATGGGTTAGCGCTCCCAAGTGCAACTTGGGTTACACTTGGGTTAGGAATCACACTAGGGATTCCTGGTATAGCACTGCCAAGTGCAACATGAGTTACACTTGGGTTAGGAATCGCACTAGGGATTCCTGGGATAGCACTCCCAAGTGCAACAGGAGTTACACTTGGGTTAGGAATCGCACTAGGGATTCCTGGGATAGGGTTTGTGGAAACCGAAGGGGGTATGACCCCCATGTTGGGCATGCCCATGACAGGTGGTGGCCCTGTGCTAGGCATTCCTGAATGTGGAGTGTTACCCATATTGGGCATACCCAAGGGGGTGGTTGTTGCCGTGGATGGTACTACCGCAGAAGGGTCTGCGGATGTCTGACCTATGGTAGATGTAAATAGTGGATCAAATGGTGTTCCAGACATAATTGTGGTTGGTGGTAACTCTGTGGGGTTTTCGGATTCTACCTCCAAATCAAAGGTGAAGTGGGGTATGTCAGAATCGGATGACCGTCTAGATGATCGACGATGTGTCGAATCAAGGGATAATGCTCTGCGTCCGTGACGTGGAGAGCCAAGTGGACTAAACTCTGGGAGTTCGCCCTGTAGACGACGAGAACGTCTAGAATTCTCAATGGTGAGAATATGTTTTTTATGTAAAAATTTGTTTTAAGTATCAGGTGGTGATATATGTATGTAAAAGACTCAAAACCCTAATGCAACCAAGGGTGCAAAAAGGGGAGTGAAAAAAGAAGGCTCACAGGCCAAAAAATCGATCCTCAAAAAATGCACTTATTCTAGCAGCTGTGCTACAATAAGTGGAGGAATGCAACAACCGGTCAGAATACCAACATGCAAGCGGCTCCTAGAAAAAATAGGTGTAACTAGACTCAAAAGGTGGTAAAGATCATGCAAACACCTAATCTAAAAGTATTGTGACTCAAACAGACGATATCCCCTGCAAGGTGATGAAATCCAAGTCAGACAATATGAATGTAGAGACAACGGCTAGATATCCCCCTACCGGGAGGGACACCGGGTAATCAATCCTAAAAAGACAGGCTACTAGGATACTCCGTTCATGACGCGTCGAGAAAAGGTAAATCTGCCGTTTGGTCCTTTGATCGCAATATCCCAATACAGGGATATCCCGAGAACTGCGAATGGTAGCCCTTCGGTTACTGAATGGGTTTCGGTATCCCACTCAGGCTTCCGGAACCATCCTCGCGACTTCAACCCTCCTAGGGGAGAGGCCTTCCCACAAACCGGTTGTGACCGCGCCAAAAAGTACTAAGAGATTTTAGCTCCCTAATTGGACAACTTCTATGTCTCAGATGTATGAACTGAGGGGTGTTATTGGAACACCTATCCCCCCAATACTACCTAGCTACAAGAATTCTTTTCGTGTTCCCCAAGTGGGGTTAAGAGTGTGTTCAAATTAGGGTAAGTTTTAAGTCTTAGTTCAATTAAGTGATCGTGTGAGTGCACGTGAGGTGTTGTAAACTGAACTTGAAAAAATTAAATGCTTTAAGGGAAATTTTTCAAAAAATAAAGGACTTTTCGAAAAATAATAAGCAAATATTTAAGACTTTTTTCACTAAAAGAAATTAATTTGCTTTTTCAAAAATAACTCAAAAAATAATGGATTTTTTGGATTTATGAAAGCAAATAATAAACTTCTAAAAGAAATAAATGGATTTCTTCGTTTCAATAAAATTTGCTAAGGGCAAGATTCTAAAGAAGTAAACAAGAAAAAATTTGAATCTAGATAAAGAATGCAAAATGAATCTTTCTTTCACTTTCTTGAAAATTTTTAAAAAGATTTCTATGTATGCACTTTTAAATAGTAAAATTTTTTTCTAAATCTGGAAAATATGCAGAATTTGATATTGTAAAAAATGTGCTATGGGCAGAAAGTACAGTAAAAAATATTTTTCAAAATCGGGATGGCCGAATGAAAAAATTCAGCCGCGCGGGTTTTGGACGAACAGCCGCGATGGGCCGCGCGGGTTTTGGCCGAACAGTCGCGATGGACCGCGCGGGTTTTGGACGCACAGTCGCGATGGACCGCGCAGGTTTTGGGCGCACAGTCGCGATGGACCGCGCAGGTTTTGGGCGCACAGTCGCGATGGACAGCGCGGAAAAAGGCCGCGAAGCCGCGGTGTGCAGCGCGGAAAAACACAGAAAACTCGCGATGGACCGCGCGACTGTCTGGAAAAAGGGCGCGATGGACCGCGCGGAAAAATGCAGAAAAGTCGCGATGGACCGCGCGACTGTCTGGCAAAAAGCCGCGAGGCGGAAGCCGTGCACGGAAAACGAGAAACGAACTCGAAAATTTAAAATTTAGGGCTGTTTTTTGGGGCCAAATCTCAGAACAGCAATGGATCTGCTGTCTAAGATGGCAGATCTATGGATCTAATGGTTAAAAACTCATAAAAACTAAGATTTAATGGCAAAGCTAGAGATCTAAAGTTCAAACCAAAGCGGAGTCGCCAAAACCTGTTGGCTCGGTTTTGCAACCAAGCTTAGTGCTATGGGCACCTACTAACTAGTAGTAGCAGTTTCAATAGAAATAAAAACAATAAACTAAATAAACAATACTTTTCATGGATCTAAACAAGAATCTAAGCAAATAATGTAAATATTTCAAAATCAAGAACAAGAAACATAAGAAATAAATTTTGTATTGAAAAGTGGGGGGCAAGCAAGTGCTTGCGATATTACCTCCAATGGTGAAGGTTGATGTTGAGCAACTCCCAAGATGAGTAGCTCCAAACTCCAATAGGTCTCTTTCTCCAAGGTTGCTTCAATGGCTAAAAGTGCTCATGGGAGATTTCAGCAGCATAAGGATGAGATAATGGAAGGATGTGAAATGAGGAGCCCCTACCACCTTTTTATAGGTTTTGGTGGTGGGAAATACCATTTGTGGTTTTGTGGAAACCAAATGGTATTGACCTACATGGTTTAGATACTTTTCCCTCCTTTTTCCTTTTTTGAATAAAAATAATATTTTAATTCCCTTTTTAATATTTTTGGGAATTTGGACCCTTTTTGAGGGTTTTTTATGATTTTTTTTGGAAAAATAATCTTTTTTAATGGAAAAAGGGGTGTACTAAGGTCTTTTGGTGACCTTTTGTTGGTTTCAGAGGCTCATATGGTGGAAAAGTGGACAAATGGGTCATGTGAGTAAGGGAATGAGCTAGTGAGCACTTTTTAGGTGTTAACAACCCATCACTGAGAACTGACTCATACACATCATGTCATGAAAAATATGGGTTTATGGTCCAACCCCAAGATATGTCTCGATCAAACTGTTTAGATTGTGCAGAACAATCTGGAGACATTGTTGACAACCAAAAGAGATATTTGAAGTGTCAAGTTCTGCCTGCAATCTCGATGAATGCTCCTTCATCTCTTCCACAGTCAACATAGCGATGTTGTCTTCCCAAGGAGTCTCCTTGGGAACGTCTCTAGGATGAATGTAAAGAGGATCATATCTTTCATTGTGAGCATACTGCTGCACCCGATGACCTCTCCTTGTCTGGGGAGGTGGATTAGGATCAGTAGCAGCAAACCTTGTAAGAACTAAAATGCATGTGCAAGTATTAAAAACTATATATATAATTTTTCAATCAAATTATAAACATTTAAATAAAATGTGTTCATTTTAAATACATGATGGAACCTCTGCATTATCATGAACATGGTGAGAAATAGAAATAAATTCTTCTGAACCATCATTATTGTTAGAATGTCTAGAAGCCCCTGTAGGAAACCAAACATTTGCAATCACATGTAAGTTTACAGGAAAAATCATGTAATTTTTCACAAATAAAACAATCATGTCAAACAAAAATTCTAGTCAAAATGTATGTAAACAATCTCTACCTAGAAATGGCGTAGCTGAATAATAAGACACTAAGGGTGGCATCTGTGGTTGTCCAACGGCCCTTGTAGACCCACCCTTAGACAGACGTCTGTCATTTTGAGAGCCACCACCTGTGCACAACAAGATCTTAGAAAGATCTGTGTAAAAGAAGTTTTATGTTTATATAGACTTGAGCATGAATTGAATGACAATTGAATTTACCTAACGATGACCTCAGGGAGTGAAGCTGCATACTAGCAAATATTGCTTCACCCTGAAGCTGTGAACCTATGCCTGATAAGAATTTGCCACATATTAATAAACATGTCAAACAAGAATTCTAGTCAGAATGTATGTAAACAATCTCTACCTGATGATGGCGTATAAGACACTAAGGGTGTCCTCTGAGTTTGTCCACCGGCAGCTGTAGACCCCTCAGATAGACGTTTGTCATTGCGAGAGACACCACCTGTGCACAACAAGATCTTAGAAATATGTGTAAAAGAATATTTATGTTTATATAGACTTTAGCATAAATTGAATAACAATTGAATTTACCTGACAATGACCTCATGGAGTGTTGTTGCATAGAAGTAAAGATTGCTTCACCCTGAAGCTGTGAACCTGTGCCTGATAAGAATTTTCCACGGATTAATAAACATGTCAAACAAGAATTCTAGTCAAAATGTATGTAAACAATCTCTACCCGACGATGGCATATAAGACACTAAGGGTGTCTGAGTTTGTCCACCAGCAGCTGTAGATCCCTCAGACAGACGTCTGTCATTGCGAGAGACACCACCTGTGCACAACAAGATCTTAGAAAGACGTGTAAAAAATTATTTATGTTTATATAGACTTTAGCATAAATTGAATAACAATTGAATTTACCTGACGATGACCTCACGAAGTGTTGTTGCATAGAAGTCAAGATTGCTTCACCCTGAAGATGTGAGCCTGTGCTTGATAAGAATTTTCCATAGATTAATAAACATGTCAAACAATAATTCTAGTCAGAATTTATGTAAACAATCTCTACCTGGCGATGGCATATAAGACACTGAGCATGTTCTTTGAGATTGTCCATCGACAGCTGTAGACCCCTCAAACAGATGTCTGTGTTAAATTTTTAGTATTAAATCACAATACTATAGGATCTTTGCTGAGAGAATAACATCTACAGTATATCAATGCATCACAAGCATCACAAGCATCACAAGAATCAAAAGCATAGAGACAAGAGACACAGAGTTTCCGTGGGGAAAACCCTAAGGTGAAAAACCCCACAACTTCCTCAGAGATAGAGAGAGCAATGGCTCAACCAAAATACAACCAAATAACACTGAGATAGTCTCCTAGCAGATGATCCTCCTCCTCCTCACTAGTGCGCCACTTTTCAGAGAGAGAGATAGTTACTTTTCCGAGTGAGTAAAATAGAGATCTCCTATCTCTATTTATACTCACCTTTTTTCCCAGTGACCTACTGGGGCCGAGTTGTCTACTTAGATACATCCACATTATATTATATATAATTCCGGGCCGACCCCAAATGGTGGTCTAATAACCCATCGACAAGTACACACACTTGCGACACTTGTCAATCCACATGACGACACTTCCTTATAGAGGAATAACACATCTCTTATAAGGGTACAATAAATATATATAAAATATACAAATGAAATACATTCCGAAGTTACATATACATCAATACTCCCTCTTAACTAGGAAGGTATTTCTCGACACAGATCTACTAGACAAGTCTTCTTCTCTGGATCATCGTCATCGATTCATCGTCATCATCATCATCACTGCTGCTACTATCTCAACCAATCTCTGACTCTACTCGTCATAGGAAGTTCTACAGAGCCATTCCTTTTTCATACTGGATGTAGGCCCACCACCTGCAGGTCTTCGTCATCACTGGCCATATTGTGGAATCCTCAGGACTTATTATGTGCGTCACAAAACCTTGAAAGAGCATCCCAGGATGTTACGGGTACACAACTCCGACCTGTAGGATCTCCCAGGGCGCTATTGCATGTGACCCCACCACAAAACCTCGAAAGAGCATCTCAGGATGTTACGGGTACACAACTCCGACCTGAAATCTCCCAGGGCACAAATTACATGTGGTCCACCACAAAACCTAGCAAGAGCATCTCAGGATGTTACGGGTACACAACTCCGACCTGAAATCTCCCAGGGCACAAATTACATGTGGTCATGGAAAAACCTCGCAAGATCATCTCAGGATGTTACGGGTACACAACTCCGACCTGAAATCTCCCAGGGACCAAATTACATGCCATAGGACAAAACCTCGCAAGAGCATCTCAGGATGTTACGGGTACACAACTCCGACCTGAGATCTCCCAGGGCGCTCTTACATGTCCTCCCAGAGCAATGTCTCGAAAGAGCATCCCAGGCTGTTACGGGTACACAACTTCGACCTATAGGATCTCCCAGACATGCTCATCTGCATAACCTGATCCACGACCATAGAGTATCAACCTGATACTCACCATACATCATCCTGATGTACTCATGATCATCGTGATCATCATCACTGCAACGTCCTGCTGCATGTCATCTGGAGCAACATCCTGAAGCTCATCATCCATGATCATCCTGATCATCACTGCAACATCCTGCTGCATGTCATCTGGAGCAACATCCTGAAGCTCATCATCCATGATCATCCTGATCATCACTGCAACATCCTGCTGCATGTCATCTGGAGCAACATCCTGAAGCTCATCATCCATGATCATCCTGATCATCAATGCATCCACCTGATGCATACCAAGTATCTACCTGATACATATTATCATACATGATCCACCTGATCATCACTGCATTAACCTGATGCATACTAAGTATCTACCTGATACATGATACATATCACCATACATGATCCACCTGGTCATACAAAGTATCCACCTGATACATATACAGATACATGGTCCAAGCATCCAACATGATGCACATACATACATAAATGATCCACCTGATCATATCCAGCATCCAACATGATGCGTACATACATACATAAAAATGATCCAACTGATCATATCCAGCAGAAACTAGAACATCATCCTGATGCCCATTATCCAGTGCTTACATCCATAGCCATGTGAAGGATCCTCCTTCCAACATGCTTGGAATGGCTTCAACAAATGTGTCCATCACTTCTTCCTCGAAGTGTCCTCGATCTGAAGAGCGCCAAGCCTCTCTCTGAAGTACTCGAACTTCACTCTGGCTAGTGGCTTCGTCAGCACATCTGCAATCTGCTCATCCGTCGCAACATACAGAAGCTTCACAGCTCTTCTCTGCACCATATCCCTGATATAGTGATACTTGATCTCTATGTGTTTCGACCTGTCATGAAACACTGGGTTCTTGGACAGCTTCACACAACTCTGGTTATCACAGAAGATACCAGTAGCCTCCAACAGGAGATCAAATAACTCAGACAGTAGCTTCCGTAGCCATACTACCTCACAACTAGCTGAGCAGGATGCAACATACTCTGCCTCAGTTGTACTCAGTGCTATGCAGGACTGCTTCCTGCTAAACCAAGAGATCACACCTGATCCCATACTGAAGCAACACCCAAATGTGCTCTTCCTATCTGCAGCACTGCCAGCCCAATATGAATCAACATAACCCTGCAGGTTAAACTTTTGATTCGCCTCATACCTGAGCCCATAATCCACTGTACCCTTCAGGTACCTCAGAACATGCTTTACAGCAACCAGGTGAACACTCCTCGTATCCGTCAGGAACTGGCTCAATGTGTTCACAGCAAAGCAAATGTCTGGTCTAGTGTTCTTCAGGTACATCAAGGACCCAATCATCTGACGATACATAGAGACATCAATCGGCTCAGATGAAGCATCACATAGAAGCTTCAGATTCGATTCCATAGGTGTGACCATGGCCTTGCAATCTATCATCCCGAATCTCTTCAGGATATCTACTGTGTACTTCCCTTGACCAAGGAAGATTCCACTTGCATTCTGCCACACCTCCATACCTAGGAAATAGTGCATCATTCCCAAATCTTTCATATCGAATTTAGTTGCAAGCTTCCTCTTAGTATCTGCAATCAGTCTGTCATCTCCTGTCACAAATAGGTCATCCACATACAGGAGTAGAATCACTAGATTCCCTTCCTCAACCTTGTAGTAAAGATTGGAATCTTCTTTACTCTTGGTAAATTCCAAGCTAGATAGGATACTGTCCATCCTACCATACCAGGTTCTGGGAGCTTGCTTCAAGCCATACAAGGCTTTCTTCAATCTGCATACATATGATTCCCTGTCAGGTCTTGGGACTGCATCCCAAACATTTTCTTCATGATCTACGGATCATAACATTCCATTTCTTCATCCCAGATCCTGGGAACTTCAATATCTTCAATAGATATCTTTCTTGCTAGAACAAATGTTGTAGTCCTTTTGTAGGTGAAGATATACGGTCTTTCCTACAAAACAAGTTAAATTGCATGATTAGAAACATCTCATAATTTTCAGAACAAATTCTTTACACATAAAGAAATATGTCATGCAGTCATGCAGTTATCTTAGCCAATGCTTCAATACAACATTTATCCATGTTCCACAAATTTCTAGATGCCTTCCAGTCTCTACCAGAACATTGTTAAGAGTTTGCACTACTCCCAACATGTCAGCAAAGAGGTTTCATTCTAGATAAGTAGCACTGGAATGTTGTACAGTGCCATAAGCCACTTACCCATCACATGCATATTGTTCATTAATGCAATCATTCAAATATGCACAATACATCTCCTAAGTCTAGGAACATAAGAATAATATTATTAAACAAACAAAATAGGCAAGAAATGATAATTGAAATACTTATCTTTGTTTGTTTGTTTGGGTGGACTCCCTCTGAGTCTTTGCTTCCTGGTAGGAGCTGCTGAAGTAGCTTCTTCTACACCTTTCTGTTGTGGAATGTAGGAAGATGGTCAACTCCCTCTGAATATCTGCATCCTTGCAGGAGCTGCTGGAGTGTGCTCCCTTTTGATATTTTCTTCCTGGATTACCTATCCTTATATTCATCTTTGCTGACATCAATATTCTTGAACCCAGAAAAGACCTCTTCTGGTGTCTTGTTGTCCAATATCTTGTGGGGAGTTCTGTTCTGCACATATAAAAATGTTCTAACTGCTTCTGCCCATAGATGCATAGGTAGATCCTGGTCATGCAGCATTGCCCTTGCTGCTTCCATGACTGTTCTGTTCTTCCTTTCTGCAACTCCATTCTGTTGAGGATTATAAGGAGCAGTCAACTCCCTCTTAATCCCTGAATCACTGCAAAGGTTCTTGAAGTCATTTGAGGTGAATTCTCCACCATTGTTAGATCTGAATGTCTTGATTTTCTTGTCAGTTTGATTCTCCATCAAGGTTTTGAATTCCTTGAATTTATCAAGCACCTCATCTTTTCCCTTCAAGAAGTATACCCAAGTCTTCCTGGAGAAGTCATCGATAAATGATACATAGTAAACATTCCCACTCAGGGAGCTGGATGACATAGGGCCACATACATCTGAGTGGATGATTTCTAGGATGTCTTTTGCCTTGCTTTCACTACTTGGGAAAGCCTTCTTAATGTTCTTACCTTTTGCACATCCTTTGCAAACACCTTCATGTTTGGTCTTGATTTCAGGAAGACCCTCTACTGCCTTGCTTGCAATTGGAAGTGGCCTATAGTGCATATGAGCAAGTCTTCTATGCCAAAGTTCACTTGGCTCCATGGATTCATGTACCGTGGCATGTTCAGGTTGTCCCTTCAATTTATACAAGCCTCCCTCTTGCTCTCCAATCACTACTGCATCATCTATGGTCTTTCCCTTTGGCCACATTAGGACTTGGCCATCCACAAATGCAACCCTCATACCTTTTGCATTCAATGCAGAGATGGAGAGTAAGTTCTTCTTGAGCCCAGGTACATAAAGTACTTCTTTCATCTTCAATGATTTTCTAGAATCTAGGTTGTAGGAGGCTTCACCACTTCCTTTGATTGGGTATTGATAATCATCCCCAAGTTTCACCTTATGGGGTGATTCATGTTCAGATAGGTTCACAAAGGATTCTTTAAACCAAGTCATGTGTTTGGAAGCCCCACTATCAATCAACCAATCATTACATCCATGGGAGATGGTACCTGTAAGAGCAGAAATTAGAACATATTCTTCTTCACTTGATGAGTCATCATCACTACTACTTTCTGCCCTAGCCTTCTTCTTTGGAGGTTCATCATCTTCGGCAGCATGAGCATGAAACCTTCTTTTGCTGCCCTTCTTCTTCTTACTGGAGTTGTTGTTATTATCCCTTTTGTTCTTGGGACAATCTGAAGCAAAGTGACCCTTCTCATTGCATGTGAATCATCTTAGGTCCTTCTTACTCTTTTGATGGAATCTTTTGTGGTGAGAGTGATCCTTCTTGGTTTTGCTTCTCTTGGTGTGAGCTGCAAGAGCTTGATCTTCTCCTCCCATCTTTTCCTCACGAGCTATGAGTCTAGCTTCTTCTTGAGAGCATTCTTCCCTCAATCTGTTGAAGGAGATCAATTTCTTCCTTGCACAAATTCCTTGAATAAAGGAATCCCATGACCTGGGTAGGCCATTTAGAGTGGTCATCACCACTTCACCATTCTCCACCATTTCATCTACTGCTTCTAATTGTTCCTTGATCTGGGAGACCCTTGAAAAGTAAGATTGAATGGTTTCTCCATTCTGAAACTTCACTGCTTTCAATTGGTTCCGCAAGGTCATCTTCCGATTTATGTTCTTTCCTTCAAATAGCTTGGTCAAGGATTCAAACATCTCTTTGGGTGTCTTAAGAGAAGACACATGAGGTATGAGATGGTCTTTGATAGAATCAGTAATGATTCTCTTTGCCTTGACCAAGTTCTTCTTGTGCAATGCCTTGGATTCTTCATCCTCTGGGATAGGGATGTCTTCTTTCACATATGAGTCCAACTCATTCTCTTCCAGGATTAACCCAATCCTATACTTCCAGGCTCGGAAGTTGTCAGCCCCTTCAAGCTTATCCTCAAGCTTAGTGTGGAGAGACATCTTTAAGAGTACTTCAAATGGAAATATAAAAGATTTAGGACTTACCACTTGAAGTGCTGAAAACTGGATCTGGTTCCGGATTAGGGTTTGTCAGAGAAACCCTAAAAATTCAAAATGTGAATTTCAAAATTCCGAAAGGATAGAAAGATGCACCTTGGAGAGCTGATCAGCCTAGTACATTCAGAATTTGAGATCAGCAAAGTCTTTCCCTTCAAAATTGCCTTTTTATCCTTCCGGGTTCACTAGCGAGAGCCCTGAATTAGGGTTTGAGTTTCTTGGAGATCTACCCAGCCAAAAATCTCGATCCAAAGCTCTAACCTTCGATTATTGCAAGGAGCTTCCAGATGTGCCTTCAGTTTCCAGAAATTCCTATTTTTGTGGAAACCCTAATTTTTAGGGCCAAATCTGAAAATGCTCGGAACTGAATTCTGATTGGACAGATAGATGCGCCTTGATGAGTAGATCCAATCTACTATACTGAATTTCAAAAATATGTGGAGAGAAACCCAATAAACAAGGAATACAAGCTTCCGTCACTGCAAAATGTCTTCTTCTCAGTTAAGCTATGATACCATGTTAAATTTTTAGTATTAAATCACAATACTAAAGGATCTTTGCTGAGAGAATAACATCTATAGTATATCAATGCATGACAATCATAATATGACAAGCATCACAAGAATCAAAAGCATAGAGACAAGAGACACAGAGTTTTCGTGGGGAAAACCCTAAGGTGAAAAACCCCACAACTTCCTCAGAGATAGAGAGAGCAATGGCTCAACCAAAATACAACCAAATAACACTGAGATAGTCTCCTAGCAGATGATCCTCCTCCTCCTCACTAGTGGCCACTTTTCAGAGAGAGAGATAGTTACTTTTCCGAGTGAGTAAAATAGAGATATCCTATCTCTATTCATACTCACCTTTTTGCCCACTGACCTACTGGGGCTGACTTGTCTACTTAGATACATCCACATTATATTATATATAATTCTGGAACGACCCCAAATGGTGGTCTAATAACCCATCGGCAAGTACACACACTTGCGACACTTGTCAATCCACATGACGACACTTCCTTATAGAGGAATAACACATCTCTTATAAGGGTACAATAAATATATATAAAATATACAAATGAAATACATTCCGAAGTTACATATACATCAACAGTCTGTCATTGTGAGAGACACCACCTGTGCACAACAAGATCTTAGAAAGTTGTGTAAAAAAATATTTATGATTATATACACTTGAGCATAAATTGAATAACAATTGAATTTACTTGACGATGACCTCACGGAGTGTTGTTGCACAGAAGTCAAGTTTGCTTCGCCCTGAAGCTGTGCATGATAAGAATTTTCCACAGATTAATAAACATGTCAAAACGTGTCAAACAAGAAAAATATTTTTTAGATTAACAATTGAATATACCTGACTGCATCACATATCTTCGTCTAGCACTGATGGTAGATGTCTCTGGACGATCCATGTGTCCTTGTTAAGACAAAATGAGAAATAAACCAGGTTAATCATAAACTTAGAGATGTAGGCACATGAAATGCAACATTAGAACCTATTCTAGCCTAAATTAATGCTAGCAAGCACACTTCAAAATGTAATAATACCAAATCAAACAACGAGGTAAACTAACACCACAGGATTAGCTTAGAATTGGACCACAAGATCATATCTCCCCTTTTAGATCTTGCTCTTTGATGTCTTATTCTGGTAGAGGTTGACTAAGCTACTAAAGCAAACTACAAAATGCAAGAAAAGGAAATCTAGAAATGACTTTCAAACAACTAATCTCTTAGAAATCTTCTATAATCAAAAGTGTTATATTGCATAGACTGACCATCGCCCCCCCAGAATCGCATAGAGGGTGATGGTGGAAAAAAGGTGGGAAAAATGAGGCTAGAGAAAGGTGTAACAGTAAGTGTCTCATATAGGCAATGAAGTGGGGTCTCCAATCGTAACCTAGGATTCTGATAGAAAGATATTCTTTTTGTTATTATGGATCAAAGGTTTTCTTGGTTAGGGGGTGGGGTGCAAAAATCCAATGCTTGAAATATTACAACCAATTCTATAAATGTTTAGTTGACTCTTTAATGAAATACAAAATGTTGTGTACGTGATTCATTTGCTTTTGTTGTAACCTATGGAACAATACTTAATAGGATATGAATGTAACCTATGTATATCCTAGTGGACAAGTATTTAACAATGCCCTAATCACCATCTAAGTTAGGATTAGGGCTTTTACATGCATCAATTCTCTACTTTATCATGGAACATTACTTAATACAATATGAATTTATCCTATTTATATCGTAGTGGACCGGTATTTAACAATGTCCTTATAGCCATCTAGGTTAGGATTAGGATTTTTACATGCTTCAACCCTTCATTAGGGCCAGGGTTTCAAATGCTCTAATTTTTTTTAAAGACTCTACATGATTAATTCCACATGTGTGAGTAATGAAAGCTAATGTGGCATCCACCCAATATCATGGTGGTTAACCGGATAAATCAATTTGTGAAAAGCATAACTTCCTCATACGAACTCTACTTGAGGTGATCTTTGATCCATTGGAAAGCTCTTAATGGTGTCTAGAACTCTATTCACAAAGTTTTGACCCCAAAAACAACCATTTAAAACCTCTAACAAGATCCAAACATTTTTGGACTCTCAATAACCAAGGTGGGACCTACCACTAAAATGGGCCCCAATAGACACTCGCTGCTTTTCCCCCAAAAAATACCGTAATAGATGAAAAATATATATAATGATTCATTTTGGATCAATTAAACTAGTTGAGTAGTTATACCAAAGCAATTGGATGGTGCACTAAAAATAAAAAATGAGTTTGTTATGCACCATCATCAATCTCTATGGATGTCACCTTCCTCACTTCAAGGGAGTTAATTACATCTTCATGATGTATAAAATGACTTTATGGGTCAATCTAACAATTTCAATAATGTTTGCATATGTGGTAATTGTTGTGTATCAAAATATTTCAGTCTCTTGCAATTCTATGTTTGTTGAATTATGTTTTATTGTGCTTAACTATTGTAATGAGTGCTACTACATGTATCATCTAATATTCTTCTCCATAGACCTCCCTATAAAGTATGGAATGGAGCAACTATGACAACATTTTGGGTTGAAAATGTAGCATTGACTATCAATGCCATACCTATTGTATAAAATCCTACAAAGCATTGCTAAGTCATTTTAAGATATGAAATTGATATATGATATCCAAGAGAATTAACATTTTAAAATATTAGTACTTGGTGAGCTAAGAGTCCTTTCCGGTCAAAATAAAATACCTATATAGTGCAAGTAAAATAAGAAATATAAACATGTGCATTATCTTCCCTCATCTAACTCATGTCTTTAGCTCCCTTTTTAATTTTTCATCATTCACATCTACATTAATCCATTTGCATTAACCCATTATACTTATCTCACTTAAGTATGGGAAACCACAATAAGTTGTCGAAGGGAACCATGAAGCAAATCCACCTTCTGTTGCCACTGTCAAATCTAGAACCATGACTGAGACCACTAAGGTAAGTTCACATTTGTAGTGCCCTATCTAGGCACCGGGCCTCTAATCCATTATTGTCTATGTCTCTGTTATCTAATTGTTTACATGTCTCAGCAATTTAAATAATCATAACTTAAATCTTCATTACAACTTTGTTCTTTCAACATGCATAATTTGAAAATAAAGAAAATGCCTTTTATTCAAGCTAGCTCAGTAAAATACCTGGACCTGTAGATTTGCAGTGAGGTAAGAAGATTCCTGAAGTGGGTTTTGTAGGTTACCTTAGCAACCCAAAATGATGTGTCCACCCTGCCGATCAGCTATTATTGTGCTGACCCTAGGAAACCAACGGATTTCCTAGCCCCCGAGCCCACAGACCGATAATCCCGGCAGCAACCTTCCTCAGTACCTTGCCATAGCTCAATGGTAATATTTGCTGAGTTAACCCCCTCCTCAAAGCTTCGAGTTAACCCCCTCCTCGGCATTCCTCCTTTTTCACAAAATCCTCACCCTTCTCCCACAATGACCCCCCCTTACTACTTTATTAATCCTCCTCTTTATAGGAATCCACCTCCTCATAAAGTCAACTTCCTTATCACTCCACTGCCCTAGCTATCATGGTCTTTTGGAAGTACAAACCATTAATGCATCCCCTTTCAAGGTAAAAAGGTGGATTATATATATTATTTAATATCATCCAAATTTCTCTCTAGTAATGGAATTATTCCATAATTAATTCAAACATATCCTTTTTATTCACTTGGAATGATTCCGTCCATTAATTAAATTAATAATTTATTTAATAAATTTATTATTAATCAACCCACTATGCTTTATAAAATGGATTATTATCATTATTATTATTAATTAAATAATAATATTAATAACAATAATAATTAATATTAAAAGTAATTAAATTGATTGTGAATATTAATTAAATTATTTATTTGTTTAATTGATAAGTGTCAACATAGTACCCCTGGGTATAAAATAGGGAAATATACTTAATGGTTTATTTAATCATAATCAACAATGATAGAGTACACTCTTCCAGTATTAGTGTTTAACTATCATACTTCATATTGGTGACACATTCATTTGAGGATACTTGCAATTGGTGACACTTATTTTAATCGTTCATTACCATGTTCACACACAAAGACTAATTAACTTCTTTTACACGTTAGAACTCGACAATCTTTTAATAACTAAGTCATTCAGTAAATACTTAATTGAGTTATCTATGATAACTTATAACATTGTTAAATATTGATAAGTATGTTGTAAACCAATATTATTGTGCATGTGCATAATGTGCATGCGTGGCCAGCGTATGCACAAGACGGACATGTACTATAAACATACATCATATTCCCTATGCATAACCGCTAACTAATACTAATAATACTTTATACAAACTGAATAAGTATACCTTCATCATAATATTACTAAACATCATCGGTCGTTTTGTCAGTTAACCTGTAAGATTTCATTTCATTATTTTTATGATTACATTTGATCAATCATTCAGGTGTAAGGAAAGCTACCTACTACCACTAACTCCGGGTCAAGGAATACCCAACACTCAATAGTACTAACTATCATATCCTCCCATCCTAACCTATGTCCACATCCTCCCTATCCTTCCTCTGCTAGTACAAAAGTGGATGTCGGACTCATCGACCTGACCACATAGAACTTGAGAGCGATAGCGTCGGCTGAACAGCGGACCTATCCTCCCCCTAGCAGGCATCCGACCATCGTCATCACAACATACATGGGGAGCGTGTCTCAGCACGGCCCTCCCACGACCTCGGGTATCATAGGAACATAGGCTGGGGAAACACATCCATCCCTCTCAACATACTGGGCCTACACCCTTATCAAATCATACTCTGCTGCTCTTGAGATTATCGGTCCATGTCATTGTTTCATCAATTTCGGTTGCTAAGGTTTACTGCTTGGATAGGTTCTTCTCCGTATATCAGATCAAGTATCCAGCTATCCCATAGCCCTTCTGTCATGTAGGTTAGTATTCCGCAAATACACATTTTATAACAAGCATTTTCATTCAATCACCAATTGATCCATATCATCAACATCATTTATTTCACGTCACAATCTTATCGCATCTCAAGTATGTATGGAATATAACAGTTCTATCAATTTCATCATAGGATCGCACTCATGTACAACATCATATATTTCACATTTTATCAATGAAAACGCTAAAACATATATTTTCATCATAAAAGCAATGAATCTCATGATAACCATAACTTAATAACTGCATGAATATAGTGACATCTTAAACATAGTAGCAACATACCATCATGTCTAACATGCCGGAAATATAGTTCATTCTGTCTAGCTGAGTCGAACAGATAACAAGCAAATAAAGTGAAAGGTGTCTACTTATAAACACACCTAGTCAAAATATGGGGCGTTACAACATTCCATAAAAATTGATCAAGAGCATCTTTCTAAATTTGAAAATCATATTAGAGGCATTGGTTCCAAACTATTAAGGAAAATGGGCTACTATGCACAAGGACTTGGAAAAAGAAGACAAAGCATCTCAATCCCCATTGTAGCTACACAGTGGGACAAGCACGACGACCTAGGATTCAATGAAAGAATGAAAAATTATATGTCCAATAATACCAATTTTGTGAAGGCACAAGATGTGACAAAGTTAGCTAGATCCTCAAAAGAAAGAGCAACAAATGAAGGTAGAAACCCACTACCTCCTCAACCTTCTTGTGACATATTGAAGAAGGGAAGTAATGAGAAAGTCTTAAAGACTCATCTTCCACAAGCATGTAGAATAAGTGGCAAAATAATCAACCATAGAAAGATTAAGAAGAGCAAGAGGCATACATTAGGAAAGACATCCCTGATTTGTCACTGCTGCAAGAAGAAAGGCCATAGAGCTGCTAACTGTTGGTATTCAAAATCATGTTTGATTTTGTGGAAAGAAAGTTCATTATATGGATTCTTTTTGGTAGAAGCAAGACATCTGCAGGGATCCATATTCATTTTAGAGGAAGGATGGAAAGAATACTTCTCCAAACCATCCAATAGCTCAAGGGAAAATGGAGAAGGAAGGAAAGCAAAGTAGTCCAATTAAGTCCAATAATTTTTTCCACCGTTGCAAGTTGAGTGGACATTGGGAAGAAAAATGTTGGAAGCTTCATCCATATCTTCACCCCACCCATTGGGAAACTAACAGAAGGGAATGGAGAGTGAAGATAAGAAGTGATGAAGAGCTTCCTACATCTACAATATAAGGAGTAGAAACTATCCAAGGAGAGATATACACTCAAGAGGAATGTAAAACTAGCAATATGGACAACAAATTGGTGTCAAGGATAGCCACATTCTAATGGTTTACAAACTTTCACCTGAAGAATCCACTTTGGAAGATGGACCAAATATTGATGCATGGAGGCAAATGAATTTGGGGTTCCTTAGAACTCCATGAATATAGCAGACAGAGCGGCCATGGTTGAGTATGTTTTGTGGTTCAATGAATAGTTGATTCTATTTTGAGAGTGAATGTAGAAGCAACTATGATATGGTGGAGAATGTTGGTAAAGGATCCACTGCATCCTATTGATGGTTATCACTTGCAACCAAGCATTTGCAAGAGTGTGCACTATCTTGGATAGTAAAAATGTTATGATTACACACCAATTAGAAGGTCTTTCAGTTGATGTTATTGGAGATATAAAGTGTTGATTAACAACTCACCAATCAATATAGATTTGCTTCCAGGATGAGAATTAACTCATCCTAATGGCAGAGAGTTGCTACCATGATAAGCAACAATTGAGTCTTGCAATGAAGAGATCATTACCTGAGCATCCCAAGGAAACAAATGTCCATAAATTTGTAGTTGCATGAGAGGTCAACCTCACCAATGAAGCAAGCAACAATTCAATGGAATTAGGAAAGAGCATAAAAATATCTCAATCATGGGCTAATGTTTTACTCATTGAAGATTGATTGAAGCATGATTAACCAACATATAATTGTTCCATGCCAGGGAGCAATTGATCCTAGCTGAAGACGAAAGCCCACACTTCATTTTTTATGACATATGTTCGTTGGGATCTTAGTGTTGAATAAATGTTGCATAGATTCAATAGTGAACCAAAGTATACCAGAATTCAACTTGGATTAATTGATTGCCAAGATGGACCAATGTCAGAGCCATAGAATGCAAGAGGCTTTCATGTTGAGGATGGGAGTGAATTATGATTAAATATTTTGGGTATATAGATTGATCAGAGTGGAGTCAATTGGCATACCTTTGCACTACATGAATAAATAGAGACCAACATTCGAAATGGCTTCATTGAATTGCTGAGATGGACTATCTCCAAGCTTGAGAGGGAGATGGGAATGGATGTTGAGTCTAGAGTTCAGATCATAGGATTGCACAAAGATGAGAATCAATGAGCATACGTTTTTAGTAGGAAAAAGTGAACCAGAACCTAGAGCTAAAAATATTGGCTGACCTTGGATAATATGATATATGGTTGCAGGGAGTGGGGTTGTAAAAAATGTAGGGGATTGTAGTAAAAATTGATACAACAGAGCGGAATGAACAAGGCATTAAAGGAGATGATAGCCGGGGTTTTCTAACTAAAAACATCTTAAAAATGATGAATTGTGGTCAATATTCAAGGAGAAAGTGAATGGAAAACTTGAGTTAACTGAAGAAGAGTGTTGATGGAGGGAAAATAAGTCAAACACTAGTAAGATGTGGTTGGTAATATAAATAATAATTTTTTAAATATTTTTATTTTTATATTTATATTAGAATTGGATTAAATTTTGATAACTAACAAGGATGGTAGGTGCATGAAGGTGATCTCAGGCTTTGAAGGAAAGTAAGAAGAAACTTTAGTATGGATACTTGGTGTAATGACGAACAATCAAACATATAAGTCAAAGTGGTGGGAAACTCAGTTGTAATAATAGAACAAGATGATAAGGACAACCTCATGAAAAAACCAATTATGTTTAGAATGTTATAAAGAATACAAGGTTTCTTCACCCACTTTGAAATGATAGACATTATTCATTTTCGACGTTCATCTAACTCACTAGTAGACAAAATGGAAAACATCACTATTAATCTTGGCAAATGTATGCTAGTAAGAAATCGGAGTGACCCAAAATTTATATTAATACCATAGTTAATTAATAATCCAGCAATGCATGGCAAGGCACACAACATTATAGATGAATGACAAGTGCATTGGATTGAGACATGGTTATTTACTCCAAAAATTGTCATAGTACTCCCCCCTCCATCATGTGAGTTTTAACTCCTTCATGTGTGAGCTCAGAACTGTGGGTGGGATATTAACCTAGTCCTGAGTGCCTAGCATGGTGATCTCTATGTAAGTTTGGTCATATTAATGGTGCTACAAAGGATCATAGGCTTGAAGACTAAGGTTTTTGGTGTCTTTTGCATTGAAGGTTAATCAATTTCCTATAAATAATGATATATTATTTGTCATTGCGATCTCTCTTGTTGATGAATTGCAGAGTCTAAAGCGGATTCCTTTAGTATATAACAGTGATTATTACTCTGTGTATGCCATCTCAAAGGGTTTAGGTTGGAATTTAAAATCCTTTGGTGATTCGCCCTTTCACCCTTCCCTTGCCCTTACCTATTATGCATATATCAACCTAGACACTGGAATACCTAGATGAGAAGACTTGGTGGATTCATCAAGCGCTTAGGAAAATACAATTAGAGAGGAGGCATGGCATTATACAGCGTTCCCTTACCCCTTGTGTGGAGTTTTATTTGGAATTCAATGGTATTCACAAGAAGGTTATAAAATAATTAGATTATGCTCAAAGGAATGTGTAATACAAAGCTTAGGTTGCCTGCACTGTGAAGCATCTTTTCCCATGCCACCATGGCCCGGACGAGAGTAAAAATAACTTTAGCTAATAGTTCGAAGAGATAAAATTGGTGCAGCGGAAAACTAGGGTCCAAAGAAGGATTACATAAATGTGCTTGCTAGGATGTCTAGTACCAGAGAGCATTTAAATGTGCTTCTAGTTGGAAGAGGGTCCAAATATACCGTTGGTCCAATCATAAGAGGAATTCGGTGAATAACCCTAACCCTAAAAGCGAATTGATCAAAATCAGATTAGTTCCAAGGAACGGTAGCCAAATTTGAAATTGAATTCGGTTGGGTTTTAGAGAGATTCCCGTGGAAAGAGAGAAACATAGCTGTGTGCGGTCGTCTGATGGTATGGTCATCTGGATCGAACTGGCGGTGGAGGTCCTCTTCTCATGGTTGTTCACTTCATTGCCGTGGGTGGTCTTCCCTGAAGGTGTTTTAGCAAACAGAGTTGCAGTGCACCTACTCTTCCTTCCCTTCGATGTTTCAGCACAGTGTCGGTTTGAGCAAAAACAACAACAGCAACAACGTTGAAAATGACAATGCATGTGGCGGGGAAATATTATTGCGTTTATATAGTTAAACATGTCTCGGTCGAGACATTAAAAGGAATCAAAACTCTCGACCGAGAAATCTGTCCGAGAGTTTGACAAAAAAAAATGGTTATACTCTCGAATGAGAAATTAAAAACTCTCGAGCGAACAATTCTCTAACTATGGAAAAACTCACAGACGAGAGAAATATAACCGTGGTTAATTTCTCACCTAAGAAGAAGTAAAAATCTCGCCCAAGAAAATTTGTTGACTTTTTTATCGAGTGAGAAAACGGAAATTAGAACAAAAAAAAAGCAAATTGTCACGGAATTGTTTCCCACCTTCGCGTTTTCACCCTTATGGAAAAACATTATAATAGTGTGTTATTTGAGTTAAGGAGTAATGACACAAGAAAAATAGAAAAGAAATAATATTTTAAGAACAAATTACATATTTGGAATCTACAAAAGAGATGAGATATGGGTCTAAAACTTTATAAAACATTATTGTGTGTAGCATACTGTAACGAGTGGTAAAACACAAGAATATTGAGAAAATAGGTGAGATGCCCAATTAGCTATGGTTTACCATATTCCATAGCACATGTTTGGTTACCCCAAAACTAACTCCGAAGAAGACACATGGGAAGAGGGATGACACCCAAACATGTGACGATGCTCGTTCTTAGTGCTAAAAAATGCAAGCGTGTTTCGCTTAAATTCAAATTTCTTATTCTCATAAAAAAAAACTTGGTGGTAAACAAAATGTGTGTACATTATAGAACTACAAAAAACGTACGTGATATTTAACTATATAACTATAAATATAACCAATACAAATATATAATATATGACACTAAGGATTACTAAAGGTTATGGTGAAGATAAAGAAAAGAAGAGTAGGGGGTGTGAGAGTAGAGAGCAAGAGATAAATATCAAGGGTTTAGGGGTTTGAGGAGGAGTAGGTTGGTTAGAGAGATGGGGGGAGGTATAGGTGAGGAGTGGGGGGTTTGGGGTAGAGCGATATTGAGATAAAGAGAGAGAGAGAGAGATGGGGGGCTGGTTAGTGGCATAGGGAGGTGGATTATGAGAGACAAATATAGAGGAGGGTTTAGGGCTAGGAGTAGTAGGAGAGAGATAGAGAGAGGGGGGTTAAGGGTGGGGGAGTATGAGAGAGACAAAGAGAGGAGGGGTTATGAGGGCGTTAGAGATACAAAGAGAGGGGGGGTGTTAGGGGGTTAGAGGTGGAGAGAGATAAGGCGCTAGGAGGTTGGGGTAGGTAGAGGGGGGGAGAGATTGAGAGAGGGGGTTAGTAAGGGTTAGGGAAAGAGAGAAGGGGGGAGGGCATTAATGGTTAAGGGGCATAGGGATTTTTTCATGTGTGTGTGTGTGAGAGAGAGAGAGAGAGAGAGTGTGTGTGTGTGAAAGAGAGAGAGAGAGAGCGAACCGACAAGGTAGTGGGGTGTTAGGGGGTTGGGGGAGGAAGAGAGGGGTGGATGTTAGAGGTAGGGGGAGTAGGAGAGAGATAGAGAGGGGGATGGTTAGAGGGGGTTAGAGTTAGGGGGAGTAGGAGAGAGATAGAGAGGGGGGTGGTTAGAGGGGGTTAGAGGTAGAGAGAGAGGGGAGATGTTAGGGGTTTATGGGTAGGGGGACAATGAGAGAGATAGAGAGAGGGGGGGTTAGGGGTAGGGGGTTAAAGGTATGGGATTAGAGGTAGAGACAAGGGGGTATTAGGGGGTTAGAGGTAGATAGGGGGGATTTTATGTCACCTACCCAAATTTTGAGACTATTTATTTTATTGCAAAAACATTATATTAAATTATAATTACAAAGTTTTGTAATTATGACCAAATTTGGTCAAGGCTGATTGTAATGACTTATTATTACTATTTAATAAATTAAAACAGGATACAAACACCCAAGGGAACTATTAAATGAGTGTTCACTGGCCCACTAGGAGGAATGGAAGCTGTTAGAAGGCATGGGACAGATGTCAACATTTGCACTCCACCACTAGTTTTTGGC
Organism: Larix kaempferi; assembly: GCA_027924585.1. Lineage (NCBI taxonomy): Eukaryota > Viridiplantae > Streptophyta > Pinopsida > Pinales > Pinaceae > Larix > Larix kaempferi. The sequence goes on along the minus strand of BSBM01000316.1, from coordinate 11,940,312 downwards.
TATGGGACAACTACCCCTAAATTTTTGGCATTATCCCCCAGGTGGGTGGAAGAGAGATGATGGCTCATTAATGACCAGGTTAACCACTAAAAGGCCTAGGCAGCCTAGATAAGGCAATTCAAATTGAGCAGGAAGCTCTACATTATTTTCTGCATAAATAATTCCTCAAGTGTATCAGATGATCACTGAGAGATTCAAATAGGGAGGCTAACTGGAAGTGCATTGTAAGGCTGCTGAAAATATTCTGAGAAGAGAACTAGAGGTGCTGGTGTAGGTCTCTTTGACTGCTAAGTCTATATGACTGGATGAATTACTTTACTACTGCAAGTAGATGACCTGAAGCTTCTATAGATTCTTCTTCCTAGTGGTCCAGTGAACAGGCTCGGGGGTCCTAAGGCAAGTAATTTGTCTGTCTTCGGGAATAGGTTGGGTGGAACAAGCTCCTTGGGTTGTTTGTTTCTCCTACAATCAATCAGGTTCTACTTTTCTACCTTATTGTATATAGTTAAATGATTTTCTGAAATTGTAGGTTTAGTATTTACAGTTAATGGCATATAGACACAATTGTTTTCAATTTCTGACCTAGAGAAGATTTTATTTAAGAATGATTAGGTAATGAGATGATTGATAAAGAAATATTTTCTGCATTTTTCCCCATGCGAACTTTCTGCATCGTACTCGAGTACAGAGAAGGAAAATTTAAGATAGAAGATTTGATAGACCGATTGTTAGATGAATGAATAGAATAATGTTGATGTATATTTTTAATTTTCCCTATCAATTATACTCTTTAATACAAACTGTATGCTTATATTTAGAATTTATACTCAACATATTACAATGCAGGCATTATAGTAGTTTTTGTCATATAAATTTAAGTTAACATTTCATTTTTGCTCAAAAACTAGGATTTCAATTATTATTATCTACTTGAAAATGTATGTTGTATATTCTATTCTTTTTAACAATAGAATGTTAAAATTTTATTTAGTCGAGGTATCATAATCCCTATAAATTTAATAGCTGAAAATTTAAATATCTTTTGTATAGAAATGTTAAATGCATTTTCTTTTCATTTATTTTCTTTCATTTAACATTTATGAATTAAACCTAGTATTATTTACCACTATTTAAAACAGTCTGCTATATTTCAATTTTTGTAGAATAGATTTATTCTAGGTTTTATTATAAAAATTTATAGTTCTGCTAAAACTAAAACTTTCAACTATATAAAGTTTGCAACTTGTACAGTTTTCATTTTTAAAACCCTAACATTACTACACAAGCAGTTTAGAGCTCAACACTTGACAACGTAAACATCAATTTATTATATTTAAATTGCAAAAACCAAAACATCATTGTCATTCAGACTATCACATACACATTAGCTATCTATACAAGACAGAGTTGTAGACAAGAGTCATATGATTTTCTTATAAACCATATTATCTTAACTAACAAAGATTCAATACCAAAACTGAGTCTTAACATCTTTCCAAACTTTAAACAAAACAATCACGGGTATCACCTTATAAAACAAGCTAGCCACGGCTCTCGGCCAACATCAACGTAGTAGTTCCTAAACAAAGCTACCAAGTTATATAAACATAGAAACCATTCATGTTTTACTTTAGACGCAGTACCATTCTTCCACTAAAAACAAAAGTATAGTTATGATAGCACGAAACCTTCCAATTCATAAAAACGAGTCATCCCATGGCTTTCGACTCTCACCAAAATGATGTATTAATTATACAACCATCGACATAACCAAACTTACATTGCACAGAAACTTTTAAAGTTTTATCAAGATTGTTCTTCCATCAACACTAACTGAGGGTTCGACCCTCTGACATTACATTATAAACAAGATTATAGTTCAATAAAAGTCATAGCAAAATGTTGTTTTGGTGGGGAAGAAAAATGAGCTGAGGATTCCATCCTCTATACACACGATGTGAGGCTCTTGTTTTTCATCTCAATAGCTTAAAAACTCTGCTAGGAAATTTTCTCAGTCTCATCAAACACCAAGATTCAGTCAACATGTCAGGAGAACCTACAGGGATAGGAACCATCGAGGCTTACCAGATGGCATGGCAACGTGTTTCCCTTAAGCATCAATCCAGGTATATACGTAGACGAATGAAGGTACCTTCCAAGCAAATACAAGAGATGGTTAAAAACCTTAGAATTACAATATTAACTAAAGTATCAAGAAATTTTAATTCTATTTGAAATGAAAACTTTACCTCATAAGAGTTTTCAAAGGACCAAAGGTTGAACCATTGAAATCATCCGGCGCCACCCAAACAACCAAGCATTTCTGTGTTATTTCCTCACCTCTCAATAGTAGGCCTTCAAACCTTCTTAAAAATATGAGAATCCATCAAGTTACAGTCATAGGTCACACCATTGAACCTGAGGGAGGAGCTCTCAGTCGAGCAAACATCAAACCCTAAACTCATGCAAACGGTCGACCTCTCCACCGAGCCGGTATCACCAAATGAATGCACAAAAACAACTTCAATGAAGAGGTAGTGGTAAGACTAGGGTTGAAGTCCCAAAACCGAGATAGATCTAGATCAATGGGCGAGACCAATCCAGCATAACACCACATTCTATGAAGCATTCCAGCATTTAAACTCCATTTATGACCCTACAGTCGTAGAGTCTAGCTCAAAGGCATCTCACCAGGCTAAACATGCACAGCTAGGATCATTGACAACTTTAATCACAAGGTTTCCATGTGAAGTTGGTTATGTGGATAGACAACAGTACATTCCACCATGGAGGTTGGATAGGAGCATTTAATGCTTGGTTTGGACACGTTATATTTGTCAACACACCACTACTACGAATTAATACCGGTCACTATCCATATTTAATACATTGATTGGGTTTGCAAAAATGTTATATCATATAATATCAATGTCTATAGTCATGAATACATAGGGTAGTAGTTAGGGTGACTTTGTGTAATCTATTTCATATCCAAAGTATTGATCATTCGCATGCATGGGTTATATTTACGTTATGTTTTGGTTTTCAAATGATAAGGGTCATATATTATAGAGGGATTTTGATACTTAGGGTATAGTTAGATTTCTATCTAATGCACAATGTAATATGTTTGTTCACATTACTATATCTTTCACAAAGTTGCACATTATTTCACATTGTGCAAATATTAAATTAGAAGGGTGTAATCCTATAGTGTAAAAAATTCACAAATATATAATCATCATAAATATGATGGTAATATTATAATAAGCATTGCTATTTTAGTACGATGTTCCATGCATCTATAATTTGAGAAATGCATAAAAATACTTTAGTCATAAATAGAGTCTCCAATTTATCCATGTATTCAAAAATAAACTAAATGTTTCATTTCTCCATAATATAGAGTTTTATGCAAGTTGAAAACTTCTCGATATAACAAACCATTGCAAATGGTGAATTGACGACAGGATCAAATAGCAATGACACATGATAATCTAGCATATATATGATAATTCATAGTGTAAGTATAGTCAAGATGACCCTTACAGAAATAGGACAGAGATGCATACCATTAACAACTCTCTTGTTCGGAAGTACTCAAAGATTACAATAAGCATTGATGGCTAACTGAAAAACTATAATTAGAATTACTCTTAACACTTGAATTGTCGTATTACCCTTACCTACGAATCTGTGAAAAGGAAACACGTTCAAATGCTTTAGCTAAAAAAGCTAAGTAAACCTTAGGGTACCCCGCAGGACCCCTTCATCACCATTCAAAAGGAAACTGTCAATACCTTATCAAGAAAATATATCGTAGGATAAACTTAACTACAACATGTAGATTACAAATAAACACAAGCATAACTAATGAAGTACTTTGCGCTATGAAGTATAATTTGTTGTTATCATAATTCATCATTAGTTAAAAGATTAGTAATTATTTTATTTTCCGCATTAGCAATTTCAGTATTTATTGCTACTTTAAATTTTTTTAATTTTTTCTGAATTTTTCGGCATGTTACATGTTATTATTGAGATGTAGAGAAAGAGGGTGGGTTAAGGGTAGGGGGTTAGACGTAGAGAGGTGTTAGGCGGTTAGGGGTAGGCACAGTAGGATATAGATAGAGAGAGGGGCCATGGGGTTAGGGGTAGGGGAAGTATGACATAGATAGAGATAGGGGGGTGCTATTAGAGGTAGAGAGAGAGCATGGTGTTAGGGTGTTAGGATTAGGGGGAGTGGGATAGAGATAGAGAGAGGGGGGGGTTAGTTGGTTAGAGGTAGAGAGAGTGGGGCAAGTGTTAGGAGGTTAGAGGTAAAGAGGGGTGGTGTTACGGGGTTAAGGGTAGGGGGAGTCAGAGAGAAATGTAGAGAGGGGGGGTTAGTGGTGTTAGGAGTAGGGGGAGTAGGAGAAACATAGATAGAGGGGGGGTTATAGGTAGGGTGTTATATGGGGTTAGAGATAGGGGTTAGAGATAGAGAGAGAGGAGGGGAGTTAAGGGGTTTGGGGTAGGGGAAGTAGGGGAGATATAGAGAGTGGGGATGGTTTAGGATTATGGGTTAAAGGTAGGTGGTTATAGGTAGAGATGGAGGGGGTTTTTAGGGGGCTAGAGGTAGAGAGAGGGGGGGGTTTTAAGGAGTGAGAGGTAAATGGAGAGGGCGGGTTTAGGGGTAAGGGGTTAGAGGTATAGAGGTGTTAGGTGGTTAAGGGTAGGGGGAGTAGGAGAGATATAGAGATAGACAGTAGGGGGTTAGGGGTAAGGGGTTAGAGGTAGAGATGTGTTGGGGGGTTATGGGTAGGGGGAGTAGGACAGTTATAAAGAGAGGGGGGTCTATTAGAGGTAGAGAGAGAGGGGGGTGTCAGGGAATTAGAGGTAGAAAGGGGGGGTGTTAGGTGCATGGGAAGTAGGAGAGAGATAGAGGGATGGGGGTGTTAGGGGTTTCGATGTAGGGGGTTTGAGTTAGAAATAGGGGCATGGGTTAGAGGTAGAGAAGTGGGGAGATGCTAGGGGATTAGGGGAAGTGGGAGTAGGAGAGAGATATATAGAGGGGGGTTTAGAGAGAAGGTTAGGGATGTTGAATGTAGGGGGAGTAGGAGAGATATTGAGAAGAGGGTTTAGAGGTAGAGAGAGGGGGTGGTGTTACAGGGTTAGGGGTAGGGGGAGTAGGAGAGAGATAGAGAGTGGAGGTTATGGCTATGTGGTTAAAGGTAGAGAGAGCCGGGTGTTAGGGGGTTGGAGGTAGAGAGGGGGAGGCTATTGGGGAGTGAGAAGTAGAGATAGAGGGGGTGTTAAGGGTACTGGGTTAGAGGTAGAGAGGTGTTAGTGGGTTAGGGGTATGGGGAGTAGGATAGAGATAGAGAGAGGGGGTAGGGGGAGTATGAAAGATATAGATAGAGCGGGGTATTAGCGGTAGCGAGGGGGGGTGTTAGGGGGTTAAAGGTAGAGTGGGTGTAATACCCCATATGTTTATCCCCTGGACATGTGTAAGTTGTAATTTTTTATTTTTGAGGCACTAGGTGCTGAGAGAAGGGTCCTTAAGTATAAAGGAACATTATTATTATTTTAAATAATTAATTAATTAAAACAACTGGCACACCGAAAACCACAAATGAATATGTGAGGCCATGTTTCCATAGTGTGGGGGGGAATGGCATCATTCCTTTCACTTAGAATTGATGTTTTTACCTCCTAGTTCATGTTTATACCTTGAATAGATGTTGGTCACTCGAACATTAGAGTTGGAAACAGATCTTGCTTATGTTGGCCTTTGGAGTTATTATTGGACCTTATGCATGGTTTATTAAACTTCTCTTTTCTAACATGACCCTCATGATAGATTTGGTGGGACATACTTGCCTACTTTCCTAATATTCTATGGTACTGGTGACTACGAGGTGAAGGGATGATGATATCCCAAGGGATTGGAAGTTGCAAAGTGAAGGGAGTCTCGTGTATATGGGTAGGAAGCTGGTGAGGAATTTTTAGATGGTATGGTATATATATTTTTTCTTTTCAAATGATGTTTTTAGCTATTTTTTAGTGCACCTCTCCTGTTGATCAATGGTCTCATCTCGAGGGTGGCATGTCCAAGAACATTTCGCTTGGCAGTTCCTAAGAATGGGTGGAATGTAGTCCGGTGGATGCCAATTCCATACTATTAAGATAAGTGTTTTAATTAATAATATTTTATATGTTAATATGAAGAATATTTTATTTTATTGCATCGATGGAAAATGAGCTATTGTTTACTTGTGTAAATTGATTTTGTGCAAATCTATGGATGTAAAATGATGGATTTTCCTCGTGGGACCCTACTTATCCATTCTTTCTTTCAGATATGAATGTAATATAATTTTATTTACTATTAAATATGTTTACATTGCGCCCTTTATGGTTGGGTTGAGCTTTGATATCTTTTATATTGAGATTAGTGACTTCTAGTTGCAAGTTGGGGGGGAATACTGCTCGGAACTGTGCATAAATTCTTTATATTTTTATATATGTTTTAATGGTTGATTTAAGATATTATTTATATGTTTATTTGATGTATATTAACCTAAAAGTGTGCCCTCGGTGGCTTATTTAACCCATAAATGAGTTTTACAATGAAATTGCTAAGTTTCAATGACTAGTTTATGGGTTTTCCAGTTAGAAAATTGGATTGTCTTGATATTTTCTTCTGAATATTTGATTATATGGTAATACATTATTGTGATATTGCACCTTGGTGTTTGTAGAGTGCCCCCATAGGCTGAAAATATTTTATTCCTGAGTCTCATAGTTGTATATTGCATCCATATATCTATTAATTATAATTATTATATGGTTGTAGGTGATTATTTCAAATATGGTTCAATGAGTGTTGCTTAACAGTTAATTAAACCGTCGAAATCTGGATTTATGGAAGTGTCATAAATTCCCTAATTTAACTGTTGAAATTCCTGGTTTGTAGTTTGCAAAGATTTATGTAAATATGATTTAAACATGTTATTAGGTTTAACATGGTAAATTTTATTGTGTTTAATAATGTTTATGTCCATATTGATTAATCACACAGATATGGTTTAAATTCATGCTTAGTTGTCCTTGCATCGACATAATCATATGAGGAAATAATTGCATATTAAGTGTCACAAATGTTTTAAAGGTTGAATGTTTTAATTATTTTGTATTTAGGAATATTGGCCTAACCTTATGGAACATTAATTCGGTGTGCATAATCTTAATTCAACCTTCCCTTTGGTCATTTGGTGCCTCTAGCCTTGGTTTTGGGGTCAAGGATGTTACAAAGTGGTATCAGAGCTTAGGTTCCAACTTTGCGGCTTTTGGGCCTGTTATGGATTTAAAAATATGTTTGCATGCATTTGGAAATTATAAAATATTCATGGTAAAATTAAAATTTAACCCCCTTGTGTTTACGGAAGAATCAAAAGCCTCAGTTCATAGATCAGTTATGTTGCATCCTTCTTTTAACTCATAATTCAAGGAATTATCGTTCAATTTATGACGTGTTTTGGATTGGGATTGTCTATTTTGATGAAGTTCAAAGGGATTCATCTTATGTTTGAACCCTTATAAAAATTTGCATTATTACTTGGAACTAGCATTTTGAAAATTGAAACATTTCTATTTGACAACTCAGCAAATATGACTTATTGTGGAATCTATATACATAACAAAATCTTCATGGGAGAGTTTCCCTTCGATTTTTTTTAAAAATTGAAGCATTCTACCAGAATTAAAGCATAACAGTATTTTATCAAAATGAATTTTCAAATGATTTCTAAATGCAATTCAGTAGTCCAAATAAGATAAAAATAATTTCTAATGGCTTGGAATGGAGTGATGCTCAGTATGGGAGTGTGGTAGTGATTAGAGTCACTTGTTCAGTTTGTTTGATTGGTACTTTTTCAACATGCATGTGATGGATTTCTGATTGTTTTTTAAAGAAGCTTTATGCATTGTATTGAGATGGAAGTAGTATGATTGATGAATTAATTTGTTGGTCTGCTAACAATGACTGGAAAATGATCACATCGCAGCTTTAGTGTCAGTGGATCAAGTAGTGAAGGATAGGAAATGAAGTTTGATAATCCATAGAGACAATAAAGTCCTGTATAGGAGTTTGTTTGGCCAAGGGAATAAAGAATAAATGGACACAAGAGAAGTGATGAACCCTTGAACCTAGAGGATTCAATACATACTTTGAAAATGGACATAATAACCTACATAAAAGACATTGAAAATATCATCCATGCAAAAGAACAGATCATGCACAATCTGAAAAAATTGCAAGAAGCAACCCCAAGAAGAAGTGTGCCAAGAAGGGATCATGGGAGATCCATATTCTCTTGAATAAAACCTTACAACTTTCCCTTCATTGTGATAAAGAGAAGACATTCATCGTACAATTCCGACAGTTGTCCTGAAAGATATCCAGTTAGATATGGGAAGAGGAGATTTGCACAACATAAGTTGATGGGAGAACTAAGCATAATAAAGCCTCCAACTTTTGATGGAGAAGCAAAGCAAGGTGAGGAAGTGGAAGCTTGGTTTTCAGGACCAAGGAAGTTTTTCTGGTTGCATCAGTACTCACCACACATAGAAGAAAGGGTATCTATCTACCACTTGCATGGTAAGGTTTCTATTTGGCGGGATCAATTGGTCAAGCTTAAGGACATTGATGAAGAAATGATCTCTTGGAGGAAGTTCAAGAAATAATTCTAGAAGGAGTATCTCTCAGAATATTACTTTGACAAGAAGATGGAAGACTTCTTTGAACTCAAGCTAGTAAGCATGACCATGGAATCATATGAAAAAAGGTCCTTAGAGCTTCTAAAGTATGCAGACTTTGTAAAGGATGAAAATGTGAAGATTCAGATATTTCTCAGTGGTCTACTTGATCTCAAAAGAGACAAGATTTAGTATTATAGGAAAAATACCATTAAGGAATATGTTTGGAAGGCAAAGCACTTGTATGATAAAAATAAGAACAAAACACCACAATAGGAAGACTGGAAAGATAAGAAAGAAGACAAGCAAGACCAAAAGAAGAAAATATTTAAGCCTCCAAACAAAGCAACAAGAACAACCAGAACAAGGCAGAGTCAAAAGAGATATCAAATGTTGGGGATGTAATGGGGATCATTACTTCAAGTATTTCCCACATAGGAGAAACATCCTAGAGAAGCTTAATGGTATTTGAGAAGCCCCAACTATTGGAGATATTGTTTCACTACTAGTTGTTCTGGAATTTTTTGTTTCTTAGTTAGATTGCAGTTGTTGTGTATTAGTTTACTTTGCTTGTTGCATTACAGTGAATGTGGTTTTTCTTGTTATTTGAGTATATTTTTCAGAGAAGTATCTTTATGATCTTGTTATCTTTGTTAGAAAGTGTCTTAATGACCTTGTTAAAAGTATTTCTTTTCAAAGTATCTTTGTTTAAAGAGTAATTTGTGACATTTTCCTTGTAATCTTCTTTGGAAGTATCTTAGTAATCCTTGTTCTAAAAGTATCCTTATGCAATCCTTGTACCTCTCATACATTAGAAATAACTTAGAATTTGTACTTAAATGCATGATTAAAATTGAATTGAAATTGATCAAAATGTGTTCCCAATAGATACATTTTGAGGTGTTTTGATTTCATGTATCTTTGATGAATTAAAAGGGAATTTATTTCATGTGATTAATTCGAATTTATCTTCTATTTGGAGATGTATTTTATGTATATGTTGTTGCTAACTGTGTATTGATGAAATGTGGAGAAAGTATCTTTGTTGAAGAATATCCTATATCATGTATTTTACCTGATATTAATCATATGGGTGATGAAAATATGAATTTTGGGTGGATGTACCCTTGCTGAATATTGAAATGAAGGCCTTATAATGAGGTTTGAAGTCCTTGTAATGACGTTTGAAGACCCTATATTGCGGATTGAAGACTTGCTGTAATATCCCGATTTTGACCCTATTTCATTAAAATTGTAAATGATGTAAATATTGTTATTAAATCATGGCGAGGAGCTCAAGGCCAAGGCACCGCCATCGATTTAGCGTTTTATGTATCGACAATTAAAAATCGATGCATATGGTTCTCATGCTAGCCACGCACAATAGAAATTAAGACATCATGTAAATACGAATTTTAATGAAATACCCACAACTAGCTATGCAATGCAACAAGAGATGGGGGCATGATTTTTTCAAGGAATAGGGAGGGAAATTGTTCAAACCATTGAGCCAATAGTGTCAATGAGAAAACCCATAAACCCTCAACTACCCATTTTGACTTATGCACCCAATCATTTAATTCTTCCAAGAGTTGGTTGACATAGTTAATTCCTTGGGAATGGAGAGGTATGGAATCCAATTTCATATATAGGAAAGCCTTCAATTTGGGAAATCGTATTTTGGCTTCTTGGGCAAGAAAATACCCATGAAATTGTTCCCAAGCCATTATGCACCCATGGTCTTTGCTCCCTCACGCAATCTGATCTAGCTGGGGCGTTTTCCTTCACGTTTTCCATCATTTTCCTTCATTCTTCCATTGTTGGGAACTTGTTCTTGTGTTGCACAGTGGTTGGGAGGAAGAGAGTCACGATTTGGAAATTTATAGAGGTTATTTCTGCCCCTTTCCCATAAACGTTTTCTAAAATTGATTTGCTATCCCAGGGTTGATTCCCCATCTAACATTTCATTTTTGGTTTCCCACGATTTCTAAGGGACTAGCAGGGTGAAGGGATGATGATATCCTGAGGTACTAGTGGGGTGAAAGGATTCACATTCCATAGGTAGGGTAGATGGTTGGAAAGCATGTGGTAGTGGGAAGTATTGTGGTGAGGCATGTATGGGTATGTATGATATATCCTTTTGAAAAATATATATTTTTTAAAAGAAAATATCTTATGCATCGAGGGCGATGCATTGTTTAAGGGGGAGGGGAATGTAATACCCTATATGTTAAGCCCCTAGACATGTGTAACTTGTAATTATTTATTGTTGAGGCACTATGCGCTGAGACAAGGGTCCTTAAGGACAAAGGAACATTATTATTATTTTAAATAATTAATTAATTAAAACAATTGGCATACCAGAAACCACAAACGAGGATGGGAGGCCATATTTCCATAGTGTGAGGGGGAATGGGGACATTCCTTGCTATTATAATTGATGTCTGTACCTCCTAGTTCATCTTTGTACATTGGAGAGATGTTGGTCACTCGAACATTAGAGTTGGAAACAAATATTGCTTATGTTGGCATTTGGAGGTATTGTTGGACCTTATGCATGGTTTATTAGCCTCCTCTTGTCTAATACACCCCACATGAGAGATTTGGTAGTCCCTACTTTCCTAATGCACCCTCTCCCTAGAATCTAGCTTGCATCTCCTTGTTTTTTCTTCCACCTCCTTGTTTTATGCCTCCACTCCTCTTTTTGTGCTAGATTCTCCCTATTTTTTTGCTTATAGGCTCATTATGATGGCGTGGAACCCTCTCTCTCTCATGGATATGCCCTTTTTAGCCTCCTTACTTGGATTTGTGTAACTCCTGACTATTTTGGGTTTGTAACTCCCTCTCTTAGCCTCCACTCTAACTAATTCGAGTTGCTTCTCTCTAATTCGAGCTTAGCCTTATGGGTTTGAGTTAGTGGGATCTAAACGCACTCTCTACCTCTCTTTAACTTGATTTTTCCCTGTTGGGTCCAATTTTCCTCCTTGTTATATAAATAGTTGGTTGATCCTCATGTGAATTTAGCCAAAAGAAGTCCTCATGTGATGGGAAGCTAGTGAGCTAGTAACGTGTGAACCAAGAGACATTGCTGTTTTTGTTGAGAGCATGAGATAAATCTTTAATATTTCATAGAATCCATTTCTTATACTTGATGCCACTCTGTAATTTTTTGATAGAACTAGATATTATGAAGTACTGGTGCCTGTGGGGTGAAAAGATGATGATATCCCGAGGGACTGGTAGTTGCGGGGTGAAGGGAGTCTCATTTATCTAGGTAGGAAGCTGGTGAGGAAAGTTTAGATGGTATGGAATTTAATTTTGGATTCTCAAGTGATGTTTTGAGAAATTTTTGAGTGCACCTCACCTATGGATACATGGTATCAGCTTGGGGGTGGCCTGTCCAATAAGATTTGGCTTGGCAATGCCTAAGGCTGGGTGGAACGTGGCCCGGTGGATGAAAGTTCCATACTATTAATACAAGTGTGTTATTTAATGTTATTTTATATGTTAATATGAATCATTTTTTATTTTATTACAACCATCGAAGCTGAGCTGTTGTTTACTTGTGTAAATTGCTTTTGTGCAAATCTATGGATGCATAATGATGATTTTCCTCCTGGGGGCCTTCTTATTCATTATTTATTTCAGATATGAATTTATTATAAGTTTATTTAATATTAAATATGTTTCCATTGTTCCCTTTATGGCTTGGTTGAGCTTCGATAGGTTTTATATTGGGATTACTAACTTCTGGTTGTAGGTTGGCGGGGAATACTGCTCAAAACCATGCATAAATTCTTTATATTTTTATATATGTTTTAATGGATGATTTAATATCTTATTTTTATGTGTATTTTTTGTATATTAATCTAAAAGTGCACCCTCAATGGCTGATTTAATCCATAGATGAGTTTTACAATGAAATTGCTAAGTTTCAATGACTAGTTTATGGGTTTTCCAGCTAGAAAATTGGATTGCCTTGATAGTTTCTTCTGAATATTTTCTTATATGATAATGCATGGATGTGATATTGCACCTTTTTGGCTGTAGAGTTCCCCCATATACTGAAAATATTTTATTCCTAAGTCTCATAGTGATTTGCTAAGTTTTGGATTGACTAGTTATGGGGTTTTCGCATAGAAAACATATATCTTTCACTATTTTTTAATGGATTTGAATATATGTTGATATATGGATTTAAAAGGAACTTATATTTCACCCTTTTTGTCTTTATCATGATTCCATAGGTTCACATATTGATTATTTGACTTGCATATGGTTTTGCAGGGGTTTCAAAAGCTTATCAGATGTCGGGTTTGTAATTACACTGCTAGATTGTTCATATGATCTCATGTTTGATTTCATGGTTGTAGATCGAAGACATGTATATGTTAATTATCATTATTAGATATCTATAGGTGATTATTTCAAATCTGATTTGATAAGTGTGTCTTAACAGTTAATTAAACTGTCGAAATCTGGATTTACAAAAGTGTTGTAAATTACCTAATTTAACTGTTGAAATTTATGGTTTGAAATACTTTGCAAAGATTTTTGTAAATATTATTTAAACATGTTATAAGGTTTAATATGGTCACTTTGAATGCGTTTAATAATGTTTATTTCTATATTGTTTAAGCATGCATATCTAGTTTAAATTCATGCTCGGTTATACTTGCACCGACATACGCATATGAGGAAATAATTACATATTAAGTGTTGCAAATGTTTCAAAGGTTGAACGTTTTAATTATTTTGCATTTAGGCATATTAGAATAACCTTAGAGAACATTAATCCACTGTGAATAATCTTAATTCAAACTTTTTTTTATCATTTGGTGCCTCCAGCCTTGGTTTCAGGGTCGGGGACGTTACAAGGTGGGGGGGGGGGGTGTTTGAGGGTTAGAGGTAGAGAGGGGGGGTTTTAGGGGGTTTGGGGTAGGGGGAGTAGGAGAGAGATAGAGATATTGGGGGTGTTAGGGGGTTATAGGTAGAGAGAGTGGGGGTGGTAGGCGGTTAGTGATAGAGAGGGGGGATTTTAGGGTGTTAGAGGTAGAGAAGGCAGGGGGAGGGGGGGTTAGGTATAGCGGGAGTATGAGAGAGGTAGAGAGGGTGGGATTTCAGAAGTACATAGAGAGGGGGGATGTTAGGCGGTTAGAGGTAGATTGGTGGGGGTGTTAGGTGGGTTGGGAGAGAGAGAGAGAGATGTGGGGGTGTTAGGGGGGTTGGGAGAGAGAGAGAGAGGTGGGGGTTAGGTGAATATGGGAAGGTTATTTTTCCTCAGTTTGAGAAGTATAAATACTCGAGGAAAGTGGATATGCTATATTATTACTATTATTATTACCCTACCATAATATATTGAATTGACAATGTATCAATAATTATATTTTCGTTTGTCCACTTTGGTTTTAGAACTTGAAAAATTTGGTGGCAAAAAAACGTGCACACGATATCAATTTAAGAAACATCCATGTGATTTTGTTCACAAAATTGCATGTGCGATATGCACCACTACAAATTCATTGCATATGACACTAGCATTAGAAAGGTTTAGGGGTTATAGGTAGGGTGTGGGGGGTGGTGTTAGGGGGTTAGGGATAGGGGGAGTAGGAGAGAGATAGAGAGAGGGGGGGTTAGCAGTAGTAGGATAGATATAGATAGAGGGGGGACTGCTGGGGATAAGGGTATGGTGAGTAGGAGACAGAGATATATAGGGGGGATGTTAGGGTTAAGAGGTTGAGAGAGAGGGGCATGTGTTATTGGGATATAGGTACAGATGGTGGGTGTTATGGGGTTCAGAATAGGGGGAGTATGAGAGAGAGGGGGGAATTAGGGGTAGGGGGAGTATGAGAGAGATAGAGAGAGGGGGGTTGTTAGATGAAGAGAGATATGGGGTTTATTACGGGGTTAGAGGTCTCTAGAGAGAGAGGGGAAAGTGTTAGGGGGTTAGAGGTAGAGAGAGAAGGGAAAGTGTTAGGGGGTTAGAGTTAGAGAGGGGGGTGTTAAGGACTTAGGGGTAGGGGGAGTAGGCGGGAGATAGAGAGAAGGGGGGTTAGGGGTAGGAAGAGTATGATAAAAATAGAGAGATGGGAGGGTGTTAGGTAGTGAGAGGTAGAGAGAGAGTGTGGGGTTAGGGGTAGGGGGTTAGAGGTAGAGAGGTGTTAAGGGGTTAGGGATAGCGGGAGTAGGAGATATATGGAGAGGGGGGAAGGGGTTAGAGGTAGGGGGACAATGTGAGATATAGAGAGAGGGGGTAGGTGTTATGGGTTTATGGGTATAGAAGGGGGGAGTGTTAGGTGGATACAATTATGGGGAGTAAGAGAGATATAGAGAGAAGGGAGGGTAGGTTTAGGGGGGAGTATGATAGAGATAGAGAGAGGGGAGTATTAGGGGTTTAGAGGTAGATATAAATGGGCGAGTGTTAGGGGACTAGAACTAGAAAGGTGTGGTGTTAGAGGTTAAAGGATAGTAGGAGTAGGAGAGATATAGAGAGAGGGGCGGTTATGGTTAGGGGGAGTATGAGAGAGATAGAGGGGGCGGTTAGGGGTAGGGGGAGTCTGAGAGGGATAGAGAGATGGGAGTTTCTAGGGGAACAAAATGGACACCAAGGTTCTTGTGCATGGTCCAACAAAAGGCCATAGTTGTAGTCTAGTGTGCTAGCATTTTCAATTCCCTTAAGGGGGAAGGTCTCACCTAAATCACAACTAATGCTGACGTAGAATAGGGATTAGTTAAATGTAGGGTTGCAAAGGAATTTTACAAAAACAAACATTACAACAATATTCCTTATATCACAAAAATACTTAAATAGTTCACCATTCATCCTTCGAAATCATTACTGTAAACAAAAAGGAAAGGATTTTTTAAAAAATTCGAGAATTTGGATTAGATGGGAGATTTTCACCGGAATCCAACATTTTTTATTTTGAAAAATCTGAATTTAACCATATTTTAATTGCAATTTTTATGGTACAAATGGATTCAACACCATCAAAAACTCCTAGGGCACACAAAATTTCAGAGTTTGAGATTTGTCACCAGTATTTTAAAAAATTTATGTCATATTTTTTCAAATCGTGCCATACAAATCATTTTTTTTCCATTTGAAATCATAAAACTTTTAGACTACGTGGAAAGGAAACATCATAGAGGCATGCACAATACAAAAATTTAATTGGGGTAAGCAATAACCTCCTTCATTCTATCAATGGATATTAATTACAATAGCAATATGACAGCGTCAATTCTTACATTCACCATGGAGTTACTTGTCACGGCGTACAATAGAACCCAAAACCCCCATTACAAATCCCATATCATAGATCTATATAACTCTGTCTACAACTACCTCTTCAGATGCTCTAGTATTCTTCCCTCAAATGATTTTGCAGGTTGCATTCTCTCTCTTTTACCTTCATATTCCAGTTTCAACCTCCTTTTATACTTGCATGCTAGGTCCAAAACAGGTGCAAAACAGTTGCGGTTGTTACCTTTCTTCTGCAATTTCCAATACTTTTTTCTACTTCCAGTACTCTTCGACGACTTCCTTCCTTTCCACAACTTTTGTTATTCTTCTACTACTTTCTTCCTTTGGCTTATCTTCTTTTTCTTACTTCTTTGTCCACTTCAAAATGAAGGAGCCAACAGGCCATGACCACAAAGGTTGAATTTCCCTCAAGTCAACTCTGCTTCGTGACTGATTCCTAAACTTCTTACACTATTGGTCCTTCAAAAAAAGGATCCAAATCTAGTACTGAAAAACACCAGATTAGCACTTCTGGAATTAAACATCATCGGTATTTAGCCTCTGTTTCAGTTTCACTAGAGTGAAAATGCCAGATGTTTATTCGAGAAAAATCCCTGCTAAAATGATGATAGCCCTCATATCCTGACAATTGATTTTTCTTCCTTAGACTCTTTGTTACCAATGAGACTCCCAAAGGTGGTTTATTAATCATTGATGAGATGAAGAAACTAGGATGAAGCATGGGAAATGGACTCGGAGTGGGGAATGGTTGTGTCTTGGATTTTGGGGCATCCCTCTCTCAAAATACCATATTATTTAACAGTGGTCGAAGGGGGTTAGAGAATGTGGTAAGTGGAAATAATCCCATTGGAAATACTCATTGTCAAAACATCAATATTGGTCAAAATATTTAGATAATGTGAGCCCTGGTGTTCCTGCCGAGCGTGGGGAATCAAAATGTTCAGATGATGCGAAGGGTCTTGGGAGCGATCAATTGGTTGCTTGGCATGGGGATTACTAAGCGAGGCTTAAGCAATAAAATAGTCTCATATAGAAACAATTGAACATACACAGGGGGTGGTGGAACTAGGGTAATGATGGCTGGCGAATTGTATGGGTGAGACAGCTAGGTGACTAGGGATGTAGTGGGGATGATATGGAGGATCATTTGCATTATGAAATGGTGCATGGGATGGAATGGTTGGGGATTCACACAATTAACCATTGAGCTGTTGGAAAATATGGTTGTACCATTGGAACATAATACTAACAAGGATGATCACGATAGTGTGGCCCTTGCCAACCACAATGGTCCTAACTAACTTGCAACTGAAATAAACTATGAAAACGAACTAAAGAATTGAAAATAAACATCACTGAACTGAAAAATAGAAAGAAAAAAACTCTAACTCCTAACTAGTGCACTCCCACAAGAAGGAGTGGTCTCTTGCAGAATTACTGAATAGAAACATAGGGATTCGGGCGTTTTGCAGTCTCGCATCCCATATACAAAATACCATCAAGCTGCGTAAGCTTCACAACACTTGAGTCTTTAATTTCCACAACAAAGAAACGTCCTGACCAATGCATTTGAACCTTACTCAAAACTTCATAAACTTACTGTCACGTAATATCACTTTGTCACCTATAGAAAACTATTTCTTCATGCTGTGGCAATCATTCTAGGATTTTTGTCTCTTCTTCTCAACTGTTGCATGATATTTTTCCAGGAATTAGGCTTATTCAAATTCAATGAGTTCTGCAAGACATTTCATAACTAATTCATCCTCTTTAATCTAAGTTGTGGTTGCAATATAGAGGATCGGAATGATGAACTCAATGGGAACCAGTAATTCTCTCCCATAGACCAACTAAAATGAAGTTTTCTTATGAAGTTTCTTATAAGCCCATAGAAAAATTGGAATTCACTCATCCTTATCATCCCTGTTTGCACCACAAAATTTTGTCAATCCTGTCTCCAAAATCTTGTTGAATTATTCGAACGTTCCATTCACCTAAGAGTGATATGGACTTCTCTTATGATGTTGAATCAGGATTGAGTTCTCAATGCTTCAATGGTGTTATTAATAAATTCTTTCCTTGATCACTTGTGATACTTCTTGGACACCCAAGTCTAGTTATAATGTTTTCAAAAATAAACTAAGTAGTAGTTTATGTGGAGCAGTCGTGGATGATGATAGATTGGTTCCACTAAGTTAAATAGTTGGTGGTAGTGATAATATACTCGGTTTTGGATTTATTTTCTAGGGGATGAATCAATCCCACGAATTTAATTTCCCATTTATCAAAAGGTTGAACTGCCCGAACTAGATTCAATGGAAGTTCATCTCTATGAGACGGTCGACCAACATGTTGACAAATGTCGCATTTGTTTCTGTACACCTTATCATATTTAAATAATGAAGGGAACCATAGTATAGCTTATAACACCTTTCTCCCTATATCCTTTTCACCAACATTTCCTCCTGCAAATCTAGCATGGCATCCCCATATAATAATCTCACACTGATGGTAACTACACATCTGTACAAGATGCCATCAATATATGATTTATACAACTATCATGCAATTAGCCAGTATTCCACCGCTCTGAACAATAAATTTATTTTCTATGTGAGAGGAAAGTCATCTGAAGTATTCCATGTGGTGAGGAATAATACAATCTCCTCGAGGTATTCCTAAGTGGCTTCCACTATAAATAATGCAGTGTCTGGTAGTTGATCATTTATCGGGATGTCAACTTCACTGGATTCAATGTGAGATAGATGATTTGGTCCATGGTTATGTTTCTTTGGTTTCACTATAACTTCAAATGAGAATTACTAAAATAATAGTAACCGTTTGTAGATTCTTCCTTCTAATAACGGCTTGTTCACCAAGTACTTTAGGGTAGAATGGTCGATGAAGAACTTGAAAATTCCTCCCAAAAGATAGTGGTAGAACTTTTGTAATGCATATACCATAGCTAATCCATCCCGTTCTGTGGTAGTGTAGTTGTTCCCTTCTTGTGATAGTTTTATGTTGGAAAAATACATTAGATGGTCAATCTCACCTTGTCCAAGGACCAGGTTGGACCAATACAACTCCAAGGATGATTCATGATGCATCTACAGGGACAAGATTCCTCCTGCCAATTAGGAAATGCGGAAATTAGGGAATTTACCATTCTTTCTTTGAGAGTGTTGAATAGTTTCTCACACTCATCATTCCACTGAAAAAGCTCATTCTTGTTTAACACTTTCTCTAATATCATAGTAATAGATGCATAGTTGTAGATGAATCTTCAATAATATATGATACAACTCAATATGAATTGCAACTACTTGATTGTCATTGGTTGTTTTAGATTTACAATAATGGAAATTTTCACAGGGTCAATCAACACGCCATCTTTATAGATAATATGTCCCAGTAGGTTACCAAAAGGTACATAGAATATGCACTTTTGTAGATTCAAGGAGGTCCCCATTTTTTTGCAATGATCCAACATGAGCCGAAGAAGAGAAACATGCTCCTTGAGCAGACTATAAATTGTCCAATTATCCAAAATAATTCCAAGAATTTATGGAGGAATTCGTGGAATGGTGCTATCACTATTCTTGAGAAGGCTACCAGTGCATTCTTGATTCTAAACGAAATAATATTGTATTCAAAACAACCCCACTTAGTAGTAAATTAGGATTATTCTTATCTTCTTTCGGAATCCTTACCTGGTGATATCTAGAGAATCCATCTATGAAGGAATATGCTCTGTTTCCTTCCACCTCATCTAACACTTCATCACTAGTGAAAGGTGTTGGAAAGGGGTCATAGACACAAGTAGCATTCAAACTGCAATAATATACATAGACTCAAATGTCCTCTATTTCCTTTTTTTTCTGGATCACAATGAAGATGATCAACTGAGATTCATCAACTGGGAATATTACGCCAACATTTAGATTATGGTCAATCTCTTTTTTAACCTTTTTGTTGACCTAAGGGTTTTGCCAATATGGATGGTGTTTGATAGGATTTTCATCTGTATTAAATATGATCTTCATCTCTCCTAGATATTCCTAAATTCCCTTAAGTTCCATGAAGCTTTGCAAAATCAAGTGTTCATAAGAGATGCAAATTCTGATACTTCTTAACCGTCCTAGTAATCCCCAATTACTACCATCTTTAGTTTATATTTAGTTCCAATATTGATATCTTCAACTACACTGGTGGTGTATAGATTTCTCTAGTATATTCTGGTTTGGTGTGTCTGACTTCTAAGATACCCTCAGAATCCTGAAAATAGAGGTGTCATAACAATTCTACTTCATCTGGTTTTAGCTCTTGTTGCTCTACATTTGCACAAGATAGAGGATGTCTCAATTATGCATGGAAGTATTCCAATGCTTGGTGTACTGGGAAGATATACGAGTGGCCTAGCTTCCACAACTGGTCAATAAACAGTGCACCCTTGATAGTGGTTCATTATTATATTGCCATGTCACTTGTCGAAAAGAATGAAGATTACTGAAAGAACTTTGCATGTAGCTTCTTCTAATAGTCAATTTTCCTTCTTGGCTCTTCATGCAAATAGTAAGCCTTCAAGATAGGGCCAGGATCAAGGAATAATTGGTGAACCCAAAACTGTGGATTTAATCCTCTTGACTCCCCCTGGTGCTCACATAGTTCAATATGATGATAAGGATTAAATCCCCCCATGTAGAATTCTTTCACCATGTTAGCATGCAGGGAGTGCTTGAACCTGATCATCATGGTTAGTTGTGTGGGATCCCAGTCAGGAAAATCATCTCTATGTGTTTCCGACTATCTCTCGGGGGTGCCTTTAAGAGTTGTATCCAACACATCCATATGGTATTGTTCCCCTACCATGGCTTCCATCTCCTATAAGAATGCATCAAGATGAACCTTGCAATGTTCCCATGAGTGCATGGATCACCATCTATATACGATAGGTTCTTCCTCTTAGATTTTCCAGAAACATAACCATTCATGCACATACTATACATGGAAATGTTGTGCTTGTATTAAACAATATTCACGTAATAAGACTGACAATAGATCGGACCGGAAAATGGCATAAGTTCTACTGACTATTTGGGATGAACAAGTACATGTAAAACGATAAACAACCCAATATTTGCAGCATCTATATTAGACTTTGTAATCATAAAATGATTACCACAAAAGGAGAATTCAGTTCCAACATAAGTCATAGGTAGAGAGGACGCCCAAGCTCCATATAAAGCACGGTTGTAAGAAGTTTGATATTTACTTTGAAAATTTACAGGAAGGGAGAAAACATCACAACCCTCCAACAATTGGGAGAACCTCGGTGTGTACTTGGATAGTTTTGCTCTCAGCTCATGCAACCTTTTGAATCTTCTAGTAGAGATGGGTTGGGTGGAATTCATATCATACTTTGTATCACTAGAACTTTTGTATGACTGAACATAAGACGAGGGGTTCGTCAATTTAGTCTCAGACATAGTTGTTTTGGCTTCCAACTTCCTAAAAAATGAGCATAAGGAAGTGTTCCTATGTGTATTTTCTATATCACCTATTTGATTTGTTACTGTAGTAGGGGGGATTACAACATTGACATTAGGTAATCTATCATTGGTGTAATGGGTGAGTGTGACACATCAAGGGTTCTCCTTCAACCCTTTGACATTTGGAACAACCACAAACTACTAGGGTTTCATAAAAGAGTTCCAGCTCACAACGAATTACTATCAATGAACCAGGATGGAGGCTTGAATATGGCATGTTACAATTGGCGGGGTAAAGTGGCTACCCATTTTTATCCGCGAACTGCTTGTAGTATCTTTCTCCTGATAAGGGATTATGACCCTTTGAAACTAGTGGAATGTCTTTTGCATCCAAACTCGAACTTGAATCGTGTTCCTGCAATATAGAATAATTCGATATTCAAATTCACATGGATAAGTAACATAAATTCAAATAAGTAGTCAAAAAATAAATTAAACCTGAACTTATTGGGGATGGAATGGGAGAACTCGTCGAACTTTGAACAAGATGGTATGAGCTTAAATATGAAGAATTGGCAATTTGATACTACAAACTTGTCTTCCTGCATTTGATCCAAATCAACAATCACCATATATATACTATGAAATATTGTAATTGGTGTGGTTAAATAGTAAAAGGACATTTAGTATGAATATATAATTTTAACTGGACACATAAAAACATAGAATTTACAAAATAAATCGGTGCATTTATTAATACATAAATGCACCGGTGCGCTAAAATAAACCAGATGCACCAGTTTGGGACAAATGTAAATTCACCATTAAAGTATATCCGCAAAAGCCCCTGCGGTGGAAAACATCTACTACATTCGGTAGCAGATACTTCTACATGCATTTTCACAAAATAATTCGTTCTGGTGCATTTACAACATATAAGCGCACCAGTGCGGAATAACATTACACGCACCATTGTATCGGTTTTAAAGATGGTGAGTTTTACTTATGTACGCACCGATGCAACTTAACGAAAGGCACACCGAAAATGCCGAAAATCAAAATTTTAAAAAATCACAAGAACCCTTTTTGCCTTAAATTAAAAAAAAGGACAAAAATTTTAAGCTTGAAAAGTAAATCTAAATAGTCTTTAAAATCCAAAAACCTAAACAGTAACTCATTTTTTTGCCAAAATTTCCAGGGGAGAGTTCTGGAACTAGAGACTTAAGTGGAAGGAGTTTGGAGCAACTGGAAGGAGTTTTGAGGGTCAAAATTTCTTAGGTATGGTGAATCAAACCAAACCCTGCATGATAGAAATTTCAAGCATGTAAGTATTACTATAGATATTATAACCTTATTTAGAGTTTAACTAGATTTACAAAAAAAAACTTCATACTTACCTTCAATGTTGCAACCATTATTTTCTCCATGCTTCTTTTTGTTTTATGTGGATACAAAATTATTCATTAGGGTTTAAATCCCTCTATTGTTATACATAATTACAATTTCACCTTTTAGGGATTTTGGATTTACTGAGCTTGTGATTATATATAGAAAGAGTGGGGTGATATGGGTCCACTTTCTTGGTCAAATCCATAACCATGTTAGCCCTGTCAAGTTTTGGGTTTTTTTTTAATTAAAAAAGACATGCGTCAAAACCGGTGCGTTTGTATTACCAGAATGCACCAGTGCATACATCTAAATAATGCACCGATTTTGAACCATGTCGCATTATTTTTAATTATTTTATAAACATGCAAAATTCGTTTTGCGTCTCTTAGTTCTCTGTTGTCGGTGTGTCGCATATACTGTAACACATTGGATTTACTATAATGCGTCATTTTTATTATTATTTTACAAAAATGAAAAATACGATTATAGTATTTCGATTCTCTGTTACTAATGCAACATGTTGAAATTAACAAACTGGTGCGGTTTTGTTACTAACACACATGGGTGTTTAATGTATACAAGCGCACCGAAATCATATTTATTCTTTTTAATTTTTATTTTTTTTCCGTATTTTGAAGGTCTGTAATTTGTTTGTATAATATATTGATAGCTTATATATGTAATGGTATAGGTTTTTTATTGATAGAAAATGTGTGCTATGAGTTCAATAAACAACAACTTTAAAAAACATGATGGGATTACATCGAAAATTACGAAGAAGGAAAGTGATTTTAATTATTTTTTGTAGTTAAATTAATTTGTTTGAATTATTTTTAAACTTAAACAATATGTATTGGTTAATGTGTGACATGCAGTACCAAAAAATGAGGAAGCTCGATAAGATTCTTACCAAACTAACTCTAGAAGAGCATACAACGTTGATGGAAAAGTTGTAGATGGATGAATCAGGTGAATAAAAAATAAGTCATTATGAATTATTTATTGAAATTTGAGTAATAATATACTTAATTAAGAATATTCACTAGTATGTTTGAAATAACGTAATTCACATATGATGAATGTTATTCAAGTACTGACAACAACAAAAGTCAATCCATCATAAGCAAAATAAATTATGGAAGATACAAATGTTGATCAATTGGTCCTTAGCTCATCTAGAGTGGTGTTGGAAATTAATAGAAGGGGCAAATAATTTTATAATACTATGAGGGATTTAGTGGAAAGAATGTACAGACGTACTTTTCAGTTACAATACAAAAACCAATCAAATGATTCAAAAAATTAGGTCATACGTAAACTGCACGAGGTGTTCCTAGAGAAATGGTCAATGAGACCTATCCAAGAAAGTGTACAAGGAGATGGTCAAGTAAATGGGAATAATTGCATCACAGGAAGAGCCATCTCAACAACAACGTGCTTCAAATGTATAAAATCATTTGTTTTTAGGTTTATGTTATACATTTTATTAATTAATTCGACATTAAATATTAACTTTCGATTGTTTTGTTGCAGAAAAGAAAGAAATTAGAACCCATAAAACACACAAGATAGGACGACAAGGAAAAAAGGGGTTGATAGCAAAGTTTGTGAGTATTTTTTATTTCGTTGTAAGAAATAAACATTTTGTAGTGGTTGTGATTGGTATATTTATTTATTTTTAATTTGTATTCACTAGCAATCCTTGCATGCCTTCAAATAGGTGTTAACATACAAAGAAGAGCCATCAGAAGAATTGATTCACATTGGGTTGGTGTATCAAAAATTAATTGTGGATTTTGTAGGTCTGTATGTTGTTTAACTTCTTTGATTTTATAATTAATAAAACAACAAAAAACTTTTATATTAAATCTATTATTTGTGACGGGGTGTAACACTTGCAGGAAACAAAGTATGGAGTGGAGCCAATAGAATACTTGTTGATAGAAGGCATGGTATTTGTTTTTTAGAGAATCTGTATCATTCATGAGTCGATTATTTATATGGTATGTCTCTTTTCAATTTACATTAGTGTATACTATCTATTTAATTTTCATTCTTTCCATTGGTAATGTAGATACACTCAATATACTGTATTTTTATGTTTACAGATGGAAGCTGAAGAAGAGGAAAACAATCAATCCAATCAACAAAACATTCCGCCAAATAACCCAATTGATACAAGTGGCTCGAGCATCGGTAATAGTTCCAACAAAGAATGATTATCCATATTTAATTTTGATGTTAATGCAAGTTGTTGTAGCTTGTTGTATATTTTGAAATAATTGTTTGTGAAAATCAGACATTTTGTATAATAATGTATTGGACATAGTGTCCGAATTGAAATACAAGTTACCAATAAGTGTAACAATAATTACATGCATGTTGACATTTTGATTATTGTTGTCTCTATGTTGTCGTATTTTGTATGGCAAAGGCACTCTTCTTGATATATATAAAATAAACTCTTTTATTCTATTGCATTCTTCAAAATTATTGTCAAATGGAACATATGAAATGGTACATTGGTAAAACAAATTTCTAATAAACAAATGTGTATTTTCATTCAAGATGGAGGAAAAATAAATTATTCACTACCACACAATACTCGTTAATGGTAAATTTGTAATTAAATTTATGGATGATTAAATATTACAATAGATTCTTGCTTCTATGATATAAGAAATTAATCCAAATAAACAATTTCAATAATTAAAATTGAAATGGATTTGACTAAAAACAAATATTTCAATTTCATAATATATATATATATATATATTTGAATGAAATGTCAATATCCATTCTTAAAATAATCGTATTCAGTGCTTTTACTAATATATGTCACACAGGGGCTCCTATACTAACATTGTGCACATATGCGTATAGACAAAAATTATGCACCAGTGAGTGTATAACATTAAGAACGGGTGAGTTCACATAATTAAGCACCTGTGCATTTACATAATTGAGCACCGGTGTGTTTACATAATTGAGGACCGGTGCAATTATAACATTGTACATTGGTGCATTTTATTATATGAATCACACCAGTGCAGGTAGATTGTTTATGGTCACAGAGAATGATCACAGCTTATGCCAACTTATTTTTAGTTTTTGAGCCTCGTGGTCCATTCCATGTGTTTAAATGCACAGGGCCAGGTTGATATTTTGTAAGCACCGGTGCATTATACGACTAAATTCGCCGGTGCATTCATGTATGAAAAGCACCGGTGCGACCAGAAAAATGTCTAGCACCGTTAAATCTAAAGGTAATGAAAAAATGTATAGTGCGTATGATAAAAAGATAGCACATCGGTGCTTTTATTTTGTACATACGATCGATTTTTCATATCACATTGCCAAGATCGAAGATTCATGCCCTCTAGGCATTGGTGGAAACCCTAATATCTTCACATTACTAACCTCATTTAAATTATTCATTCCTTCTCAGCATTGGTGGAAACCTTAATACTCTCTCAATATTAATATTAATTTTTTTTGTACAATGATAATGGTTTTCGTTCAAGAGTAACAAAATGCTTTGAACCTGGTGTGTATTGCCTATAAGGTAGTCCAAAGTACAAAAGTAATCTATTATTACTGTCCTCATTGAAAATTTCCTCTATCAGAACCAAACATATCAAGATGTCTGCCATTTCTTCTCTAATAATAGTTTGAGCCATGTTGAGAAAAAATAGATGGCCTTTTAGATGAGCTGCACAACACCACAATAAATGAAAATATAATGTTAGTTGCACTAATATCGATACATCAAATAAATTTATAATGTGTAGTAGGTTAAAACTTAGAACTACCACTACAAAGGTATGAATGGGAAAGCTTAAAGTTTCATTGTCACAAGACCAAAAACCTTAATTCTAGAAAATGTGCATAAATAGGCATTCCATCACAATATTCAAGACTAATTAACAAAATTATGAATTGAAGATCAAATTCTACATTCAAAACCATTTCTATAAGAAAAATACCTTGTGCTATAGTTGAAAAGCATTCTTTGGGGAGGCATGGGAGGCCATGGAAGTTGGATTTAAAAGTGTGGTTCATTAATGTTTTGAATCTCGTCGGTATTCATTCATTGTCTAAAAATTAGAACTCTGAGCCAAGCTCTCCGTGGATGAACCTATAATTATATTCTTAAGTAATATTGAAGCATTCTCTTTCGACAGGGGTTCACTTTTTACTGTTGCCAACAAACTATCAACCCAAACTCCCTTATACACCGGCCCAGAAAGGTGTAACCCTTCCTAGAAACACTTGCAGAGCAAGTGCAGTCTCACCCGAGATGGATAAGGGGGCTATTGAAACCAAGTTTCTGCAGTTGTGTAGAGGATATGCACATATTACCTTTCCATTAACCAGAGATTATAATATTCACAACATACTATTAACTTATCATTCGCAGATTTCAATAAACATTCAAAACAACACAGTCAATATACTTATTCAAATTAGCATCACTTCTACAACATATTCGCATCAACCAATGTAAACATTCACATAACATAGTTCTCATTCATCATTGCATAAGATTAAAGGTAGAGATTACACCATAACCAAACATCTCCATTCATTCACCAAACCTGCAGAATAAACCTCACAGAAACTATCAAGACATCATATCGCAGATACAAAACGAACCCAAAATATAAGATGATCATCCAAAACTTCGATGCCCTTAGGCTTACAATCCTACTCTATTTATATGCTTTATCTTATTACAAAATGGTCCACATGATCGACTCAACTAATCTAACAATTCTTATGCTTCCGCGAATGCCGCGAAGGGTCCTTCTTCCATAGAATGACCCTTCCGCACCTGTCGGCTTCCGCACTTCCTGCAGATCTATCCTGTGCAAATAGGCCCCCAACACAAACTTGTGGCTCATCCTGAGCCACCTTAGATGGACACTGCTGGTTTATACTCATGCTTCGCTATGTTCTATTTTCGAAGTTGTTCTTGCCGTCAGGATCTCGATGTTGTGTAATTCTCATCTTCATCCGTTGATCTTTGGTTCGCTGTCATGTACTTCTTGAACTCATCCTCCAGTCTCTAGAAACCTTCATCATCTACCTCTTAGAAGTCTGTTGGTTCGATCCATGTTCACTCCAGACTAGGGAGAAATTCATCGACATCGCCAAGGTGGGAAACAAGCCGACTTCTCCAGCACATCTTTTTCACGCCTTATAGTGCTTCTTATCGGGGCCAGGGGGCTACCGCCCCTGTCATTCTGGTTGTCACTAGGACTACGAAGCTTTGAAGTACTACCACATACCTAGACATCTCGGATGACACTTTGCCTCTGTGACACCTGATTGCCCACACCTCTTCCTGCTCAAGGCGCTCATGCACACTCATTGTTCGGGCCCACAACGCACCTGGTGTGCTATCGCAGGAAATGAAATGGATCATTTCCATAGCCTCCTTGGAATTCCTAGCTTATCCAATTACTTGACCTACTCACAGCATGTATTTCTCTCATCTGGTAAATTCCACTTAGCTTTGCTTAGCCTCTTGTGTCTGTATTTATGCATTTCATCTTTCAGGATGATTGCTTCAGAAATCATTGGCAAATCCGTTCACCTAATGTATCAATTCTGTCATCATTTGTTTCCTATGTGTTGAGACCGGACTTCCTACATGCATGATTGGTGACCATACTGCCCTTTGTTGCAAAACCGTGCGAACCGTTACCCAAGGTGCCACCGTCCATGCTGCCACTATGTGTTGCCATGTGCCAAATGTGTCTGGTCTTGCGATCATACTTGCCAAAAAGACCGATCATCTAAAAAATTCCCATCTGCGGACAGTTGGGAATGATTACTGATTTGATAGGGTCGCGACCCTATAGCTATCGCAACCTGAACTGTGATACAATCACTCTTGCTTGCACACTCTCTTCCTGCTGGTGCGTCATCTTGCCACCTAGCATCCTACTATTTTTTTTTTTACACCATCAGTCCTCATCCACTCTGCATTGGATCATGTTGATAGGGCTTCAGCCTATTCCCATTAACTAATTTAGGTAACAGTACTCCATCTAGAATTTGTAGTTGTACTGCACCTCCGTTGGTGACAAAAGTGATAATGTATGGTCCCAACCAGTGCATTTGCAACTTACCAGGGTGTTTTGCAAAATTACTATCATACAACAGAACTGTATCCCCATTCTGAAACTGCTTTGTCTTGACATGGCGGTCGTGCCATGCCTTCTGGCGGTCCTTTTCTACCTTATGATGGAACCTTGCGATGAATCAATCTTCGTCAAGCTGTATTAGTTTTGTCAACCGTTCCTCCAGCGTGCCATCGTCGCTCATTCCTATTGCTTTCGCGATGCGCAATCTGGGTACTATGTATTCCATCGGTATAACTGCTTCCTAGCCATAAACGAGCTTAAATGGGGTCTGGCCAGTCAATCGCTTGCATGTGGTGCGATATGCCCAAAGGACTGTTGGGATTTTTAGGTCCCAATGATCGCGGTTCACATTGCACACCTTGGTGAGAGCATGCTCCAAAATCTTATTGAACGCCTCAACTGTCCCATTTTCCTGAGGGTGGTAAGGCGTACTCTTATTGTGTTGGATTTGAAACTCTTCTATCATCGCCGCAATTGTTTGGTTAACGAAGTGCATCCCTTGGTCGCTTAATAATACTTTTCGGCAACCAAACCTAGTAACCACGTTGTCAAATCATTAGAGAAATTTTGAGGTAAAGAATGGTCCTCAAAACAAAGAAATTGTACTCTAAAAATCAACCAATCATATTCTAGTAGATGACATCATCCCCCATGGTTGAGGTGGCATTGCATGAGTTAAGAATGCTTATTTGTCAAATTTTCTATGGTGGATGAAAACCCATAGTTAACCAAGGTAGTGGTATAAGTACTTTTAAGTAATAAAGTAAAGTACTGATAATGAAAGTCCTTTAACATTTTTTCATAAAATAATATTATTGTCATTTTCAAGTAAAGTACTCATAATTCATAAAGAAGGTCCTTTCACATTTTTTTATAAAATAATATATTGTCATTTTCATGTTTTTAATTTTAAATTATATATTCACTCCATTCTATTTAATATCATAATGCAAACTAATATATATATATATATATATATATATATATATATATATATATATATATATATATATATATATATATATTCCTTTCACATGTTTTCATAAAATAATATTTTTATTATTTTTGGATTTTTAATTTTTAATTATATATTCACTCCATTTTATTTAATATTATAATGCCAAAATAATTTAGAAGTACACACACACACACATATATATATATATATCATTGTACTTTTAAAATAAATTAAATTCATGAATGATATTAATATGAAAAATGTATGTTAGTTATCTATAAATATAACTATCTAATACACACACACACACACACAAATTGTCCATTTTATTTCAATAATAATACATGACAACATATTATAATATTCCTAAAAAAATCAATTTCATCACAATTTTCAAATCTTTAAAGAAACATGTTTTACAAAATAATAATATTCCAAAGATAATACTAATAATTAAAAAAAGTTATATATTTCTACTACTCAATTTTTAAGAATAAATTAAGTCTTATATTATTTTCTATGAGAGACTTAACTGTAACATTTCTTTACAATAAAATAAATATCCCCCAAAAGTTTATGATTTTGATATTAATTTACCAATATATATTTAATAAATAAAGAATAATAATAATAATGCAATGTGGATTATAATAATATTATTAACATTTTACATGTAAATAAATTTTCAATTAAATCACATTATATTAAATTGATGAGAAAAGTACTAAATATAAAAACTAACATAAATTAAAAAAATAGCTCTTAAAAAATGTTTTTTATTATTTAATTTCATTTGCAACTTCAAGACAAATAAATGCTAAAGGACAATAAATTTTGGGGAATTTACAATGAATTTTAGTCACATCAATGTAGAGTTATTTTATTAATTTTATTTCTAGCGAATTTTGAAAAGTAACTCAACCATGGTTATTTATATTGTACATAGAAAATAGTGTAGGAGGTGACTTGTCATATATACCTACCCCATAAACCTCTAACTCATAATATTTTAATATGTATCATACTTTTTTAGTACATCTCTTAGAAGGGCATTTTTTGACCTCAAAATCTCTCTAATGAGGAATCATGATGGAGTCGCAGCAGAACAATCTGTCATTGGTGCAGCTTCCGCCTAACGTGTCAGGTAGTTTGTCACAGTGATGATGTAATGTGACCCTCTTCTCCTCCCAGGTGGGTTGAAAGGTCCCACAAAACCAACAACCCATGAATCAAAGGCCTCCAGCGTTACTTGTGGTACTAGTGGCATTTCATCTCAACGTGAGGGCTTCTCGGTTTGTTGGCAAACGTTGCAGGTCTTGGCATAGTCTCGGGCATCTCCATGCAAGGTTGGCCACCATATCCCTGCTCGAAGGATCTTCCTAGTAGTTGCTCGTCCACCATGGTGTCCCCCAACAACTCCGTCATGAGCTTCCGACAGAATCTGTTCCTGTTCATGTGGAAAGATGTATCATCGCAAAATCTTATCTGGACCTATTTTATATAATTCTCCTGCAATTAGATAGAAATATGTAGCTCAGAAAACTAGCAGCTTCTTTTGGCTGGTAGTAAACTCGGCCAACGCATCCCCTGTCGCCAAAAATTGAATGATTTGTTCATAGTGGCTATCGACCATGCCAATCCTAAAATCTGAGCATCCGACAATCCTTCATCGATGCTCCTTGGTTCCTCTCCTGATTATATATATGAGAGATGATCAGGTCCCATGTTCAATCGTCCCAGCTTTACAATAATCTCAAAATCAAACTCATGAAACAACAATAGCCAACGACAGATCTTCCCCCCCAACATAGGCTTGTTCACCAAGTATTTCAATGTGGAATGATCCGTGAACTTCTTGAAGTGGCCCCCCAAGAGGTAATGCCGGAATTTCTACAAAGCATAGACCATCACCAGCCCTTCCTGCTCAGTGGTCGTATAGTTCCTCTCCGTATTAGACAGTTTTCTATTGGCGAATGCTATTGAGTGGTCCATGTCGCCGGTTCTTGGTTGGGCCAAGATAACGCCAAGTGTAACTGACGACGCATCAATGTGTATGTGAAATTCCTTCGTCCAATCCGGAAATGCGAGGATTGGCACTGCGACCATATTTTCTTTCAATATGTCCAAGCTTTTCTGACATTCCTTGGTCCATTCAAACTTAGCATCTTTCTTTAGCAACTTTTCCATGGGTGTTGTGATAGCTGCATATCCTCGAATGAATTTCCTGTAATAACCCATGTGTCCCAATGTTGCTCGTAGTTGTTTAGCCATCGTTGGTGGTGGGAGGTCAACAATGATGGCAATCTTCGTCGGATCTACCAACATCCCTTCTCTACAGACAATGTGTACTAATAGTATGTTGAACGGAGCACAAAAGATACACTTCTTGAAGTTCAGGGAAATTTGGTGTCGTCAACAATGTTCTAGCATGAGTCTTAAGTTCGCGACATTATCCTTCACTAATCCATATACCGTCCAATCATCCATGTACATAGTGAGCAACTTATGAATATAATATTTGAAGGCTACTAACACTATTCTGGAAAAGATTGCAGGAGCATTCTTTAATCCAAATGGCATCACCATGTACTGAAAGCATCCCCACTCTGTGACGAATGTAGTCTAGTGTCGATCTTCTTTCGCAATCTTGATTTGGTGGTATCTTGAAAATCCGTCCATCCTAAAAGTCCGTCTAGAAAGGAATATACCTCCTCACCTCCTACTCCTTCGAGCACCTCATCCGTAAATGGGGTTGGGAACAGATCATGTAGGAAGGCATCATTCAGTTTCTGTAGGTCTACACATATTTGTACTTCGCCGGTTTTCTTGTCCTGGACAACCATTGGACTAATCCATTCCGATTCATCTACTGGTTCTATGATTCCTAACTCCAACATTCTTTTGATTTCGGCTTGCACGCATTCCTTGTATCTCGAGTTCAATCGATACGGCTGTTGCTTAACCGGCTTCACGTTAGGATTCAGGGGGAACTTCATTTCCCCTAGGTCTCCATAAATTCCCTTCATCTTTGAGAATTTCGTTGGAAACAAATCCTGAAACTCATGAAGTAATTCAGTCATCTTCGCAATGGTCGATTCGTCCCAGTAGTCGCCAATGCTTGCGAACTTGGGGTTTTCCTCTGACTGAATGCTCACCTTCTTGATCTTTAATGGTTGCTGAAATTTGTTCGATGGTATATCTGGTGCCACAACACTACGACTACCCTTCGATTCTGGTACATATGTAGCCCTGGGGTCATCATCATCTTCGGGCTCTCCAATGATGTTGTAACACTCCATCAACATTTCTGGTGTCGTAGTCCATTGGAGTGCCATCGGTTGTCCATTGGAGTGCCATTGGTTGTCTAGAATGGAACTAAATCATTAACTAAATACACCAAACCTCCTACACAAGGTTTTAATGTCAGGTAATCTTCAGAAAAGGTTGAAAATCCGATAGTAGTCCATGGATTCATTTCCATTAACTTGGCCTAGTTACTTGTGGATGTAGGCAGAAAAAACTTTGGAGAACCTCATTCCCTACTAATATTCCCACATTCAGCTACGAGGAGAATAAATTTTGGTGTAGATGGAAACATCTGATAGTGCACTTTCCAAATCTGTGTTGTTGGAAGAACTTACATACTTCAACAAAGGAGTGTTTTGCAGGTGACTTGAAAGTCCCTTTCAATTTTTAGCAAATAAATAAAAAATTCAATGTATAGATTTTTATGCAGGCCTTTCAACCAACCAAATGACTAAATACAGGGAGAATACCATTTCTGTGAGAATAAAATCATGGATTTCTCTCAGCTTTCATATTTGCTCCTATAAGTCATTTGTGCAATGGAAAAGCTAATGTAATAACCCATTTTCGACATCTTTCCTCTGCTCAACCCTACACTGGTCTTCCAAAGGAAACTGCTGCCTCCACATGTAATAACTACATTGTGTCGTCGTAATTTGATCTTCTTCTGCTAACAAATGTAGAAAGAACGATTCATTCTCATTGCTCCGAGAAGTTATAAGGTCAGTTTCTCGTAAAAAAGAGATTGTATAAGTTCTGTTAAGATCCATATGTTCCATCTCACAAAATGAAATCTTATTTATCTTAGACATAAACAAAATAAATTCAAGACGAATACTAGAGAGCTATTGTTTTACAACTTCAACCTTCTCAGGGAGTAGGGGTAGAACTATAACAATATTGGGAAACTAACATACATAAATTTATTTGAGTTGTGTTGTGCATGACCTATCTTCTACTCATTCGGGAATAATATATCAAATCTTAAGATTGAGGGGGGTTCATTCAATCTTATCCTATATCCGTTTATGAAATGCAAGGCTATCTTGCAACTAAGAAAACACTTTTAAATCCAATACCTGCAACGAAAACAATAATTTTCCATTCAAAATAGGAAACAAAACTATGGGGTTATATATTTGCACTAATATCTAATTTTAAAAAAGACCGACACACATATTGTTCTACTTGTATCTAAATATTTTTTTCCCACCCTTATTCTATTTCGTGGATTTGTGCCAACAACATTGTTTGGAGGGAGTTATCCCACCCTTCCGATGATAAATTCCAAATCAATTTTACATTGAATTGTGTCCATAAAATTAGAAAAAATACAACATTTATTTCCTTATAGTTATGCCCCTGAAGTCCTAGATTGGTGATATTTGACACCCTAGGTTGGCTATATTTGGAATTCATGGAACACCCCCCTCTCACTTTACCTCTAACCACTTACCACCCCCCAATGTCTGTCCCTTCACCTCTCTCTCTCTATATCTGGAATTCATGGAACACCCCCCTCTCACTTTACCTTTAACCACTTACCATCCCCGAATGTCTCTCCCTTCACCTCTCTCTCTCTCTACCTAACCCATTAACACCCCCGTCCCTTTCTCTACCTCTGACTCCTTACAACCCCCCACCCCCCTTTCTCTATCTCTAACCGCTTACCAACTCCCATCCCCCTTTTTCTACCTCTAACCCCTTACAACCAAGAATTTTTTCTAATGTTATAATCAACGAAAAATAAAATTAGATCCCCCCTTCGGCAAAAAAAATTATAGTTATAAAACGCACAAGCATTGTGTAACTATAAAACATGCACGTGTTCTGTAAATATAAAACATGTGCCCATTTTGTTTTG
Organism: Larix kaempferi; assembly: GCA_027924585.1. NCBI lineage: Eukaryota > Viridiplantae > Streptophyta > Pinopsida > Pinales > Pinaceae > Larix > Larix kaempferi. Next base: position 11,905,148 of record BSBM01000316.1, on the reverse strand, counting down.
GTGGGATTTACCATTTAAATTTAAACAAAACGTAGCACATTACTTAGCACTATGCCTAAACCTCCACACGAGCTAGCATGGCATTCCTATTCTTATGTGTCTGCTTCGGACTTTTCTTCGTATTTACCATGCCTATTCCTTGGAATATGATATACCATGACTACTTGAGCATCGTATCCAATTTTTTAAGTGTTCCCGTGTTTAGCCGGTAGTTATAGTATAATACACACCATCATTTTTGATGAAATTTTAAACGCAGATATCATTTTTTCTGCAGATTCCAAATTTGTAATTTTTAAAAAGAATATATATATTTTTCTATATTTTTCTTATTTTTCTTGTGTCGTGACTCAACTCAAAAAACACATTGTTAGTGTTTCGTCCATAACTCTTCTATTTCTCAACCATTTTGAAAAAAAATTGTATGGTGCACTAAAGGATATCAACCTCTACATGCTACAAAAAAATCATTTCAAAATAGTTGCATTAAGACCTTCAAAGGCTACACCCACAATTGGCATACTATTTTCGAGGTTTGATCACTTAGATAATTAAAGAAAAAATTATTAATTTTTTTTTTTGGGGGGGGAATAGCGGTGCACTAGTACTACTTGTGCTCTATATGCGTACCATTTTTCGTAATTTCATTCTATAGATTAGGCACTCAAAGGATGCACCCACAAAAAACATATACCTTATCATTTGTCCAAAAAATAAAAAGTGGCCATTACAAATGATCAATCTTAGGATATTTAAGAACTTTTTCAATAGAAAAAAATCAGTTTTCTATTGCATCTAACGTGTCAAAAGAGACCTTCATTATCTCTCACATGCCCTCAAGTGCTTTTGTCTTTGAGAGTTTTCCTCTATGGGTTCATTATGCATGGTAAGACTTAGGGAGGGTTATTATAATTAAAGTTATGTGGTCAGAGTGAAGAGACCTTCATTAGCTCACACGCCCTCAAGTGCTTTTGTCTTTGAGAGTTTTCCTCTATGGGTTCATTATGCATGATAAGACTCAAGGAGGGTTATTATAATTAAAGTTATGTGGTCAGAGTGAGGATCTTGTTCGTTTAGGATGTTGAAATTTATTATTTCATTGTATAAAGGAATATCACAAATAACACCTAATCTAACACTATTGTTTTGTATAATTTATAATTTTCTAAAGTTTTTTAATTATGTTAATGGTGTCAATTTTTTTATTTATTTAATATAATTATTAAAAAATATTAATTCTTTAAAGTGAGTACCTATTAAAGATCAAAATTAATCTATAATGGTTTTATTTTATTATTATTTTATGAGACAATATGAAATATTTTTAATTGTTTTTTCTTCTTTATCGAGTGTCTTGCTACTCTCAATGCAATTTAAGAAAAAAAACTAAAACTAAATCCTAATTATATATATATATATATATATATATGGAATTTGATTAGGATTTAGTTTTAGTTTTTTTTCTTAAATTCAATTGAGGACAGCAATCCTGACCCTAATTATATAAGCTTACCACCCCGTAGTCTGTAAGAACATGTCTATTGGAAATCTTTTCGCATTGTGATTAATAGTCCAGAACATTGGACAGCCTGCGTGCTACCTGATTCATCATTCACGTTTATGAAAGGCACATCAGAATTATTTGTGCATTGATTCATTGAGACTGTATTTATTTATATGTTAATTCATATTATTTGACTGTATAAACTGGGGATGAAGGCTCTGAAATCTTGGGTAGTTCTTTTGCAGAGAACCAGAAACAAGCCACCATCGACTTTTTTTCTTTAGTACATTGTATTGGTTTATTTTCTACATGGACAAGTTCACAAGAGGCAAGATATGTCTGGTCACCTAACTTTACATTTGTTGTTTTCAGAGTGGAAATTATTCAAACATTGATAATGACCTATATTCTTTTAGGTCATTGAAATGATTCAAAATTAAACTAAGCGCAGTATTTTATTTTAAAAGGGTTCTTAATCATATATTTTATATCAAGGAAGGGTACTCCCATCCTCAATTTCACGTATCTTAAATCTAAGTGGTGCATTCATGTGCCAATTGATTTGGCTTTCAACCACTTAAGTTAAAAAAAAAAAAATTAAACTTAAAATATAATATAATAATATTATATTTAAAATAAAATCTTAAAATTACATTATAAAAATATTATATTTTATGAATGTTAAAATATTACACTGAATTTTGGTTATACAAATATTATAAGAGATTTATTATTATTATTTTTATTTTTATTTCTTTTTAAATTTTTTTATTTTTTTAGCGAAAAAAATCATACTATTGGTATTTATATTAGTGAATCAAATAGTACAAAATGTAAGTCTAGAGGGACCTATGATCAGTCACAAGATGATACTCACATTCCTCATGAGTATGTACATCCACCCCATACAACAGAAATGTAAATAGCTACAAATTAATAATCAAAGATCTGCTCCGAGCCATGACGAGTCTTCATTGTAGAATGAAATTCTTACCAAAAGATTACTTCTTCTTCCTCCTCATATGCAGCTTCGGACAATGAATCATCCATTGAATTGTGTTGTCGGTAGATATGATCGAAAGTGATTTTGTCAAACAGCTGAATTTTTTCATGTATTCTGCAACACCACTGAAAGAGTGAGACGATTTTGATGTTCAATTCGCATTTAACCCATTTTATGGTCACCCTTGAGTCTCCAAAGACTGCTAGGTCAAGGATCCTGAAGCTGCTTGCAACAACAAGGACACACCAGAGAGCGAGTAATTCAGATTTCATATTAGTTCCTCTAGCACCATTCATCTTCAGTGTATAATAATAGTCCTCGTTAAGAAAAATAACTCCACCAATAGCACATAAGCCATCACATGCGGCCCAATCAAAATAGGCAATGGGTCTCTTTTGAGGAGGACATAAAGTACTAAATCTGTTACTGCAAGAAAAAAACACACCTTCACACTGCTCCAAAGTCATAGCCTTGATTTTGTTAAAGGTGCGCATCATATTTGGGGGTTGATTATCAAATAGAGCAGCATTCCCGGTGTGCCAAATTTCCCATGATGTCACTGTTGGCAAGTACGGGAGGTCTGTGCAGTGCCTATACCAATGTAAAACACATCTATCCAAATTATCATTACCCCATTGAATCTTTAAATTAAACAGGTTGATAATTTTTGCCCACAGATTTCTAGTGAAGCTGCATTGAACAAAAATGTGTGTGACTGTTTCTGAGTTGTTTAAACAAAGACAGCATATACTAGGGCCCACCCACCCTCTTTTGGAGAGATTATCCCGAGTTGTCAGCTCACCACGCATACTAAGCCACATGAAGCATTTGACTTTTAATGGGATCTTCCATTTCCAAAGAACTTTAAACCACCAATTGGCTAGAAAATTGCATTCATAATTAAAAATAACCTCATAAGCAGAGTTTGCAGTCACAATACCTGTAGCTTTGTTGGCTTCTCAAATTAATTTATCCTTTTCAGATGTTAATCTGCAGCCTATAGAGTTAAGCTTCTTGATGTAATTTTCTCATTCTGTAGCATTTTGATCATAAAAGCCCAACTCCATCGCATTTAGCGAGTAGGATTGATTAGGTCCCATAATCCTCCTTTTGATTTTGCTAAGGGTTGCATAATCGAAACAGTGGAGAGTATTTATAATCTCATTAGGTAATTTATAATTCTCATCCATACAAGATATCTGGTCTATGCCTACCATAATGTCTCTTCCATTTCCTACCCTCCAGGTAAGATCTTTTGCGAGACAGCTGTAAATTTTCATAAAACCCGCCCAGATTAGGGAGACACCCTTAGTTTTCTTTGTTGGATCTTTGATCCAATTGATAACAAAATCTTTTACATATTTTACAGAGAGCACCTTAGTCCACAGAGTGGGACCAAATAAGCCTCTCCAGAGGTGTTTTAATCTGAGTGCGCAGCTGAATACAGACAGATTCTGAATTCCCCATCCTCCACAGTTGATAGGTGAGGCAATGGTTTCCCATCTTGACATCACCAACTTGTTGTTTTCAGATCCTCCAGTCCATAAAAAATTGAAGAAAAAATTTCTTAAGCAAGTGATAATATAGTAGGGGACTTGGAGAAGGGAGAACCAATATACAGACAGATTCTGAATTCCCCATCCTCCACAATTAATAGGTGAGGTGATGGTTTCCCATCTTGACATCACCAACTTATTGTTTTCAGATCCTCTAGTCCATAAAAAATTGAAGAAAAAATTTCTTAAGCAAGTGATAATATAGGAGGGGACTTGGAGAAGGGAGAACCAGTATACTAGAGTACCAGTTAAAACTGATTTGACTAAAGTGAGACAACCACCAATGGAAAGCAGCCTATAACTCCAATGGATTATTCTATTTTCAACTTTCTTTAATAACCATAGCCAGTCGGTTTTCCTGTAACCATTTGGCTTAAAAAAATAGCCAAGATACTTGAGTCCATCTTCTAATGCCTAGAAATTATACGGCAAAGACACCTTCAGAATTTCGATCCTGTTGTTCTCCAGTTTGTGGTGATAAAAACAAGATTTCTTGTTGCTTACTATCATACTGGATGCACTACAGAAAGTCCCAATGCTTTCCTTATACTTGTGCCATTCATTAAAAGTATCCATCCCTGCAAGGAGGACATCATCGATGAACAACAAATGCGTGATGGACAGTTCTTTGGATAATTTTATGCCTAAAACTTTGCCTTCAGACTTTGAACAATTGATAATTCTTCTCAAACTCTCGATGATAAGCAGAAATAATAACGGAGATAGTGGACATCCTTGTCTCACTCCCCTAGAAATTTTGAAGAATTATGAAGGTGCCTCGTTGATCAATACGAAAAAGTTATGGAAAAACATTAGAATAGTGTGTTTTTTGAGTTAAGGAGTAATGACACAAGAAAAATAGAAAAGAAATAATATTTTAAAAGCAAATTACATATTTGTAATCTACAAAAAAAATGAGATATGGGTCTAAAACTTTATAAAAAATTATTGTGTGTAGCATACTGTAACAAGTGGTAAAACACAAGAATATTGAGAAAATAGGTGAGATGCCCAATTAGCTATGGTTTACCATATTCCATAGCACATGTTTGGTTACCCCGAAACTAACTCCGAAGCAGACACATGGGAAGACGGATGACACCCAAACATGTGACGACACTCATTCTTAGTGCTAAAAAATGCAAGCGTGTTTCGCTTAAATTCAAATTTCTTATTCTCATAAAAAAAAAATTGGTGGCAAACAAAACGTGTGTACATTATAGAACTACAAAAAACGTATGTGATATTTAACTATATAACTATAACTATAACCAATACAAATATATAATATATGACACTAAGGATTACTAAAGGTTATGGTGAAGGGGGAAGATAGAGAAAAGAGGAGTAGGGGGGTGAGAGTAGAGAGCAATAGATAAATATCAAGGGGGTTATGGGTTTGAGGAGGAGTAGGTTAGTTAGAGAGGTGGGGGGAGGTATAGGTGAAGAGTGGGGGGTTTGGGGTAGAGAGAGATTGAGATAAAGAGAGATAGAGATGGGGGGGTGGTTAGTGGCATAGGGAGGGGGATTATGAGAGGAAAATATAGAGGAGGGTTTAGGGCTAGGAGTAGTAGGAGAGAGATAGAGAGGGGGGGGGTGGGGGAGTATGAGAGATACAAAGAGAGGAGGGGTTATGAGGGCGTTATATGTACAAAGAGAGGGGGGGTGTTAGGGGGTTAGAGGTGGAGAGAGACAAGGCGCTAGGAGGTTGGGGTAGGTAGAGGAGGGGAGAGATTGAGAGAGGGGGTTAGTAAGGGTTAGGGAAAGAGAGAGGGGGGGAGTGTTAGTGGTTAGGGGGAATAGGGATTTGTTCATGTGTGTGTGATAGAGAGAGAGAGAGAGAGAGAGAGAGAGAGAGTGAGAGAGAGAGAGAGAGAGAGTTTGAGAGAGAGAGAGAGAAAGAGAGAGAACCGACAAGGTAGTGGGGTGTTAGGGGGTTGGGGGAGGAAGAGAGGGGTGGAGGGTGTTAGAGGTAGGGGGAGTAGGAGAGATATAGAGAGGGGTCTGGTTAGAGGGGGTTAGAGGTAGGGGGAGTAGGAGAGAGATAGAGAGGGGGTTAGAGGTAGAGAGAGAGGGGAGATGTTAGGGGCTTAGGGGTAGGGGTACGATGAGAGAGATAGAGAGAGGGGGGGTTAGGGGTAGGGGGTTAGGGGTAGGGGGTTAAAGGTAGGGGATTAGAGGTAGAGACATGGGGGTATTAGGGGGTTATAGGTAGAGAGGGGTGGATGTTATGTCACCTACCCAAATTTTGAGACTGATTATTTTATTGCCAAAACATTATATTAAATTATAATTACAAAGTTTTGTAATTATGACCAAATTTGGTCAAGGATGATTGTAATGACTGATTATTATTATTTAATAAATTAAAACAGTAGATAAACACCCAAGGGAACTGTTAAATGAGTGTTCACTGACCCACTAGGAGGAATGGAAGTTGTTAGAAGGCATGGGACAGATGTCAGCATTTTCACTCCACCACTAGCTGTTGGTTATGGGACAACTACCCCTAAATTTGTGGCATTATCCCCTAGGTGGGTGGAAGAGAACTGATAGCTCATTAATGACCAGGTTAACCACTACAAGGCCTCGGAATCCTAGATAAGGCAATTCGAATTGAGCAGGCAGCTCTACATTATTATCTGTAGAAATAATTCCTCAAGTGTGTCAGGTGATCACTGAGAGATTCGAATAGGGAGGCTAACTGGAAGTGCATTGTGAGGATGCTGAAAATATTCTGAGAATAGAACCAAAGGTGCTGGTGCACGTCTCTTTGACTGCTAAGAATATATGATTGGATGAATTACTTTGCTTCTATAAGTAGATGGCATAAAGCTTCTACAGATTCTTCTTCCTAGTGGTTCAATGAACAGGCTTGGGGGTCCTAAGGTAAGTTATTTGGCTGTCTTCAGGAATAGGTTGGGTGGAATAGGCTACTTGGGTTGTTTTATTCTCCTACAATCGATCAAGTTCTACTGTTCTACCTTATTGTATATAGTTAAATGATTTTCTAAAATTGTAGGTTTAGTATTTACAGTTAATGGCATATAGACGCACTTGTTTTCAATTTCTGACCTAGAGAAGATTTTATTTAAGAATGATTAAGTAATGAGATGATTGATAAAGAAATCATTTCTGCATTTTCCCCCATGCGAACTTTATGCATCGTACTCCAGTACAGAGAAGGAAAATTTAAGATAGAAGATTTGATAGACAGATTGTCAGATGAAGGAATAAAATAATGTTGCTGTATATTTTTAATTTTCCCTATCAGTTATACTCTGTAATACAAACTATATGCTTAGATTTAGAATTTATACTCAACATATTACAATGCAGGCATTCTAGTAGTTTCTATCATATAAATTTAAGTTAACATTTCATTTCTGCTCAGAAACTAGGATTTCAATTATTATTATCTACTTGAAGATGTATGTTGTATATTCTATTCTTTCTAACAATAGAATGTTAAAATTTTATTTAGTCCACATATCATAATCCCTATAAATTTAATAGATGAAAATTCAAATATCTTTTGTACAGAAATGTTAAATGAATTTTCTTTTCATTTATTTTCTTTCATTCAACATTCATGAATTAAACCTAGTATTATTTCCCACTATTTAAAACAATCTGCTATATTTCAATTTTTGCAGAATAGATTTATTTTAGGTTTTATTACAAAAATGTATAGTTCTGCTAAAACTAAAACTTTCAACTGTATAAAGTTTGCAACTTGTACAATTTTCATTTTTAAAACCCTAAGATTACTATACAAGCAGTTTAGAGCTCAACACTTGACAACGTAAACATCAATTTATTATTTTTAAATTGCAAAAACCAAAACATCATTGTCTTTGAGACTATCACATACACATTAGCTATCTATACCAGACAGAGTTGCAGACAAGAGTCATATGATTGTCTTATCAACCACATTATCTTAACTAACAAATATTCAATACCAAAGCCGAGTCTTAACATCTTTCCAAACTTTAAACAAAACGATCATGGGTATCACTCTATAAAAAAAGCTAGCCACGGCTCTCGACCAACATCAATGTAGTAGTTCCTAAAAAAAGCTACCAAGTTATATAAACCTAGAAACCATTCATTTTTTACTTCAGACCCAGTTCCATTCTTCCACTAAAAACAAAAGTATAGTTATAATAGCATGAAACCTTCCAATTCATAAAAATGAGTCAGCCCATGGCTTTCGACTCTCACCAAAACGGTGTATTAATTATACAACCATCAACATAACCAAACTTACATTGCACAATAACTATTAAAGTTTTCTCAATACTGTTCTTCCATTAACATTAACCGAGGGTTTGACCCTTTGACATTACATTATAAACAAGATTACAGTTCAATAAAAATCACAACAAAACGTTGTTTTGGCAGGGGAGCAAAATGAGTCGAGGATTCCATCCTCCATACACACGATGTGAGGCTCTTGTTTTTCATCTCAATAGCTTAAAAACTCCGCTAGGAACTTTTCTCAGTCTCGTCAAACACCAAGATTCGACCAACATGCTAGGAGAACCTAAAAGGATAGGAACCACAGAGGCTTACCGGATGGCATGGAAGCGTGTTTCCCTTAAGCATCAACCCAGGTATATATGCAGACGAATGAAGGTACCTACCAAGCAAATATAGGAGATGGTTAAAAACCTTAGCATTACAATATTAACTAAAGTAGCACGAAACTTAATTCTATTTGAAATGAAATCTTTACCTCATAAGAGTTTGCACCCGAAGGTTGAACCATTGAAATCATCCGGCGCCACCCAAACAACCAAGCATTTCTTTATTATTTCCTCAACTCTCAATAGTCGGCCTTCAAACCTTCTTAAAAATATGAGAATCCATGAAGTTATAGTCATAGGTCACACCATCAAACCCGAGGGAGGAGCTCTCAGTCGAGCAAACATCAAACCCTAAACTCATGCAAATGGTCGGCCTCTCCACCGAGCCGATATCACCAAATGAATGCACAAAACCAAGACAGATCTAGATCAACAGGTGAGACCGAGCCAGCATAGCACCACATTCTACGAAGCATTCCAGCATATAAACTCCATTAATGACCTTACAGTCGTAAAGTCCAACTCAAAGGCATCTCACCAGTCTAAACATGCATAGATCGGATCGTTAACAACTTTAATCACAAGGTTTCCACATGAAGTTGGTTATTTGGATAGACAGCAGTACATTCCACCATGGAGGTTGGCTAGGAGCATTTAATGTTTGGTTTGGACATGTGAAATCTATAAACACACCATTGCTATGAATTAATACCGGCCACTATCCATATTTAATACATTGATCGAGTTTGCAAAAATGTTATATCATATAATATCAATGTCTATAGTCGTGAATATATAGGGTAGTAGTTAGGGTGACTTTGTGTAATCTATTTCATATCCAAAGTATTGATCATTTGCATGCATGGGTTATATTTAGGTTATGTTTTGGTTTCCAAATGATAAGGGTCATATATTATAGAAGGCTTTTGATACTTAGGGTATAGTTCGATTTCTATCTAATGCACAATGTAATATGTTTGTTCACATTGCGCAAATATTAAATTAGAAGGGTGTAATCCTATAGTGTAACAAATTCACAAATATATAATCATCATAAATATGATGGTAATATTATAATAAGCATTGCTATTTTAGTACGATGTTCCATGCATCTATAATTTGAGAAATGCGTAAAAATACTGTAGTCATAAATAGAGTCTCCATTTTATCCATGTATTCAAAAATAAACTAAATGTTTCATGTTTCCATAATATAGAGTTTTATGCAAGTTGAAAACTTCTCAATATAACAAACTGTTGCAAATGGTGAATTGACGACAGGATCAAATAGCAGTGACACATGATAATCTAGCATATATCTGATAATTCATAGTGTAAGTATAGTCAAGATGACCCTTACAGAAATAGGACAGAGATGCATACCATTAACAACTCTCTTGTTCGAAAGTATTCAGAGATTACAATAAGCATTGATGGCTAACTGAAAAACTATAATTAGAATTACTCTTAACACATGAATTTTCGTAGTACCCTTACCTGCGAATCTGTGAAAAGGAAACACGTTCAAATGCTTTAGCTAAAATAGCTAAGTGAACCTTAGGGTACCCCGTAGGACCCCTTCATCACCATTCAAAAGCAAACTGCCATTACCTTATCAAGAAAATATATCGCAGGATAAACTTAACTACAACATGTAGATTACAAATAAACACAAGCAGAACTAATGAAGTACTTTGCGCTATGAAGTATAATTTGTTGTTATCATAATTAATCATTAGTTAAAAGATTAGTAATTATTTTATTTTCCGCATTAGCAATTTCAGTATTTATTGCTACTTTAAAAATTTATAAATTTTTGTGAATTTTTCGGGATGTTGCATGTGGTATCAGAGCTCATGTTTGAACTCTTGGCTTAAAAAGGTCCAAATAACATGCGACAGAAAATTTTTATGACAGCAAAAATATCTACTAATTAAATTATTTTGTATACAGAAAATTATTTTTTAAATTACAAGTATGGAAGGATCACCTGAACACATGGAGGACATATTTCGACCAAATAGTCATAGCACTGGATAGAAATATGAAGAAGAAGTCCATGGTGAATTGAATGACAATTCATCATAATTGTTACGTGCTTTTCAGGAGTTGAAGGCAGAAATAAGATCTGTTAAACAAGATAATGAGAGAATTATGAAGGCACAAGAAGAACTGAACCAAGTACTATTCAATCAGTGTCCAATGGATGAACAGGATAGAAGGGTTGAGAATACCTCCAAGATTGAAGACTTACCTTATGGGAACAAGGATAAGAAAGTGAAAACTGATGATCATAGTTCAACATCATCAGGAGCTACAAATGAGATACGTAAAAGGAAACGTAATTATTCAGGTGATAGTAGCGAAGAGGATTACAAACCAAAAAGAAAAAGCCATAAATCATATGAGCAGATTTCTGGGGAATTCAAGAAAATCAAACCCCCAATCTTCAATGGTGAAACTGAGAAAAGAGAGATAGCTGAAGCATGGTTGTCCGGCATGAAGAAATACTTTCACATCTATGATTATTCATAATCATTAAAAGCAAAGATGGCCATATACAACCTAACATATCTGGTGGCGGGACATCAAAAGAGTGAAGGGCATCAAGGACAAAGATGTGAATTGAAGCACTTTTAAACGGTACTTCAAGAAGAAGTTCCTATCTGAACAATATTACAAAGAAAAGTCCAAGGAATTTTATGATTTAAGACTAGGAACCATGAACATGAAAGAACTGAACAACAAATTTATGAATTTGCTAAGGTATGTGCCATACCTTGTGGAGGAGAAGCCAAAGATTCAGAGGTATCTAAGTTGTCTACCTTTCAACATCAAGGACATAATAGAGTATGACAATCCAAAGACCCTAGAAGAAGCCATGAGGAAAGCAACTTTCTACTATGATACAAATCGGAAAAGAGAAGGGATATCTAACTGGAAAAATCATAAACCCAACAAATTTGAGCTGAAGAAGAATAATTTTAGGTTCAATGGAAATTCTGGTTTTCAAAAGAAAAAAATTTCCAAATCGGAATTTCCAAGGAAACAATCCCAGAAATAATCAGCAACAGAATTTTACAGCTCCTGGAAATACACCCAATACTACAAGAATTAATGACCAGAGGGCACCTATAAAATGTTTTGAGTGTCAAGGTCCTCATTATTCTTCAGAATTCCCCAAAAGGAAGCGAACAACCAATAATATTCACTCCATACAAGTTGAACCTACTGTGGGAGACTTGGCTAGAGACATGCCCAGAATTAATGCAGCTCTAGACAACAGGCAAGCTAAGCATCACGTCTCTATGGTAGAGATTAAACGTATGCTACAAAACCACACAGTTTCTAATTTGATTGGTCCAGGCGCTAGCCTGAGTTATATATCTCCATATATAGTAGAAAATCTTAATCTGGAAACAGAAAAATTTAATACATCTTGGTTAGTTAGACTAGCAACAGGAACAAAAAGGAAAGTGTTTGATTTTGTTGAAAGTTGTGTTTTATCTATGAATCAGTTAAAGACACAAACCAAGTTAAATGTTTTACCCTTATGATCCTATGACATTTTAATTGGAATAGACTGGTTAGAATCACATCATGTTATTTTGAATTGTTATGAGAAAAATTTTACTTGTCTAAATGATGAAGGAGAAATAGTAGAAGTAAACTGTATTCCTAGAAAGACATCACTTAGACAGATTTCAACTATGAAAGTAAAAAGAGCAGTTAGAAAATGATGTAAGATGTCCGCAGTAAATGTAGTACATGAGGAGTCAATTACAGAAGAGGACAAACTGAAACTAGAAGATATACCTATCCTAAAAGAATTCCAGGATGTTTTTCCAGAAGAGATTCCAGGGTTACCCCTGAAGAGAGATCTAGATTTTACCATTGAGTTGATACCGGGTGCGGTACCAAACTCCAAAGCTCCATATAGGATGAATATACTAGAATTAAATGAGTTGAAATCACAGTTGAAGGAACTGATTGATAAAAAATCTATAAGACCTTGCGTGTCTCCTTGGGGAGCACCTTTTATATTTGTTAAGAAGAAGGATGGCACTTTAAGACTCTACATAGATTATCACCAACTGAATAAGATGACAATCAAGAATTGATATCCGTTGCCCCGCATAGATGATCTATTTGATCAGCTGCATGGAGCAACGATATTTTCAAAGATTGATTCGAGGTTAGGATATCATCAAGTTCATGTGAAGGATGAGGATAATTTTAAAACCTTTAGAACTCGATATGGACATTATGAGTTTGTAGTCCTGCCATTTGGGTTGACTAATGCCTCGACAGTATTTATGTGCTTAATGAACAATATTCTACACAAATATTTGGATAAGTTCGCCATTGTGTTCATAGATGACATTTTAGTATATTCTAAAAGTAAGGAAGAACATGATGAACATCTGCGTATTATTTTACAAGTTTTGAGAGATCATCAGTTATATGCTAAGTTTAGTAAGTGTGACTTTCACAAGGATAAGATTCGGTATTTAGGTCACATAATCTCTAAGGAAGAAAGTTTGGTTGATCCCGATAAGATAAAAGCCATTAATGAATGGTTGGTTCCTAAAGATGTGACGGACGTTCGATCATTTATGGGGATTACAGGATATTATAGAAAATCATACAAGGTTATTCAAAGATTGCAAACCCCATAACCTCCTTACAGAAGAAGGGGAAGAAGTTTGTATGGGATCAAAAGTGTGCAGACAGTTTTAAGAAGTTAAAGAAATTAATAACTACAGCGCCTATTCTGAGAATTGCATATCCTAATAAAAATTTTATAGTATGCACCGACACATGTAATTAAGAACTCGGTGGAGTCCTAATACAAGAAGGACATGCTATTGCATATGAGTCTAGAAAGCTGAAAATACATGAGAAAAATTACTCTACTTATGATCTAGAATTATTAGCAGTAATACACACCTTGAAAATGTGGCGTCACCATCTTATTGGAAAAAAAATTACTTTCTTGATAGATAACATGGGGCTGAAGTATTTACTAGATCAAACAAACTTGAATGCTAGACAAGCTAGACGACTAACCTTTGTAAGTGAATATAATTTTGAAATTCAGCATATAAAGGGTAAAGAGAACAAAGTTGCTTATGCTTTAATCGTAATGCAAAGTTAAATTTTATTTCAGCCATCAGTACATACACAACAGATTTAGAAAATCGGATTTCGAAGGGATTAAGTTGGATGAAGAGTACATAAATTTAGATGAAAAGACAGCAGAAAATAATTCTGAAGATTCTATGGTAGATTTCAGGTTAAAAGAAAACTGTTGTACAAAAACAGATTATATGTACCCAATGTACCCAAGATAAAAATTCTGATTTTAGATGAGATGCACAAAAGTCATTATTCCGGCCATCCAGGTTATCAGAAAACTATCACTATGCTATGGAAAGAGTATTATTGGCCCAGGATGAAGGATGAAGTAGCAGAATATATAGCTAAATGCTTTGACTGTCAAAAAGTAAAAGTTGAACATCAACATTTGGCTGGAGTGTTGTAGCCATTACCTATACCTAGCTGGAAATGGGAGATCATAAGCATATATTTTGTTACCAGAATACCCAAGAATCAGAAACAAAAGGATTCCATCATGGTGGTAATGGATAAACTCAGCAAGGCAGCACATTTTATACTAGTAAAAACTACTCATAAGGCTTCAGACATTGCAAAAATTTTCATGAAACATATTTTTCGATTGCATGGAATACCAAAAGTGATAGTTTTAGACCGTGATTCTAAGTTTACTGGAAACTTTTGGAGATCTTTGTTTAAAGGGTTGAATACAACCTTAAACTTCAGCACATCATTTCATCCACAAATAGATGGACAGATAGAAAGAGTGAATCATATATTGGAAGACATGCTAAGGATGTATGTTAAGGACCAACCTGGTAAGTGGGAGGACTATTTACATTTAGCATAATTTGCATATAACAACCATTATCATGCATCAGCCAGGATTAGCCCTTTTGAAATTCTTTATGGTAGTAAAGGTAATACACCAGTTTCTTGGAATAATCCAGTTAATAGAGTTATTTTTGGACCTAAATTGTTGAAAGAAATAGAACTAACCATGCAACAGGTAAAAAGAAATCTTAAAGCTTTCCAAGATAGGCAAAAAAGTCAAGCAGATCTTAAAAGGACTCATAAGGAGTTCCAAGTTGGTGAGCATGTTTTCATTAAGGTAATACCAAAGAAGAGTTCATTAAAACTGGGAAGCTGTGCCAAGCTAGCACCTAGGTATTGTGGTCCTTTCGAAGTTTTGTCAAGGTTTGGACCCGTGGCATATCAACTAGCTTTGCTACCAAATCTAAAAATACATAATGTTTTTCATATTTTAGTTTTAAAGAAATATGTACATGATGCTACTCATGTTATAAATTGGAATGATGTATAGGTGGAACAAGACGGCGATTTTCAGGTGGAACTGGACTGTATCCACGAAAGGAGGGAAACTCTACTCCGGAATCGCACCATTGGACAGGTAAAGGTGCAATGCAAGCACCTTCGGTCAGAAGAGGCAACCTGGGAGTTGGAGAGTAGTATGCAGGTAGCATACCCAGCTCTGTTTCAAGAACACTTAGAGATTGAATAAACAACATCGAGGACGATGTTGAGACTTAAGGGGGGGTGTATGTCACCTACCCAAATTTTGAGACTATTTATTTTATTGCAAAAAGATTATATTAAATTATAATTAATTTTTTTTTGTAATTATGACCAAATTTGGTCAAGGATGATTGTAATGACTGATTATTATTATTTAATAAATTAAAACAGGATAAAAACACCCATTAGGATGAATGGAAGTTGTTATAAGGCATCGTATAGATGTCAGCATTTGCACTCCACCAATACCTATTGGTTATGGGATAACTACCCCTAAAATTGTGGCATTATCCCCCAGGTGGGTGAAAGAGAGCTAATGGCTCATTAATGACTAGGTTAACCTCTAAAAGGCCTAGGAAGCGTAGATAAGGCAATTCGAATTGAGCAGGCAGCTCTACATTATTTTCTGCAGAAATAATTCCTTAAGTGTATCAGTTGATCACTAAGAGATTTGAATAGGGAGGCTAAGTGGAAGTGCATTGTAAGGCTTCTGAAACTATTCTGAGAAGAGAACCAGAGGTGCCGGTGGAGGTCTCTTTGACTGCTAAGTCTATATGACTGGATGAATTACTTTGCTGTTGCAAGTAGATGACCTAAAGCTGCTACAGATTCTTCTTCCTAATGGTTCAGTGAACAGGCTCGGGGGTCTTAAGGCAAGTAATTTGGTTGTCTTCAGGAATAGGTTGGGTGGAACAGGCTCCTTGGGTTGTTTGTTTCTCCTACAATCAATCAGGTTCTACTGTTCTACCTTATTGTATATAGTTAAATGATTTTCTGAAATTGTAGGTTTCGTATTTACAGTTAATGGCATATAGATGCAATTGTTTTCAATTTCTGACCTAGAGAAGATTTTATTTAAGAATGATTAAGTAATGAGATGATTGATAAAGAAACCTTTTCTGCATTTTTCCCCATGCGAACTTTTTGCATCATACTCCAGTACAGAGAAGGAAAATTTAAGATAGAAGATTTGATAGACAGATTGTTAGATGAATGAATAGAATAATGTTGTTATATATTTTTATTTTTCCCTATCAATTATACTCTGTAATACAAACTGTATGCTTAGATTTAGAATTTATACTCAACATATTACAATGCAAGCATTATAGTAGTTTTTGTCATATAAATTTAAGTTAACATTTCATTTCTGCTAAAAAACTAGGATTTCAATTATTATTATCTACTTGAAAATGTATGCTGTATATTCTATTCTTTCTAACAATAGAATGTTAAAATTTTATTTAGTCCAGGTATCATAATCCCTATAAATTTAATAGATGAAAATTTAAATATCTTTTGCATAGAAATGTTAAATGCATTTTCTTTTCATTTCTTTTCTTTCATTCAACATTCATGAATTAAACCTAGTATTATTTCCCACTATTTAAAAGAGTTTTCTATATTTCAATTTTTGCAAAATAGATTTATTTTAGGTTTTATTACAAAAATTTATAGTTCTGCTAAAACTAAAACTTTCAACTGTATAAATTTTGCAACTTGTACAGTTTTCATTTTTAAAACCCTAAGACTACTATACAAGAAGTTTAGAGCTCAACACTTGAAAATGTAAACATCACTTTATTATATTTAAATTGCAAAAACCAAAACATCATTGTCGTTCAGACTATCACATACACATTAGCTATCTATACAAGATAGAGTTGCAGACAAGAGTCGTATGATTTTCTTATCAACCACATTATCTTAACTAACAAAGATTCAATACCAAAACTGAGTCTTAACATCTTTCCAAACTTTAAACAAAACGATCACAGGGTATCACTTTATAAAACAAGCTAGCCAAGGCTCTCGGCCAACATCAATGTAATAGTTCCTAAACAAAGCTACCAAGTTATATAAACCTAAAAACCATTCATGTTTTACTTCAGACGCAGTTCCATTCTTCCACTAAAAACACAAGTATAGTTATTGATAGCACGAAACCTTCCAATTCATAAAAATGAGTCAGCCCATGGCTTTCGACTCTCACCAAAATGATGTCTTAATTATACAACCATCGACATAACCAAACCTACATTGCACATAAACTATTAAAGTTTTCTCAAGATTGTTCTTCCATAACATTAATCGAGGGTTCGACCCTCTGACATTACATTATAAACAAGATTATAGTTCAATAAAAGTCACAGCAAAACGCTATGTTGGCAGGGAAGCAAAATGAGCCGAGGATTCCAACCTCTATACACACAATGTGAGGCTCTTGTTTTTCATCTCAATAGCTTAAAAACTCTGCCAGGAAATTTTATCAGTCTCGTCAAACACCAAGATTCGGCCAACATGTCAGGATAACCTACAGGGATAGGAACCACCGAGGCTTGCCGAATGGCATGGAAACGTGTTTCCCTTAAGCATCAATCCATGTATATACGCAGACGAATGAAGGTACCTTCCAAGCAAATACAGGAGATGGTTAAAAACCTGAGCATTACAATATTAACTAAAGTAGCAGGAAATTGTAATTCTATTTGAAACGAAAACTTTACCTTATAAGAGTTTGCAAAGGACCGAAGGTTGAACCATTGAAATCATCCGGCGCCACCCAAATAGCCAAGCATTTCTGTATTATTTACTCACCTCTCAACAGTCGGCCTTCAAACCTTCTTAAAAATATGAGAATCCATCAAGTTACAATCATAGGTCACACCATCGAACCCGAGGGAGGAGCTCTCAGTCGAGAAAACATCAAACCCTAAACTCGTACAAATGGTCGGCCTCTCCACTAAGCTGGTATCACCAAATGAATGCACAAAAACAACTTCAATGAAGACGTAGTGGTAAGACTAGGGTTGAAGTCCCAAAACCAAGATAGATCTAGATCAACGGGTGAGACCGATCCAGCATAACACCACATTCTATGAAGCATTCCATCATTTAAACTCCATTTATGACCTTACAGTCGTAGAGTCCATGTCAAAGGCATCTCACCACACTAAACATGCACAACTCGGATCGTTAAAAGCTTTAACCACAAGGTTTCCTGGTGAAGTTGGTTATGTGGATAGACAACAGTACATTCCACCATGGAGGTTGGCTAGGAGCATTTAATGTTTGGTTTGGACACGTTAAATTTGTCAACACACCACTACTACGAATTAATATCGGTCACTATCCATATTTAATACGTTGATTGGGTTTGCAAAAATGTTATATCATATAATATCAATGTCTATAGTCATGAATACATAGGGTAGTAGTTAGGGTGACTTTGTGTAATCTATTTCATATCCAAATTATTGATGATTTGCATGCATGGGTCATATTTAGGTTATGTTTTGGTTTTCAAATGATAAGGGTCATATATTATAGAAAGCTTTCAATACTTAGGGTATAGTTAGATTTCTATCTAATGGACAATGTAATATGTTTGTTCACATTACTATATCTTTCACAAAGTTGCACATTATTTCACATTGCACAAATATTAAATTAGAAGGGTGTAATCCTATAGTGTAACAAATTCACAAATATATAATCATCATAAATATGATGGTAATATTATAATAAGCAATGCTATTTTAGTACAATGTTCCATGCATCTATAATTTGAGAAATGCGTAAAAATACTTTAGTCATTATTAGAGTCTCCAATTTATCCATGTACTAAAAAATAAACTAAATCTTTCATGTCTCCATAATATAGAGTTTTATGCAAGTTGAAAACTTCTCGATATAACAAACCGTTGCAAATGGTGAATTGACAACAGGATCAAATAGCAATGACACATGATAATCTAGCATATATCTGATAATTCATAGTGTAAGTATAGTCAAGATGACCCTTACAGAAATAGGACAGAGATGCATACCATTGACAACTCTCTTGTTCGGAAGTACTCAGAGATTACAATAAGCATTGACGGCTAACTAAATAACTATAATTAGAATTACTCTTAACACTTGAATTGTCATATTACCCTTGCCTGCGAATCTACAAAAAGGAAACATGTTCAAATGTTTTAGCTAAAACAGCTAAGTAAACCTCGGGGTACCCCGTAGGACCCCTTCATCACCATTCAAAAGCAAACTGTCAGTACCTTATCAAGAAAATATATTGTAGGATAAACTGAACTACATTATGTAGATTACAAATAAACACAAGCAGAACTAATGAAGTACTTTGCACTATGAAGTATAATTTGTTGTTATTGTAATTCATCATTAGTTAAAACATTAGTAATTATTTTATTTTTTGCATTAGCAATTTCAGTATTTATTGCTACTTTAAAAATTTTTAAATTTTTGTGAATTTTTCAGGATGTTACATGTTATTAGTGAGAGGTAGAGAGAGAGGCTGGGTTAAGGGTAGGGGGTCAGAGGTAGAGAGGTGTTAGTCGGTTAGGGGTAGGTGGAGTAGGAGATAGATAGAGATAGTGACCATGGGGTTAGGGGTAGGGGAAGTATGACATAGATAGAGAGAGGGGGGTGCTATTAGAGGTAGAGAGAGAGCGGGGTATTAGGGCATTCAGATTAGCGGCAGTAGGATAGAGATAGAGAGAGGGGGGTGGGGTTAGTTGGTTAGAGGTAGAGAGAGTGGGGCAAGTGTTAGGAGGTTAGAGGTAAAGAGGGGTGGTGTGACAGGGTTAAGGGTAGGGGGAGTCAGATAGAAATATAGAGAGGGGGGGTTAGTTGTGTTACGAGTAGGGGGAGTAGGAGAAACATAGATAGAGGGGGGGTTATAGGTAGGGTGTTAGATGGGGTTAGAAATAAGGGTTAGAGATAGAGAGAGAGGAGGGGAGTTAAGGGGTTTGGGGTAGGGGGAGTAGGGGAGATATAGAGAGTGGGGGTGGTTTAGGGTTATGGGTTAAAGGTAGGTGGTTAGAGGTACAGACAGGGGGGGTTTTTAGGGGGCTAGAGGTAGAGAGAGGGGGGTGTTTTAAGGAGTGAGAGGTAAATGGAGAGGGGGGGTTTAGGGGTAGGGGGTTAGAGGTAGATAGGTGTCAGGGGGTTAAGGGTAGGGGGAGTAGGAGAGATATAGAGATAGATAGTAGGGGGTTAGGGGTAAGGGGTTAGAGGTAGAGATGTGTTGGGGGGTTATGGGTAGGGGGAGTAGGACAAACATAAAGAGAGGGGGGGCTATTAGAGTTAGAGAGAGAGAGGGGGGTGTCAGGGGGTTAGAGGTAGAAAGGGGGGGTATTAGGTGCATGGGAAATAGGAGAGAGATAGAGGGATGGGGTTGTTAGGGGTTTCGATGTAGGGGGTTTGAGTTAGGAATAGGGGCATGGGTTAGAGGTAGAGAGGGGGGGAGATGCTAGGGGGTTAGGGGAAGTGGGAGTAAGAGAGAGAGATATAGAGGGGGGTTTAGAGAGAAGGTTAGGGATGTTAGCTGTAGGGGGAGTAGGAGAGATATTGATAGAGGATGGTTTAGAGGCAGAGAGAGGGGGGATCTTACGAGGTTAGGGGTAGGGGGAGTAGGAGAGATATAGAGAGTGGAGGTTATGGCTATGTGGTTAAAGGTAGGGGGATAAAGGTAGAGAGAGGCGTGTGTTAGGGGGTTGGAGGTAGAGAGGGGGAGGCTATTAGGGAGTGAGAAGTAGAGAGAGGGGGGGTTAGGGGTAGTGGGTTAGAGGTAGAGAGGTGTTAGGGGGTTATGGGTATGGGGAGTAGGATAGAGATAGAGAGAGGGTGTAGGGGGTTAGGGGTAGGGGGAGTATGAAAGAGATATATAGAGGGGGATATTAGCGGTAGAGAGGGGGGGGTGTTATGGGGTTAGAGGTAGAGGGGGTGTAATACCCATATGTTTAGCCCCTAGACATGTGTAAGTTGTAATTTTTTTTTATTTTTGAGGGGAATGGCATCATTCCTTTCACTTAGAATTGATGTTTTTACCTCCTAGTTCATGTTTATACCTTGGATAGGTGTTGGTCACTCGAACATTAGAGTTGGAAACAAATCTTGCTTATTTTGGAAACAAATATTGCTTATGTTGGCCTTTGGAGTTATTATTGGAGCTTATGCATGGTTTATTAAACTTCTCTTTCCTAACATGCCCCTCATGAGAGATTTGGTGGGACCTACTTCCCTACTTTCCTAATTTTCTATGGTACTGGTGACTAGGAGGTGAAGGGATGATGATATCCCGAGGGATTGGCAGTTGCAAGGTGAAGGGAGTCTCATGTATATGGGTGGGAAGCTGGTGAGGAAAGTTTAGATGGTATGGTATATATTTTTTTCTTCTCAAATGATGTTTTTAGCTATTTTTTAGTGCACCTCTCCTGTTGATCAGTGGTCTCATCTCCGGGGTGGCATGTCCAAGAATATTTCACTTGGCAGATCCTAAGGATGGGTGGAATGTGGTCCGGTGGATGCCAGTTCCATACTATTAAGATAAGTGTTTTATTTAATAATATTTTATATGTTACTATGAATAATTTTTTATTTTATTACATCTATGGAAAATGAGCTATTGTTTACTTGTGTAAATTGATTTTGTGCAAATTTATGGATGTAGAATGATGGATTTTCCTCCTGGGACCCTACTTATCCATTCTTTCTTTCAAATATGAATGTATTATAAGTTTATTTACTATTAAATGTGGTAACATTGTTCCCTTTATGGTTGGGTTGAGCTTTTATATCTTTTATATTGGGATTAGTGACTTCTAGTTGCAGGTTGGGGGGGAATACTGCTCGGAACTGTGCATAAATTCTTTATATTTTTATATATGTTTTAATGGTTTATTTAAGATATTATTTATATGTGTATTTGATGTATATTAACCTAAAAGTGCGCCCTCAGTGGCTTATTTAACCCATAGATGAGTTTTACAATGAAATTGCTAAGTTTCAATGACTAGTTTATGGGTTTTCTAGTTAGAAAATTGGATTGTCTTGATAGTTTCTTCTGAATATTTTATTATATGGTAATAAATTATTGTGATATTGTGCCTTGGTGTTTGTAGAGTTCCCCCATATGCTGAAAATATTTTATTCCTGAGTCTCATAGTGATTTTTTGAGTTTCAGATTGACTAGTTATGGGGTTTTCACATAAACAACTAATTTATTTCACTGTTTTTGAATGGATTCAACTATCTGTTGATATATGGATATAATAGTGTAATGTCCCTTATTAGGAATTTTATTAAAATTGCAATTTTCCACTTTTTTCCTTGGTTCGACCTTGGACTAGTTTCGATCTCTAGGTCCCAAATTTGCCCCAAATGATCCCAAATATTCTGAGAAGGTATATTAATGATATTAGAACATAAATATGTGTTTCAGGGATGCATTTGTACCTTTAAAATACTTCTACAAACACTCTTTCAATTCTAGTCAATGTAGGTAACTTTACTAGTGATTTCCCTTTGACTAGTATTGGTCTCTAGGTCTCAAATTGACTCCAAATGCCTTCAAATATTCAAGGAAGGTTTATGAATGATATTAGGAATTGAATATGATGTTCAGGGTTAACATATGGCCACCAAAAGACCTCTGCAAACTCTCTTAATATTCTGGACCAAGTATGCAATTTTACTAGTAATTTGGGGTTCAAATCCCCCTAAGGAAAGTACTGAAAATGGCTTCCCAAATGCCTCCAAACCCACTCAAATTTATGAAAAGAGGTATGTAATGTGTTAAGTATGTTATTAAGGTCTCATATGCACCATTAATGGTTTATTACAACTGTTCTCACCCTCTCCCATTCAACTGCAAAAATCCCCAATTCGACCCTTGGGGAAATGGCACTATTTCTTCTCCCAATGCAATTAAACTGAGTAAAAATGATTCAAATGCTCAAGTAGAGTACATGAAACTTGTATAATACATCTATGGAAGTATATTTATCACAAATATATCAGAGAATCATCCATTCATTCGAAATCATCATCAATACATTGGCTCACAACAAGGTAGTGGGGAAATGGCATTGTTTTTCCATTAAAAATGAGATTTATACATTTCTACTTGGAATTTCGACCTGAAACTTTTTGGAGATGAATAAAAGAGTATTTAATTCATATTAAAAAATAAATGGGGCATTATAAGCTCCCCCAAAGAGTACAATAGCTCACCAAAAATGCCCTCCCTCAAGGATCAAGAATATGCCATCAAAACTGGAAATGGTTGAAGGAGTGAGCTGCAATAGAAGAAACCATGAGCTGCCCTGTAGCTTACACCTGCAAATAAAGACTCCATTAAAGCTCCAAATGAAAGGTCTGAATGGCCTTTCCAATTGCCAACTTGGATGGGAATCTTTCACCCTCGAAATTGGCTAAGGCAAGAAACTAGTCATCCACTAGCTCTCCCTCTTCACAAATGCAATTGCAAATTCTACAAATGATAAAAATCCATTCTCATACTTCATTTCTACATTTTATAACCAACATTAGGCTTCTAAGGGTCAAAATCCTCTCAATAGATTCAATAGATTTTCATTTAGGAAATACTCCACATTTGCCACTTGTCTCCTAGTTCCAACCTTCCATCTTCTCCCAAATTCGATTTTGAGTCTCTTTGGCTTCTCCAACTCCCAAATTCACCTTATTTGAGCCTATTTTTGGGGCTGACATGTCATAGTGGTCAGATGTCAGAGGTCATGTCTGCATTTTGTCATAGTTGTCATAGATGCTCCATCATTGGTGTCATAGGGGCTAGGGAATCTAGCCCAAGTGACCACAAACTTCCACTTTGACTCTTTATCTTCCATGGAGGTTACCAATCCTTCCCAATTCGAACTAATATGCTCAATGACATGTGTTATGAATTACCAACTCACCCAAGAGTGTTCACATTCCCATTAATTCAAATTTGCAAAAGAGAGATACCATGTATTATGAAAAATCAAGCTAGTGTGGGTCCCACATCCTCCATATGTCTCCAAAACCATTTGTCACTTAGGATTTCTCTTGAATTTTTTTATTCACTCTATTTATTAAATACTTGAACCCTTCTAATGTCTAAACATCATTTATTATCCCCCTTATTCCAAATCCCAAAGCTTCCACCCCAAACCTAGGAAACTAGTAATTTTCCTCCTTGGCAATTATTTGACCCTTAACATCAATTTTACAAACTCTAATGAATATGGCTAATGTGATTAGGCCATTTTGACCCAATTCCAAATTTGGGACATGACAAATCTTTCCTTCCCAATATTGCTTGTCCTCAAGCAATTTCAAACATGGGTGTTGAAGAACCTGCTTTCTGTATAATTCTTTGAAGTTGCCATTGAATTGCCAAACCTTGAGTCTTTCAGTTTCCATGAAGATTTTAGAGAATAACCACCATGCTTGCTGCTGCACTACTCTGATAAAAATCACTTTATTAAGTGGGAAATCCATCTCCCATGCTTCTTGTTTCCCCCAAAAATTTGAAACCAATGAGATAAAAATTATTCTAGGGTCCCATTGCTTGTATTGCACCCCAACAATGAATAGTGCTCTCCAACCCATACCATCAGATAAGAAGATTCCTGGATCCCATTTTCTTGTATGCATTCTTCCAAACATCATGAGTACAAAATATATATCATCAAAGTACATAACTACATAATGAGAATGTACATCAAGGAGGTGCTTCATCAAAGAATCATGAAAGTGCTTGTACCTCCAAGCAAGTAGACCACGATTTTCCAAGTGCATACAAGCTTCAAGTGACCAATCAAATTTGCTCTAATGACATAAGCGAGGATCCCATGTCCTATAATGCTGCTCCAAAAGGATGTGATATGCATCAAAATATTCAACCATGTATTCTTTCATCCAAGAAGTGAATGAAGAATCTCCACTAAAATCTGAACCAAATAATGAGCAGAAAAAACAAGGAGACTTCAAATGACTCAAAGAAGTCTCACCCATACATCCATGAATGTGAGAATCATAAAGATGTAAGAAAGTATGTGGCTGCCAACAAAAATGTTCTCCCATCATAAATCTATTCATCCAAGTGTTGGATGAAGTTCCTCTAACATCAAATAAACCCAGTGTTGAGCAAGAAAAACCATGAGTCTTCAAGTGACTCAAATCCATATCATAGGTGCATCCATGTAGATGTGAATCATCATAAAGTGACAAATTATGCTACTGCAAATGTGAATAAGAATGTGCTCCAACCATGTCATCATAAAAGTTAAATCTAGGAGTTCCATACTCCTCATGTGGCACCATAAAAAAGAACCCTTTCACCCATACTTCATTGAGACTAATACTGCAAAACATGGAATTGTAGGATGTAGGAGAATGTACTAACTCACCCAAATGATCAAAAAGTTCAGGAGTTTCATCATGGGAAGGATCCATGTGGGTAGTATCATGCAGCTCCTTCAAAAGTGGGAAACCTTTGTCATAGATTGGTTCCAATGTAGAGGAATCATGCTCTTCTTTAAAAATTGCATAAGCTTCATCAAGAGACAATTCAAGTTCCTCTTCCACCACATAAAGTGTTTGGATCTCTTCAAGTTCATCTTCAAACACATTAAGCACATTCAAATTCTCACATTTCTCATGATCCACCATGTCATGAGAATCCTCCAAACAATCTACCATTTGACAATCTGAAACATAGGAGGAAAAACAAGTATCTTGCAACTTTTCAAGAAGTTGCTCATTTTGAATTGTGAGCTTATGAATATCCTCATTATTCTTCAAGTATGCATCATGTAACAATTCATTAAGCTCAAACAAATGGTTTCTATCAAAAAGCAAAGACATGAAATTACCTTTGATGTGGCACATTGCTCTTTGAATCTTCTCCATGTCTTCAAAGAAGGATGTTTCCTCCAATGAAGTAGCTCTCCAACAGGAATTTGACACCAATGCTTGAGTGTCATGGAGAATGTTGAGGGACTCTTGGATCTTATTTTCATTCATCTTTAAGGACCCTTCAAGAAAATGAGGCTCTTGCAAATGAACCTCCTCATCTTCTTAAATTTTGCTTGGACCAACTTCATGAAGCTCAAGTGGTGATGGGGAAGTTGATCTTGGTTCTTCTTCAACTGCTACAAGGTCTTCATTATCATGCTTAATGAAACTTGTACTTGTAGAAACACTTTCAAAAGTGATCTCTATGTCACCAACATAGAGGTGTGAGCACCCATCAGTAGGTACTCCTTCATAGTTTAAGCATCCATCAGTAGATGCTCTTTGGTTCATGTCTAAGCTAGAAGGTGTCTCGAAATGATCTTCCATATTTTCAATAGAATCTTCTTCATGCTCTTGTGATGTCTCTTCCTTTTGCTCCTTAAATCAAGCTGATTCATTTTGCCCCTTGTTTTCCTTAGGATCAATATATTTGGAATCTCTTATTGAATAAATCTCAAAAGCTCTCCTCAAGGAGGACATCATTTCATGCACACATATATGATACTCGCTCCAAGGGTTTTTACAAGAAGGGCATAAACCTTTCTTCACTAACTCCACATCTTCATTTTTGGGCCTATTTTCAAAAACATGTTCAGCATAGTACTCAAAAGACATGGCATTTTGTGTATTTTTGCTAAAAGCAAGATATTCTTGATATTTTTTATATTGTTGGGGCAAGGTTTTATATTTTGCTCTCCATCTTTGGAACTCACTCATAGAATTATCCTTGGTTGGTGTGACACACTCATAATCATCAGATTTAAATTCATAAGAATAATCTTCATTTCTCTTGAAATTGTAAGAAGTGTTGCATGATGGCACCTCTTCCTCATACCATTCACATTCTGCTTCATATTGCTCATAAGCATCTGCATATTCCTCATAAGAATTGTACTCATAGGATTCATCATAATAGTAAGACATGGCTGCCAATTATTCTTGAATGTATTTACCTAATACACAGGTGAAAGGACCATGCTCTGATACCACTGTAATGTCCCTTATTAGGAATTTTATTAAAATTGCAATTTTCCACTTTTTTCCTTGGTTCGACCTTGGACTAGTTTCGATCTCTAGGTACCAAATTTGCCCCAAATGATCCCAAATCTTCTGAGAGGGTATTTGAATGATATTAGAACATAAATATGTGTTTTAGGGATGCCTTTGTACCTTTAAAACACTTCTGCAAATACTCTTTCAATTCTGGTCAATGTAGGTAACTTTACTAGTGATTTCCCTTTGACTAGTATTGGTCTCTAGGTCTCAAATTGACTCCAAATGCCTTCAAATCTTCAAGGAAGGTTTATGAATGATATTAGGAATTGAATATGATGTTCAGGGATTACATATGTCTACCAAAAGACCTCTGCAAACTCTCTTAAGATTCTGGACCAAGTATGCAATTTTACTAGTAATTTGGGGTTCAAATCCCCCTAAGGAAAGTACTGAAAATGGCTTCCCAAATGCCTCCAAACCCACTCAAATTTATGAACAGAGGTATGTAATGTGTTACGTATTTTATTAAGGTCTCATATGCACCATTAATGGTTTATTACAACTGTTCTCACCCTCTCCCATTCAACTGCAAAAATCCCCAATTCGACCCTTGGGGAAATGGCACTATTTCTTCTTCCAATGCAATTAAACTGAGTAAAAATGCTTCAAATGCTCAAGTACAGTACATGAAACTTGTATAATAATACCATGGAAGTATATTTATCACAAATATATCAGAGAATCATCCATTCATTCGAAATCATCATCAATACATTGGCTCACAACAAGGTAGTGGGGAAATGGCATTGTTCTTCCATTAAAAATGAGATTTATACATTTCTACTTGGAATTTCGACCTGAAAATTTTTGGAGATGAATAAAAGAGTATTTAATTCATATTACAAAAGAAATGGTGCATTAGAAGCTCCCCCAAAGAGTACATTAGCTCACCAAAAACGCCCTCCCTCAAGGATCAAGAATATGCCATCAAAACTAGAAATGGTTGAAGGAGCGAGCTGCAATAGAAGAAACCATGAGATGCCCTGTAGATTACACCTACAAATAAAGACTCCATTAAAGCTCCAAATGAAAGGTCTGAATGTCCTTTCCAATTGCCAACTTGGATGGGAATCTTTCACCCTCGAAATTGGCTAAGGCAAGAAACTAGTCATCCACTAGCTCTCCCTCTTCACAAATGCAATTGCAAATTCTACAAATGATCAAAATCCATTCTCATACTTCATTTCTACATTTTATAACCAACATTAGCCTTCTACGGGTAGAAATCCTCTCAATAGATTCAATATATTTTCATTTAGGAAATACTCCACATTTGCCACTTGTCTCCTAGTTCCAACCTTCCATCTTCTCCCAAATTCGATTTTGAGTCTCTTTGGCTTCTCCAACTCCCAAATTCGCCTTCTTTGAGCCTATTTTTGGGGCTGACATGTCATAGTGGTCAGATGTCAGAGGTCAATTCTGCAATTTGTCATAGTTGTCATAGATGCTCCATCATTGGTGTCATAGGGGCTAGGGAATCTAGCCCAAGTGTCCACAAACTTCCACTTTGACTCTTTATCTTCCATGGAGGTTACCAATCCTTCCCAATTCAAACTAAGATGCTCAATGACATGTGTTATGAAATACCAACTCACCCAAGAGTGTTCACATTCCCATTAATTCGAATTTGCAAAAGAGAGATACCATGTATTATGAAAAATCAAGTTAGTGTGGGTCCCACATCCTCCATATGTCTCCAAAACCATTTGTCACTTAGGATTTCTCTTGAATTTCTTTATTCACTCTATTTATTAAATACTTGAACCCTTCTAATGTCTAAACATCATTTATTATCCCCCTATTCCAAATCCCAAAGCTTCCACCCCAAACCTAGGAAACTAGTAATTTTCCTCCTTGGCAATTATTTGACCCTTAACATCAATTTTACAAACTTTAATGAATATGGCTAATGTGATTAGGCCATTTTGACCCAATTCCAAATTTGGGACATGACAAATAGGACCTAGAAATGTTCCCTTTGTGTCTTTATCATGCTTCCATAGCTTTAAATATTCATTATTTGACTTACAGATGGTTTTGTAGGGGTTTCAGAAGCTTATCAAATGTTGGGTTTGTAATTAAACTGCTAGATTGTCGATCTAATATTCTGTTTGATTTCATGGTTGTATATTGCATCCATATATCTGTCAATTATAATTATTATATGGTTGTAGGTTATTATTTCAAATATGGTTCAATAAGAGTTTCCTAACAGTTAATTAAACTGTCGAAATCTGGATTTATGGAAGTGTCGTAAATTGCCTAATTTAACTGTTGAAATTCCTAGTTTATAGTTTGCAAAGATTTATGTAAATATGATTTAAACATTTTATTAGGTTTAACATGGTCACTTTTAATTTGTTTAATAATGTTTATTTCCATATTGATTAATCACGCGGATATGGTTTAAATTCATGCTTAGTTATCCTTGCATCCACATAAGCATATGAGGAAATAATTACATATTAAGTGTCACAAATGTTCTAAAGGTTGAATGTTTTAATTATTTTTCATTTAGGAATATTGGCCTAACCTTATGGAACATTAATTCATTGTGCATAATCTTAGTGCAACCTTCCCTTTGGTCATTTGGTGCCTCTAGCCTTGGTTTTGGGGTCAAGGACGTTACAAAGTGGTATCAGAGCTTAGGTTCTAACTTTGAGGCTTTTGGGCCTGTTATGGATTTAAAAATATGTTTACATGCATTTGGAAATTATAAAATATGCATGGTAAAATTAAAATTTAACCCCCTTATGTTTACGGAAGAATCAGAAGCCTCAGTTCATAGATCAGTTATGTTGCATCCTTCTTTTAACTCATAAGTCAAGGAATTATGGATCAATTTATAACGTGTTTTGGATTGGGATTATCTTGTTTGATGAACATCAAAGGGATTGATCTTATGCTTGAACCCTTATAAAACTTTGCATTCTTACTAGGAACTAGCATTTTGAAAATTGAAACATTTCTATTTGACAACTTAGCAAATATGACTTATTGTGGAATCTATATACATTACAAAATCTTCATGGGAGATTTTCCCTTCGATTTTTTTTTTAAATTGAAGCATTCTACCACAATTAAAGCATAATAGTATTTTATCAAAATGAATTTTCAAATGATTTCTAAATGCAATTCAGTAGTCCAATTAAGATAAAAATAATTTCTAATGGCTCGGAATGGAGTGATTCTTAGTATGGGAGTGTGGTAGTGATTAGAGTCACTTGTTCAGTTTGTTTGATTGGTACTTTTTCAACATGCATGTGATGGCTTTCTGATTGCTTTTTAAAGAATCTTTATGCATTGTATTGAGTTGGAAGTAGTATGATTGATGAATTAATTTGTTGGTCTACTAGCAATGACAGGAAAATGATCACATCGCAGCTTTACTATTAGTGGCTCAAGCAGGGAAGGATAGGAAATGAAGTTTGATAATGCATAGAGACAATAAAGTCCTGTAGAGTAGTTTGTTTGGCCAAGGGAATAAAGAAGAAATGGACACAAGAGAAGTGAAAAACCCTTGAACCTAGAGGATTCAATACAAACTTTGAAAATGGACATAAGAACCTGCATAAAAGACAATGAAAAGATCATCCATGCAAAAGAACATATCATGCACAATCTGAAAAAATTGCAAGAAGCAACCCCAAGAAGAAGTGTGCCAAGAAGGGATCATGAGAGATCCATATTCTCTTGAATAAAACCTTACAACTTTCCCTTGACTGTGATAAAGAGAAGACATTCATCATATAGTCCCGACAGTTGTCCTGAAAGATCCCCAGTTAGATATGGGAAGAGGAGATTTGCACAACATAAGTTGATGGGAGAACTAAGCAGAATAAAGCCTCCAACTTTTCATGGAAAAGCAAATCAAGGTGAGGAAGTGGAAGCTTGGTTTTCAGGACCGAGGATGTTTTTCTAGTTGCATCAGTACTCACCACACATAGAAGAAAGGGTAGATATCTACCACTTGCATGGTAATGTTTCTATTTGGTGGGATAAACTACTCAAGCTTAAGGACATTGATGAAGAAATTATCTCTTGGAGGAAGTTGAAGAAATACTTCCAGAAGGCGTATCTCTCAGAATATTACTTTGACAAGAAGATGGAAGACTTCTTTGAACTCAAGCTAGCAAGCATGCCCATGGAATCATATGAAAAAAGGTTCTTAGAGCTTCTGAAGTATGCAGACTTTGTGAAGGATGAAAATGTGAAGATTCAAATAATTCTCAGTGGTCTACCTGATCTCAATAGAGACAATATTTAGTATTATAGGAAAAATACCATTAACGAATATGTTTGGAAGGCCAAGCACTTGTATGATAAAAATAAGAACAAAACACCACAATAGAAAGACTAGAAATATAAGAAAGAAGACAAGCAAGACCAGAAGAAGAAAATATTTAAGCCTCCAAACAAAGCAACAAGAACAACCAGAACAAGGTAGAGTCAGAAGAGATATCAAATGTTGGGGATGTAATGGGGATCATTACTTCAAGTATTTCCTGCATAGGGGAAACATCCTGGAGAAACTTAATGGTATTCGAGAAGCCCCAATTATTGGAGATCTTGTTTCACTACTAGTTGCTCTGGCATTTTTGGTGTCTTAGTTAGATTGCAATTGTTGTGTATTAGTTTAATTTGCTTGTTGCATTACAGTGAATGTGGTTTTTCTTGTTATTTGAGTATATTTTTCAGAGAAGTATCTTTATGATCTTGTTATCTTTGTTATAAAGTGTCTTAATGACCTTATTAAAAGTATTTCTTTTGAAAGTATCTTTGTTTAAAGAGTAATTTGTGATATTTTCCTTGTAATCTTCTTTGGAAGTATCTTAGTAATCCTTGTTCTAAAAGTATCTTTATGCAATCCTTGTATCTCTCATACATTAGAAATAACTTAGAATTTGTACTTAAATGCATGATTAAAATTGAATTGAATTTGATCAAAATGTGTTCCAGATAGATACATTTTCAGGTGTTTTGATTTCATCTATCTTTGATGAATTAAAAAGGAATTTATTTCATGTGATTAATTTGAATTTATATTGTATTTGGAGATGTATTTTATGTATATGTTGTTGCTAATTGTGTATTGATGAAATGTGGAGAAAGTATCATTGTTGAAGAATATCCTATATCATGTATTTTACCTGATATTAATCATATGGGTGATGAAAATATGATTTTTGGGTGGATGTACCCTTGCTGAATATTGAAATGAAGGCCTTATAACGAGGTTTGAAGTCCTTGTAATGTGGTTTGAAGACCCTATAATGGGGATTGAAGACTTGTTGTAATATCCCAATTTTAACCCTATTGCATTAAAATTGTAAATGATGTAAAGATCGTTATTAAATCATGGCAAGGAGATCAAGGCCAAGGCCCCACCATTGATTTAGCGTTTTATGTATTGACAATTAAAAATTGATGCATATGGTTCTCATGCTAGCCATGCACAATAGAAATTAAGACATC
The DNA here is from genome assembly GCA_027924585.1 of Larix kaempferi. NCBI lineage: Eukaryota > Viridiplantae > Streptophyta > Pinopsida > Pinales > Pinaceae > Larix > Larix kaempferi. Next base: position 11,872,488 of record BSBM01000316.1, on the reverse strand, counting down.
ATGTAAATACGAATTTTAATGAAATACCCACAACTAGCTATGCAATACAACAAGAGATGGGGGAATGATTTTTACAACGAATAGGGAGGGAAATTGTTCAAACCATTGAGCCAATAGTGTCAATGAGAAAACCCATAAACCCTTAACTACCCATTTTGACTTATGCACCCAATCTTTTAATTCTTTCAAGAGTTGGTTGAGGTAGTTAATTCCTTCGGAATGGAGAGGTATGGAATCCAATTTCGTGTATAGGAAAGCCTTCAATTTGGGAAATCGTATTTTGGCTTCTTGGGCAAGAAAACACCCATGAAATTGTTCCCAAGCCATTATGAACCCATGGTCTTTGCTCCCTCACGCAGTCTGATCTAGCTAGGGAATTTTCCTTCACGTTTTCCATCATTTTCCTTCATTTTTCCATAGTTGGGAACTCATTCTTGTGTTGCACAGTGGCTGGGAGGAAGAGAGTCACGATTTGGGGATTTATAGAGGTTGTTTCTGCCCCTTTCCCATAAAATTTTTCTAAAATTGATTTGCTATCCCAGGATTGATTCCCCATCTAACATTTCATTTTTGGTTTCCCACGATTTCTAAGGGACTAGCAGGGTGAAGGGATGATGATATCCTAAGGTACTAGTGGGGTGAAAGGATTCACATTCCATAGGTAGGGTAGATGGTTGGAAAGCATGTGTTAGTGGGAAGTATTGTGGTGAGGCATGTATGGGCATGTATGATATGTCCTTTTGAAAAATATATATTTTTTAAAATAAAATATCTTATGCATCGAGGGAGATGCATTGTTTAAGGGGGGGGGGAATGTAACACCCTATATGTTAAGCCCCTGGACATGTGTAAGTTGTAATTGTTTATTGTTGAGGCACTATGTGTTGAGACAAGGGTCCTTACAGACAAAGGAACATTATTGTTATTTTAAATAATTAATTAATTAAAACAACGGGCATACTGGAAACCACAAACGAGGATGGGAGGCCATATTTCCATAGTGTGAGGGGGAATGGGGACATTCCTTGCTATTATAATTGATGTTTGTACCTACTAGTTCATCTTTGTACATTGGAGAGATGTTGGTCACTCGAAAATTAGAGTTGGAAACAAATATTGCTTATGTTGGCCTTTGGAGTTATTATTGGACCTTATGCATGGTTTATTAGCCTCCTCTTGTCTAATACACCCCACATGAGAGATTTGGTAGGCCCTACTTTCCTAATGCACCCTCTCCCTAGAATGTAGCTTGCATCTCCTTGTTTTGTCTTCCACCTCCTTGTTTTATGCCTCCACTCCTCTTTTTGTGCTAGATTCTCCCTATTTTTTTGCTTATATGCTCATTATGATGGCGTGGAACCCTCTCTCTCTCATGGATATTCCCTCTTTAGCCTCCTTACTTGGATTTGTGTAACTCCTCACTATTTTGGGTTTGTAACTCCCTTTCTTAGCCTCCACTCTAACTAATTCGAGTTGCCTCTCACTAATTCGAGCTTAGCCTTATGGGCTTGAGTTAGTAGCACCTAAACGCACTCTCTACCTCTCTTTAACTTGATTTTTCCCTGTTGGGTCTAATTTTCCTCCTTTTTCTATAAATACTTGGTTGATCCTCATGTGAATTTAGCCAAAAGAAGTCCTCATGTGATGGGAAGCTAGTGAGCTAGTAACGTGTGAACCAAGAGACATTGTTGTTTTTGTTGAGAGCATGAGATAAATCTTTAATATTTCATAGAATACATTTCTTATACTTGATGCCACTTTGTAATTCCTGGAGAGAACTGGATATGTTATGAAGTATTGGTGACTGCGGGGTGAAGGGATGATGATATCCCGAGGGACTGGTAGTTGTGGGGTGAAGGGAGTCTCATTTATCTAGGTAAGAAGATGGTGAGGAAAGTTTAGATGGTATGGAATTTAATTATGGATTCTCAAGTGATGTTTTGAGCAGTTTTTGAGTGCACCTCACCTATGGATACATGGTATCAGCTTGGGGGTGGCCTGTCCAAGAAGATTTGGCTTGGCAATGACTAAGGCTGGGTCGAACATGGCCCGGTGGATGACAGTTCCATACTATTAATACAAGTGTGTTATTTAATGTTATTTAATATGTTAATATGAATAATTTTTTATTTTATTACAACCATGGAAGTTGAGCTGTTGTTTACTTGTGTAAATTGCTTTTGTGCAAATCTATGGATGCATAATGATGATTTTCCTCCTGGGAGCCTTCTTATTCATTGTTTATTTTAGATATGACTTTATTATAAGTTTATTTAATATTAAATATGTTTCCATTGTTCCCTTTATGGCTTGGTTGAGCTTCGATAGGTTTTATATTGGGATTACTAACTTCTGGTTGTAGGTTGGGGGGGAATACTGCTCAGAACCATGCATAAATTCTTATATTTTTATATATGTTTTAATGGATGATTTAATATCTTATTTTTATGTGTATTTTCTGTATATTAACCTAAAAGTGCACCCTCAA
>BSBM01000316.1:11017500-11265000 GCA_027924585.1 Larix kaempferi | reverse complement strand
GTAAATATCCCCCGATACAAAATCTAAATCCCATATCTTTCAGTACATATACATATACACACGAGCCTAGTTCTCACAATGCTCATGATAGCAGATAATCTCCCTCGCTACTTTCCTAAGCAGCGAACCGAAGTGCTCAGACACTCCAATAGTTTGACGTTGGTGTTATCACTCAAATCGACCCCAAGGTTGTGGAGAGGTCTCTTCAAGGTAACACACAAAACCAATCTCTAGGAAAGCTAGTTGGCCTCTATCTTTCCAAAGAGGGATCTCTCATCAATTGTTTATCACGGCCAGATATATGAATCAAAATCAAAAACAGATTGGTAGTTTGGTTGAAACAAGGTGAATATTCATTGGGCAATGGAGTCAAAAACACTTATGATGATAAAGTAGCAATGCTTTGCAAATACTTCATAACAGAGGAAGGGTATCTACTCATTTACAGTCAAAGAGATGTTGTCTGGTGATAAGGAATAAAATAGAACAGTCCATCAATACAGAGCATTATTACATGAATTTTGCATTAACTTTAGTAGAAATTGGTTTGTGGGTGCTTGAAATCAAATAAACAGAGCATGACAAGTATGAATTATGTCTCAATATACACTTATCCAAACATGAAAGAAAACATTATCAAGTAGATAAGAGGGAAACATTCAAATGAATAAAAAAAAGGTACAGACTGCAAATAAAATAGCACAAGAATCTCTGCTCAAATTGCTTACTCGGCTCGGCCAAATTTTATTAAAGGAACATCTCAAAAATACACAGTACAAAAAGACCTCACCAGTTCTCTTAGATTTCAACAAGTTTCCAAGAAATTTCAACCCCTGTCCCCCATTACATATGAGTATATATAGGTATCCTCAACCTTTAGGCTTGAATCATTTTAACAGAAAATAGTTATAGCCGCACTAACATCCACTCAGCCTAGTCCCTTGTCTCAGAGAACATAAACGAGTGCTGACAAACAGGACTAACTGATTTTACATGTGTCACTATACAATTTCTAAGTACAACAGCTCCTAAGCATCTAGCAGGTCTTAAGTGGTCCCAAAGTATAAGAATATTACATATTCAAAAAGTGTCTAAAACAGACTGATACGACGGGATGCAAAATATCATAAAACAGACTGCCACTCTACGTCTGAGATATTACTTGGCCTTGTGGGTCGAAGAAATATTCCACCTTCAAGGGATCGGCCACCTGCTCTTTTTATGTGGAAGGAGGTGGAGCCACTTCCTTAGTGAGAACAACAAAATCTCTGAGAATATCCATGGTTTGGTGGGTGCATTGTTCAACTTTTCGGGCCTCTTTCTTTTTTCTTCGCCGAGTTTTCTTGCACACAGAGTTTTCTCTTTTTTCTTCGCCGAGTTTTCTTTGTGCTCCTCGGGCTCGTTGGCAGTACTCTCCTCTATGTGGTTGAATTTCACAAGGTATGAAGGAACATGATTATCCTCCACATCGGAGCACATCTACTCCGGTACAAAAATTACCTTGGCTCCTTGATCCCCTTCCATGACCAAACTCCAAATGACAGATATCTGGGTTGCTGAGCCTACCACCTTTTCGAACATTGATGCGAATAGTCAACTTTGGGAGTCCATATATAACTACTGTGACAATGATGGTAACCAGGAGTAATTATTTTGGTGTGGTCATCCGACTAGACCTTCCACATGAGCAGGAATGATGACTGAGATCTGGGTTGACGTTAAACAGATTTAACCAAAACCTCATGTTAAGTGAAAGGCATACGACAACTCTGATGTGGCCTCTTTCCTTTGGGCCATCATTTGTTCGTAGAAGAGGTGCTTTTCAACCTCCTACCTCCATGATCGACCCAGCACCATCGATCCTAATCTTATTTGCATCCAGACCTTCCAAAGTTGCACCCCCTCTACCATGGTTCGCAAATTTGGCAATGTCAATACCTCATGCAAGTCCAGACCGTGAACTTAACAACTACCATAGATATCCTCTCCATCAGATCGGTGTCATCGAAACCTGCGGTCCCTACCAAAATTTCGCAGATTTGAGAAATTTTCCTTTTCGCGCAATTTCAATCAGCGCAATGCTTGGTGATCGTAGATCGGCTTCATCTCTAGATCTCCATCGTCGAAACGTGTGGGACCTACCCCAATTTTGAAACTTTGAGAAGTTCATATATTGGGGCATGTTTAATCTACAAAACGATATTCACCGTAGATCTGTTTCAACCTTTTGATCTAACGATTGCTCCTGCCTGCGGGTTAACACATTTTTCGCCAATGCTTCGTCGCCTCTTGACACTTGTATTCGATGCTGGATTTTGGGCGCTAGGTCGTACATTATTGCTAACGTTTGGTGTTATATGGTTGCGGGTACGTGGAACTTGGCCTTCTGGTTCCAAAATTTTAGTATAAATAATGTGCTAACAAATGGCTCCATGTGGGGATGTTATCCTCCCTGTGAGGTAGCAAAGAACCTCATAGACCAGCTGCCCAATCCCTTGGGCTAATCCGACCATAAAACTGTAACTTGTAACTCTTCCTCTAAAACTGAATTCCAACTGAACACTTAGTTTAAAACACAGGCTACAAATATGAATCAAAACTTGAAACCAAAAACTGAAATGCTCAAAATCAAAACCAAACTGAACTGTACATGTTGAAAAAGATGCTCTCCTGTGAGCTTATTCACACACTTCCTACTCTACTCTGCTGAAATTACTGCAATATCAAGCGATACAAAAGTTCTGATGAAGCTAATCCAACATCTGACCCTATAACAAGGCTTTATGATCATGCCTAATCGAAGTTAAAACTGGAAGATGTGATGAAAATAAGTATTGATAACATCCTTTCTCCTTATGGTGAAAGAAAGACCAACTATCCCAACTGACAAAGTCGTCCATGTAATCAACTACTGTGTCATAAAATATATGATAACCTTCAAATTTTCCTGTCATTTGTTTTCTAAGGCAAAGTTGTTCTAACTGTAATCCCATTTGAAAAAAAATAAACTCAGAAGGATCCTTAAGAAAGTTTCCATCATGATCACAATCTGCTTCATTTTCAACCCAGGAAAAAACCTCTGCCTGCTTGAAATTTTCATGAATATCCTGATAAACACCTACTGGTATGCCCTGCTCTGTTTCATCATGCTCAAGATCATTTTTGAATGGATAAGACTCAGTACCTTTCCTTCCCCTATCATCCATGTTAAGTATAGGAATTGAGTGTTCATGATAAGTTTCGGATGAAGCATTGATATCATGTAGATTATATTCTTCGTGCAACCAAATAGGACTAAGACAGTCAGATTCATACACATGGCTATCAATAATATCATCCTCTTCACTGCTCAGAATTCCTAGATTAAAAACCCGATTTCGCTCTTGTGTTTCAAAAGAAATACCATTTTGATTCTCAAATGGGTCAGGGAGAACAACTTCTTCTTGGTAGGAAGACTTTGGAAGTGAATGACATGAAAGAAAATCTGACTGAATATTTTGGTCTCTCTATCCAGTCATAGAATTATGACACAAGGGTTGCAATCCAAGATCACATGTATGGGAAGAATACTGCTCTGAGATGAGGTACACTAAGTTCTTAGAGGAATCCTCTTCATGATTATCATAAATAGGCAAATCAGTGGCCATCTAGCTTTTAATGACTAAGGGTTTTAGCAAAACAACTAGGACGACCAGTGACTCAGGAAAAACATCCTCATAGTCATCATAAATTGGTAGGTCATGGCACATAGGTTCATCAACAATAGGAGGACTTAGTACAGCAGCGAGTGGGTCAGGAAATTTGTCACAACAGGCTGCAATACTTTCCTCGTGATGAGATAAATTTGACCCTACGCAGACCTCCTGATGATGGCAGAATGGGTGTAAAAAATTTCTATCCATAACCTCAAAACGTTTCTTCATTGTATCAAATACTTCAGATCAAAGAAGTAAGGTATCACCTTCCTTAAACTCGCTGTCATCCTGGCTTGCAATGATGAGATCATGAGCTGCAACCTGATTTCTACCCATGGTTGGCTGAAATATCTGTTGTTCTGCTACAAAACTTCCTGTTGGTTCTTTAATATACCGGGACTGATTGCATGATTGCTCACTATTTTCATCATCCATTTCCAAAGAGGGTTTTGTATGTCTATGTAAATCTTTAGGTGATATTTGAATATGATAAGCACCCAAAGGCCTTTCTTCAATCATTACGTCAAGGTCTGATTCTTCTACACTTGCAGTTTCAGGAAATGAACAAACTAAAGGACTGCATGACTGAAAATGGGTGTCCCCTTCTTGCAACAAAATCTCAGAAGTTGAATATAATGAAGAGAGATCTGATTGACATTCCCAACCTCCTTCTTGACCACACATAGATTTTCAAGTCTGTTGTAAGTCATCATCTATTTCATAAAAATAAACATAACTGGTTGAATTATAATTTTGGCTTAGGTCACTCCCAGTCAAGGAAGACATTATCAACTGCTGGGAATCTTCTTGAATATCTTGACAATTATCCTCTTCTTCTTTTTCCTGATGATGGAAGGGCCTCTCATGCAAGGATTCTAAAATTTCTTCATTCTTATAGGCATACAACTCCCACAAGGTTTCTCTCAAATCTCTATCTAGCACATCTTTATCAAAAGCATCAATCTCCATAAGTTGGAAAAGGGCATCAAGATTTTTACAAAAGATTCCAACCAACTCCAAAGAGGGATAACTGTACTTATATTCTTCACAAAAGGCTGAATAAAAGTCTTGAAGGGAATATATACTAGAAGGTGGTAAGCCTTCATACCAAACCCTTGCTTTCTCTTCTAATGTTGCCATTAACATTTTCATCAAACAATCCTCATGCAATTCAACTCCAAGCTTATGTATATGCATATGAAATCTAACCAAATGAATAGAAGCATCATCTCCTTCCTGATATTTAAATTTAGGTAAACAGGTCTGCCAATTTACTTTTGGAATAGGATTTGGAAAACCAAGGATGCGAGACCTGTCCATGGGTGGTCCATGGGAGCATACCTTTTTGACAATGAAGCCATCTTGAAACAATGGAGCTGCAAATTATGATTGAATACTGAGTGCATTAGCCTGTGAAACAGTGAAACGTTGGATTTCTTCAATGTGGAGTCTCCATGAGACCTTCAACATCTTAACTCTGACATGGAATCACCAGTCTCCCCAGTGGAGTCACTTTCATACTGGAATCTTGATGAGTGGAGTCACCAGGGAAAATGTACAACCTTCTTCAAATGCATAAATCTATGGTTGCCCACAGAAATACCTTCTTTCTATGAAAACTGGAACTCTTTGTCATTTTCTCCCAGGGACCATATGACTCTCGATCCCCGGCAACAGCACTAGTTATGTTATCACTCAAATCGACCCCAAGGTTGTAGAGAGGTCTCTTCAAGGTAAAACACAAAACCAAGCTCTAGGAAAGCTAGCTGGCCTCTATCTTTCCAGAGAGGGATCTCTCATCAATTGTTTATCAGGGCCAAATATATGAATTAGAATTAAAAACAGATTGGTAGTTTGGTTGAAACAAGGTAATTATTCGTTGGGAAATGGAGTCAAAAACACTTATGATGATAAAGTGGCAATGCTTTGCAAATAATTCATAACAGAGGCAAGGTAGCTACTCATTTACATTCAAACAGTTGTTGTCTGTTGATAAGGAATAAAATAGAACAATCCATCAATATAGAGCATTACTACATGAATTCTGCATTAACTTTAGTAGAAACTGGTTTGTGAATGCTTGGAATCAAAGAAACAGAGCATAACAACTATGAATTCTATCTCAATATACACTTATCCAAACATGAAAGAAAACATTATGAAGTAGATAACAGGGAAACATTCACATGAAGAAAAAGAAGGTACAGACTGCAAATAAAATAACACAAGAATCTCTGCTCAAATTGCTTACTCGGCTCTTCCAAATTTTATTAAAGGAACATCTCAAAAGTACACAGTACAAAAATACCTACAAGTTCTCACAGATTTCAACAAGTTTCCAACAAATTTCAACCCTTGTCCTCCATTACATATGAGTATATTTAGGTATCCTCAGCCTTTAGGCTCAAATATTTTAACAAAAAACAGTTACAGCCGCACTGACATCCACTCAGCCTAGTCCCTTATCTCTGAGAACATAAACGAGTGTTGAAAGACAGGCCTAACTGATTTTACGTGTGTCGCTATACAATTTCTAACTACAACAACTCCTAAGCAGCTAGCAGGTCTTGAGTGGTCCCAAAGTATAAGAATATTAAATATTCAAAAAGAGTCTGAAACAGACTGATACGACGGGATGCAAAATATCATAAAACAGACTGCCACTCTACGTCTGAGCTATTACTTGGCCTTGTGGGTCGAATAAATATTCCACCTTCAGGGGATCGACCACCTGCTCTTTTTCTGTGGAAGGAGGTGGCGCCACTTCCTCAGTTGGAACAAAAAAATATTTGAGAATCTCCATGGTTTATTGGGTGTGCTGTTCAACTTTTCAAGCCTCTCTCTTTTTTCTTCCCCAAGTTTTCTTGCAAGCTTGTCGATCTCTATGCTCCTCGGGCTCACTAGCAATAGTCTCCTCTACCTGGTCGAATTTCATAGGGGATGAAGGAACGTGATTATCCTCCACATCGGACCACACCTGCTCCAGTACAAAAATAACCTTGGATCCTTGATCCCCTTCCATGACCAAACTCCAAATGACAGATATCTGGGTTGTTGAGCCTACCACCTTTTCGAACGTTGATGTGAACAATAAACTTTGGGAGCCCATATATAATGACTATGACAATGATGGTAACCATGAGTAATTATTTTGGCGTGGTCATCCGACTGGACCTTCCACATGAGCAGGAATGATGACTGAGATCTAGGTTGACGTTAAATAGATTTAACCATAATCTTGCGTTAAGTGAAAGGCATATGACGGCTCTGATGTGGCCTCTTTCCTTTGGGCCATCATTCGTTCATAGCAGAGGTGCTTTTCAACCGCATACCTCCATGATCGACCCAGCACTGTCAATCCTGATCTCATTCACATCCAGACCGTCCAAAGCTGCCCTCTACCATGGTTCACAGATTTGGCAATGCCAATACCTCGTGCAAGTCCAAACCGCGAACTTAACAACTACTGTAGATCTCCTCTTCGTCAGTTCTGTGTCGTTGAAACCTGCGGTCCCTACCAAAATTTTGCAGAATTGAGAAATTTTCCTTTTCGTGCAAGTTCAATCAGCGCAATTCTTAGTGACCATAGTTCGGCTTCATCTTTAGATCTCCACCGTTGAAACGTGTGGGATCTACCCCAGTTTCACAGCTTTGAGAACTTCGTATATTAGGGCATGTTTAATCTGCGAAACGATATTCACCGCAGATCTGTTTCCACCTTTTGATCTAACGGTTGCTTTTGTCTGCGGATTAAAACATTTGCTGCCAATGCCTCGTCACCTCTTGACACTTATATTTGGTGTTGGCTTTTGGTTGCTAGGCCATACATTGTTTCTAACCTTTGGTGTTATATGGTTGCGGGTAAGTGGAACTTGGCCTTATGGTTCCAAAATTTTAGTACAAATAATGTGCTAACAACTGGTATCGACGAGGTAAGTCATGAACCCCCAACTCTGGAATATCTAGATTCAAACGATGGAGGTTCTCCTCCAACTCATTCAACTCCTCGACTGCATCGTGCATTGTGGCATCCATTTCCCGCATTGCCCCTCTCTGCGCAATCGGAGAGACACCAACTGGTCGTGATGGGCCCACATATGCATCAAACATATTTCAATCATCAATAATACTCCAAAAACATCTAAAAATATAAAATGAAAAACACAACAGAGTTTTTTTTCTTACCCATGTCGCCCCACTGCATCCCCTCGAGGAGAGCTAGGTCTGGATCCCCCCTAAATTCAGTACCATCGTAAGAGTAGTCCTCAACCATGAGGAGCTGACCCCTCAACCACCTGAAGAAGGGTGCACCATAAGTAATGATGGCGCCGCCACCGCCGTGGAGGGCCATCACCTATGACCGATGCACCATGTGAGGATCCCTCGGATCCACATCCTCTACCCCGACCTACGGGCGCAGATGTGGCACCCGCTCCAGAAAGAACGAGACTACGATTGATCCGTAGCCGAACTACTTCATTGCACCGCATCGACACTTGGTGAGCTGATCTCGCAAGTTTGTGAGGAGTCCCTCGCACCAGTTAAAGACCGTAGGATCCATGCACTCCTCAGCATACAACATATGGGCTTTGCTCTCCAGATGAGCAGCCCTACTACCAGCCACCCTCACGATGGTGAACAAAAATTTACAGAGAGGTCGATCCCTGACCTCCTTGTTGGTAATCTTCCCACCAACCATCTGGGTGCCCTCAGTGCACCACTGGTCTATCAGATCCTCTGTAATTCATTCACTCCCTTGTGACCCTAATAAAGACATGGGACTCCCCCTTTGGTACAATCCAGTCAGAAAATAGATATCCTCGATATCTATAGTCATGTGGACACCTATCTGGAAGTGTTGTTGTACCGGGTCCCAACACTGGATCAAATTCTCTAATAGTAGCACTTGGGCTCTCATGCCCGGAACATGGAAGTATTTCAAAAGCCCATAGTTCCGCAATGCTGCCATGCATTTTGGGTCATGTGTTTCTTGAGCATTATCAATATCATGCTCTCTCTCTCTCCATTCAACCATTGTGTCCACCCAAAACCTGTCCAAAAGGAAATAAAAACACCATTAGAAGCTTTCCCAACCATCCAAATCATCAATTTTTTGTTAGATTTTGAGTTTTCCAAATGGACCTGCGTCGTCGCATCTCGTCTTTGCAGACAGGATGTCGCCAACACAACACTCTTTTTCGAGATCTGCGCCGACAATCCCTTGGCGCATTTCCTGAAAGGGGAAATTGCGCCAAGATGAGGGCACAATTTCCCCCCACAATGCAAGCCCAAAACCTAAAAAAAGTGGAAAGTAAATAAAATTCTAAACCGTTGAAAATGAAGAAGGCAGGGATTAGGCTTACCTGATGCTAACGGCACTGAAAATGACAGATCAAAGCTCCCGCAATCGACAATTGAAAATTTCACTCCAAAGGATCACTTTCACCTCCCAATTTGGTAAAAAACAAATGGTAACTATTTTTACTATTTTGCCCTATTTATATTGAAAAAAGGCATATTCCCTTTTTAATTTATTCTTTTTGTGGGTTATTTTACTATAGTTGGGATTATGTTTATATCTAAATACTCGAGTAATCATTTTGACCTAGTCTTTGGAGTCCACAGGTGAAGTAAAATTCCGCATTATAATTTTTGGTCGCGATCATGGTCATCTCGCACCCATTGCCAGGTGTGAACAACTCTTCGAGCGTTCTTTGTAGTATTATTCCACTCGTTAAAATAGAATATTAATGACACCGATATCACTCTTTGTTCCTTCTCGTACTCGTAAAATGATAAGAATAAGTCATCGAGTTACATTTTATCATTTTTTCAGGCTCGTTAAACTTCCACGAAAAAAGAAACCCCTCGGAGTCCTTCTTTAAGCTCTTTTCAGGCTCCCTAAATACGAAAATATCGCCAAGCAAACTTGGTGCATTCACACTTGTAAAAGTATTTGAATGACCGTCCTTTTGGTGATATTTTACCCATTTTTCGGAACAGGAGGCACTATTTACAAAAAAGGAGCGCTCCAGTCAATCATGGCTGGAAGAATTCTCTCTCGTGTTGTTTTACCCTTTTTTCAGGTGAAGAGACTACCGTTACAAAAAAGGAACTTTGGAGTCTTCTTTAGTTCTTTTCAAACTCTCTAAACATGAAATGACGTCGAGTTTACCTTCTTTGGGATCGTTAAAATCTAACATTGAAGGGCCCGCCATGGGGCGAACCCATCCTATCCTAGCTTGGTAAAATATTTGGGATTGGCCTCGTCCATGGGATGAGCTATACCAAGCATCCGTTACCCTCCTCAAGCTCGTTAATAACAAAAGAGGTACTCATCAATCATGATGGGGAATAGGGATGAGATTGTGTTCATCATATTTTTTGCAGTACATATCCACTCTTGAACATGGCACTCAGTTACATATGCATTCAGTACTTGGGTAATATGTTTGTATTCGAGTCCTGCTAATTCCATGAGTCTTGTCACTCCTTTCGGTTATCCAAATAATGCTTCCACGATCAGTTGCATTAGGGATTGGTACCATTCTCCTCGTTTCAATACTGCCAAGTCATGCCATGACCATGTTCAAGAGGTGTTTGTTATTCATCATCTGCAGTCAGTATACCTTTCTTCATGTCGGTTTACCCTGAGTCAGTATTACACATCACTCTACTATCTGATTCACCCCAAGCATCTGTGATCACATTTCGTGTCGATGATGGGGGATTCATCATGGCCCTCCTTTGATGGATTCATCCTTGTTGACTTTAACACATCATAAGGGGATTGAATCTAGAAATCAATCAAGTATCTTGGGCCTGCATGCCTCAATGGTAGGTTACCTCGCTTTCAACATGAGTTTACATCAATGAATCCTAATCGAAATATCCCATCGAGTGTTCGACCTCAACTCATTAATTCACGCTCGATGGTATGTATTGTGATACCTTGGGAATCATTGACATCAATGGTGATTTCCCTCATGCTTGTTAATGGTATACATCAATGACCCGTAATCAAGTTGTTTCTACCATGTTCGACTCCAAGACATTGTAATCACATGGATAGACTCGTATCATTGCGGGTTCAGCTTGAAGACCCTGGGTTGTTTCGTATTTCACCCAGGTTGCGATGGAGATTGTTTGAGTCATATCACATGGATCCACTTTCTATTGTCCATGGCTATGTTATCATCTCATCATGGATCTACGGTTGTGTCTATTATCCATGATTGTGTTCAGTCGGTATTTACTACCATGGATCTGCAATGTATTGGTCGGCAGCCATGTTGTGAGTCATGTGAGACTTGTATTTTAGAGTCAGTAGTACTGCGGCAACACCTTCTAGCTAACAAGTCCTTGCCATCTATCTTGCAAAGCATATCACCTACCTTATTTTTCTAGCTTCATGCTTTGGAGGGCATTATGTTACACCTAAATCTCATCATCATGAGTCCTGTGTCAACTTAATTCCTCAATTCCTGAAGTTTCCGTGACCAAAAACACCCAGAGCAAGTTGTTGACCCTTGTGTCCACATTTTCTAGTTGCACTGGCGCAAGTTGTCTTCCAGCAACAGGTGCCAGAGTATGCCTGGCACAAAATGCCACTTGGAAGGATGCGCCAGTGGCTCAGTTTTCCCTCATGCAGCCTGCGCTTCCCCCTTCCTAGCGCCAGTTTCCTTCATGCAGGGTGCGCCAAGGTTGGTTAAATTGGATAAACAAGAGCTTCGAGCAATTTCTCGAAGCATGCTGAGGTGGAAGTCTATCCCTAGTTGATAGGTGAGATGTCTTTTAGTTCCCTAACCTCAAGGGAATATCCCTTAGACTTCTTAGATTAATCCTCAACCTACTCTATCCATTTGGTCTTATAAATATGAAGCTCCTCCCCATTGGAAAGGGAAAAAGGTCTATATCACTCTCATGCCAATGGAATTATCTTAGGTCACCCTTATTCATATTTGGGAGGCTTACATCATCCTTGGAGGATTGGTTCGGCTTGATGGAAGGAATGTTGTGACATTAAGGCATAGGTTGTAACGTTCCCTCTTATTGTACTCTCCTTTATTACAGTTAATACAATCTCTTCCCATATACATTATTATGTTGTTAATGTTTATAGATTACTTCCTTAACTGTTAGCTTAGATCAATCATATGTAATGTATGCTTTTATTGTTTATTTGTGTCTACTTGTTCAACAGGGCTTTGCAGTTACATATCTGAAGGTTCTGGAACATTGGATCAAGAAAGGAGCAAAGGAAATTGCGAATCTCAGGTAAGATATCTACTTGTTATTTTGTACTTCTATTGATCTAGGGAAGTTGATTATATTTTTTACTTATTTTTTCTAGATCCAGTTGGACTAGGGAGATCTAGCCTTTAAGTCAGCTTAGGTATATTGTCCGAAAACAAAGGCCTAGTTAAATTATTCCAAACGAAGGAAATGATCCTAGAGCTTGGTAGGGAATCATTCAAAGTGAATGGAGTGCCCCCTTGTCCAAAAGGTTTTTAAATGGAAGTGAATAATACTTGAGCGGTAGTCACATCACTCTCTAGAGGAAGAGTGGGATCAATCAAAGATTACATTAGTTCAACCAATTCAATCTTTACAATCTCTGATACAAGAGTGGAATCAACAAAATATTTCATCAGTTTGACCACTTCAATATTGGCACTCTCCAAGCGAAGAATGAGATCAGTGTAAAATTGTATTGAATTGGCCACTTTATCAACCAGATGTTGAATGCTCTATTGAGAACCTTTTCTTAGGAGAATAAGATTCTTGATATAGGGACCACACTCTATGTACCTTTGGAATAGAAAGGCATATATGAGTAAGGTGATGTTCCTTTCAAATATTACAAGGGAACTTAGGCTTGCATCTTATTCATCTAAGTTTCTCAACAATGTCAATATTCCCAGCATGACTTTCATTAGCTAGTTGTTTTCCCCCATCATGATTTGTAGAAATTGGTTTTTTGTATCCCTAGCATGACTTGCAATGGCTGGTTGTTTTCCCCCAGCATGAATTTTAGTTTTTGGTTTCTTTACCCTGGAATGACTTGCAGTGGTTGGTTGCTTCTTTCTAGTATGACTTACAATTATTGATGACTTGTCTCCTGTGTGGCTTGTAGTGACTGGTAAATTTCCCTTAGCATGACTTGAATTGGATAGGGAATTTCCCTTAGCGTGACTTGCATTGGTTGTTGGCATGCCCCCTTGTCTTCACATATTCTTCTTATTGTTCCTCTTTCTATTCCTTTTATACTTCTAGTTGCTAGGAGCTATACTTTCACTAGATGAGGTAAATAGAGGAAGACAAGATGTCACTAGAAAAGGAAGAAAAGGGTTTTGATTAACTTGATATTCACAGCTTATTTGAAAAGTGTTAAGAGCATTTGGGACATTCAAAGAGGAAAAAAACTAAACTCAAAAACCCATAGTGAATCCAAGAAGATTCAATGTGTCCATCAAGTGTAGTGTCCCTTTTTAAGAATTTGCAAAAAATAGGAAAAATTGCCAATTTTGACCAATTCGACCCTTAGACTAGTCTTGACTCAACTGCTTCCAAATGGCTCCAAATGGTTCCGAATTGGGTCTGAATGAGTTTGGAAGGTGTTCATACATTTAAATGAGTATTATGGATTCTTGTACACTCTTAAAACACTTCTTCAACATTCATTTATAATCAGGGAAAAATGATGAACTTTACTAGTCAAATCGAGGTTCACAATCCCCAAGGGTAGGAGACAAAGATGGCTTCCCAAACACTGTAAAAACCTTCCCAAATTTCATAACAGAGACATGGTATTGATAAATTACTTCAATGGTCTCCCCAATTAATCATTAATAAGTTTCTATAAGCTTATGCAACTCCCATAAATCAGATGTTTTTATACTAGCTTTGACATAGGGGGAAATGATAGTAAATATTCACAATTTGCTATGAAACTTAAGAATATTGCTCCAAATGCTTGTCTAATGAATATGAAACTTATTCAAAATATTAATGGCACTGAATAAAACATTAATATATCATATATTGACTAAACCATTCAAATTTGATACCACTTCAAGTGCAAATAACAAGGTATTGGGGAAATGACACCATTTATTCATAGTTTAGCATTTTTACATAAAATATATTGGATTTTCAACCTAAAATTATTCTGAGCAATAAATACATATTATATGTATCAGATAAAAATATATGGGGCCTCAAGAGCTATCCCAAATATTTCATCACCTCATCAAGTGCGCCTCTCCTCAAGGAGCAAGAATATGCCAAGAAATGGAAGAATGGTTGTAGAAGCAAGCTGAAAAAGATGTGACCACGAGCTGCCCTGTATCTTCAACCTGTAACAAAATAATCCATTTTAGCTCCAAATGAAAGGTCTGAATGGCCTCTCCAATTTCCAATTAGGATGGGAATCTTTCACCCTCGAAATATATGCTAAGGCGAGTAGAATAGCACTCTACTAGCTCTCCTCTCCAAATGAAAAATATCAAATGATCAAAATCTACTCTCCTTCTTTGTTTTTGACTTCTACAAACTTCCAAATACATCATTATCTCTATTTCCATCCATGAGATTCATTCCAACTCAAATTAGGAAGAGATCCCAATGTATGCCACTTGTCCCTCCATTCCTAGCCTCCTCCTTCACTCAATTTGAATGGGTGACTCTTTGGATGCCCTAACTCCCTTGTGCACCCTCTTAGAGGATATTTTTATCCCTTACATGTCATATATATCATATTTCAGCATTTAGGTCTGATTTGTGTCATAGGTGTCATAGCCTCTTCATCATTGTTGTCATAGATCTAGGGAATCTAGTCCAGGTGTCCCACTAGCTCCAAAACGCCTCTTCCTCTTCCATGGAAGTTACTCTTCCACTCCAATTCGACCTTCATTGATTCATTACAAGTATATTGACCTTCCAAATCCCCAATATCATTAGACTCCACCTTGGATTCAAATGGGTGAGAATAGAATGCCATGTGGCATGAGGAATCTAGCTTTATGTGGGTCCCACACCACCAATGTGTCTCCATGACCAAGTGCCACCTTATTTTCCTACAATAAATATTTATTTAAACCCTTTTAATATATTTATGTCAATATAATGTCCATTTTGGTTTTATTAGCTCCCTTATTCAAAATCCCAATGTTTCCACCCCAACCTAGGAAACTAGTAGATTGGTGGAATTTCCTCTTTTGAAATTTATTTGAATGGGGACATTAAAGTCCTCCCCACCCAAGATTGCTTTCCCTAAAGCAATCTCAATTTATGATGTTGAAAACGTGTTCCTCCTTTATCAGGTGGCCTTCCATGAGGAATGTCTCCCGAAACCTTTTAATTCTTGTGTTTCATGTTGTGGGATGGTCACACTACTTGATTCGGATAGGTGTGCATTCCTCTCAATACCCTTTGTTTTCCTTCCAAATATTTGAATCTCATTTCAGGGATTTGATAGTTCATTGTATATTCCCCTATACAGTACATCCATTGCACTCCCAAGACCACATTAGTATCAGCAACATAAACCACATAAAAGCTATCAAAAATGTGTAATTACCTATGGTGAGTTGTAGCTTTTGAATCCATGTTTTGCACTCCATAGTATGGTGACCTGGAATGATGACTGTAAAGACATTGAATGGTTCAGCATGTAGCTTTCCCCTCTCCACCATGGATGCATCAATGAAATTATGTGTGGCTCCTCCATATACCAATACCAAAACCTTTTGTCCTTGTACAGCTCCTTGGAATCGAATAGTGTGGAAACGAGGCACTCCTAAAAGCACTGCTAGTCTCCCTTTGTCGGGTAATGGATGATATTATTCTTTTTTCTCTTATTCTGCTGTGACATATCCCTCTTCTTGGGATGAAATATGTCCTCCTTCCTCCATACCCCCTTTATACTCATCATCAGAAAATACTTTAATGAATTGTACCTTTCCCTTAGCACATTTATGCCCTGGTACCCATGGTTGGAAGCATGTGTAACATAGTTTCTTCCTTATGAGTTATTCCCTTCTTGGTCCCTCTTTCTTATCCTTTCCAATTTCATCTTCTTTCCATGGCTTCTTTTCAAATATGAATTGGGAAGGAAATTTGATCTTGGGGGGAACCCTTATCATTGGTAGCACATTCTGCAAATCTCTTGCCAAGTTCATGGCATCCTTCAATGAATTAGGTTTTTGGGATTTAACTAAACATTTTAAGGGTTCATCCAAACCTTCAGTAAAGAGAAACACTAATATTACCATAGATATATCATCCACCTTAACTGATAGTCTTTGGAATTCCAAGATATACTCAGCAGGGGTTCCAACTTGCTTCAATTGGGCTAGTTCTTTGAAAGGGAATTTTGGGTCGTTTTGCTCAAATATTTCTAATACCCTATCAACAAATTCTCCATATGCTGTAACTTGATCATGTCCCAAATTTTTCATACCATGGAACCACCAATCATTTGCTTCTCCTCGAAGATGCAAAATAGTCATTTTTAAAGCATCCTCTTCCACCATTGGATTCAACTGAAAATACACATCTAGTTTTTGTACCCAAGTATTTGCAGAACTCTGAGATGAGCCATCAAAAGTGGGAAGGGGAATTTTTCCAATGGCATAATTCAATTATTTATTCTGAAATGGAGTCCTATTACCTTCCCTCGTTTTGATTTTTCTTTCAACATTAAAGTATTGCTCAAAGGGTAGAGTCCTTCTACAATCTTCACTCAACTTTTCCCATTCTTTTACAATCTCCTACATATCAAATTGGGTGTTAGGTTGTTTTTTGGTCTCAAGAAATTTAGGTGTAGTATGCCTTACTAAAATCTGAAATTCATTAGGTATATTATGAGTTCATGTCCTTGAGAAAATGTTTTCACCCATTGCCTTCTTTTCCTCAAAAGAAGAACTATTGTTGCCTCCTATTGCTCCTTTGCTTCCAAGTTGACTAGCCAACAATTCGAACCCTTTCATTATATGTTTTTTCATGTATTAAAAGAATGGTTTCATGAATTTATTAAATTAATATTTATCCTCTGAGGTTCCCTTCTCATCCCTAGCCATATTTTTAATAGAATACACCTCATCTCCTTCTTCTTCCTCTTCACCAAAAGCACTTTCAGTTTCAGATTGTAAGGGTGGGGGATGATTTCTTTGGCTTCTTGTCTTCATAAATGGTCATCCACATCATGTGCAAGGAACATGCTCTGATACCACTTGTAGTGTCCATTTTTAAGAATTTGCAAAAAATAGGAAAAATTGCCAATTTTGACCAATTCGGCCCTTAGACTAATCTTGATTCAATTGCTTCCAAATGGCTCCAAATGGTTCCAAATTGGGTCTGAATGAGTTTGGAAGGTATTCATACATGTAATGAGGCTAATGTATGCTTGGAAACTCTTAAAACACTTCTGAAACATTCATTTATAATCAGGTAAAAATGATGAACTTTACTAGTCAAATCGAGGTTCACAATCCCCAAGGGTAGGAAACAAAGATGGCTTGCCAAACACTGTAAAAACTTCCCAAATTTCAGAACAGAGACATGTTACTGATAAAGGACTTCAATGGGATCCCCAATTCATCATTAATAAGTTTCTATAAGCTTATGTAACTCCCATAAATCAAATGTTTGTATACTAGCTTTGACATAGAGGGAAATGATAGTAAATCTTCACAATTTGTTATTAAACTCAAGAATATTGCTCCAAATTCTTGTCTAATGAATATGAAACTTCTTAATCATATTAATGGAACTCCATAAAACATTAATATATTAGATATTGATTGAACCATTCGAATTTGATACCACTTCAAGTTCAAATAACAAGGTATTGGGGAAATGACACCATTTATTCATAGTTTAGCATTTTTACATCAAATATCTTGGAGTTTCAACCTGAAAGTATTCTAAGAAGTAAATACAGAGTATATATATCATATTACCAATATATGGGGCCTCAATATCTATCCCAAATAGTTCATCACCTCATCAAGTGTGCCTCTCCTCAAGGAGCAAGAATATGCCAAGAAATGGAAGAATGGTTGTAGAAGCAAGCTGAAAAATATGTGACCACGAGATGCCCTGTAGATTCAACCTGTAAAAAAATACTCCATTGTATCTCCAAAAGGTTTGAATGGCCTCTCCAATTTCCAATTAGGATGGGAATCTTTCACTGTGAGGAACCTACAACAATTAATTAATGAAAATACACGAGATAGCAGTAATAACAGAACTCGGAATCACTTTATTGATCGCAGGCCACTTCGAGGGGGAAACCTCCTTTGAGAAATCTCAATACAAATAACTTCACGGTACATTCATTGGCATCAACACGCACTTATATACTAATTCTATGCCCAATACTATGGGTCAATACCATGGGACATATAATACTATGGGATGACTTACAACGCATATGCGTCCAATACTATAGGTCAATACCATGAGCTAATACAAACTATGGATCAAAAAATACTACGGGAAGACTTACAAAGCATATGCGTCCAACAACAATATACTAACAAAGTAAAGAGAAGGGTTCACTCGGGTTCCTAATATCCCCTCTCCCTTAAAAAAATCTTTGTCGTCAAAGCTTTAGATGTGGAAATTGATGCGGAATCTGAAGGAGTGGTTCCCCTGTAGCATCCTCGGGTTGCATTCCGTGCCACCGAATTAATAACTCTGTGATATATTGATATAGAAGTTGACGCCTTTTGAGGTTCAGGGAGGATTTCTTGGAAGGTTGGAGACGAAGAGGAACCATATAACCTACTTGAAAAGTGCGCTCAGAACGGTGTTGATCGGCTTGTTGTTGCATTCGAATTATGGCCATGTGAAGATTCTCTTGCAAAATGAGAAGAATCTGATCGCGGGTTTGAAGAACCAAGTCAATTTCCTAAACTGGGGAACTGTTGAGGGTGTATGCAAGAAGAACTGGCGGTGCCTATCCATAGATTGCTTCATATGGTGTCATTTTAGATGTGGTATTGTAACACTGGATCGCTTCAAGGAAATCCATAGAAATAGTTGTCCAAATCTGTGTAGGGATGGGAAAGGGTTCGAGCAGTCCTGAAAGGAGTGTCGTTTCACCCTTATTGACTTGGAAAGTATCACAGTCAACCACCATCTTTTGAATTGGCATTTTCAGTCCAAAAGAAGTTACATTGTTCCTGGTCATACGTTTTGAGGAACCCGGAGTGCCCTCCTGGTGGAGTAGCATGGAGTTCATAGAGGACATAGCCCTATTGAACAGATTGCA
Organism: Larix kaempferi; assembly: GCA_027924585.1. Lineage (NCBI taxonomy): Eukaryota > Viridiplantae > Streptophyta > Pinopsida > Pinales > Pinaceae > Larix > Larix kaempferi. Next base: position 11,246,025 of record BSBM01000316.1, on the reverse strand, counting down.
ACCAATTTGGAACAAGCAGAGAAATAGTTGTAAGAGAAACTGGGTCATCAAATGTGCAAGAAGGAGCATCCGCCACTAGATTTTCCTTACCCTTCTTGTAAGTGATCGCATAGGCATAACTCATGAATTGGATAACCCATTTCAGGTGTGTTGGGGAGGAGACTCGTTGTTCCAGAAAATGTTCCAGACTCTAGTGAGCAGTCTGGATGCCAAAATAATTCCCTAATAGGTATATCTTCCACTTATGTACTGCATGCAAAATAGATATCATTTCCTTCTCAGATGTAGATGCAGCTAAATTCTTACTGGAAAGGTCTCTCGAAGGAGACAAGCCCACTGGTTCAGCAAATACACCTGCATATCTATCCAAGGAAGTAGTGGAGACCATTGATGGGTGCATCTGAATGGAATGGAGCTGAGCGATGACACCATGTGAATTCTTCTTAAGGAGATTTTCCAGGCGATGTGAACTAATGATGTGGAGAGACCCTGGTTGTAAGCCCGTAAATTTGTGTTATTTCCCATTGACTAAAAAATGCATCCAAAGTTCAGCAAAATCCCATAAGATGGGGCCAAGTGTGCGTAACCATTGAACGCCCAAAACCACATCACACCCGCCTAAGGACAAAGAAAACATGTCAAAGCGCAGGTTATAATCTTCCAGAGAGATACCCACATTGTGACACTTCCCTTTGCAAGGTAAGGTGCCCCCACTGGCAATCATGACTTCAAAGTTGGAGCAAGGATGGACAAAACAATCAGCCTGTTTGGCGATCCGATGGTCAATGAAATTATGAGTGCTACCAGAATCAATGAGTATTGTAATAGGGATCTTCTTGAAGTAACCCCTGACCCACATTATTTGTGGGGTGGTGACACCGGCTAAAGCATGGAGAGATATCTCTGGGTGGTCATCCGGAGACAGAGGTTCAACAGGCGGCTTCTGAATGTCGACTTGATCATCCAGTGTATCTGAAGCTTCTTCACCAATTTCAGAGGCATGTGAGGAATCCACATCCAAGAGATACAGCTTTTGTTGAACACATCTATGTCCCCGAGTGAATTTCTCATCACAATTATAACAAAGCCATTTTTCGTTGTGTGCCTGCATCTATGTTTCAGACAAATGCTTTATAGGAGTTGGTCGAGGAGCTGGCAAGATGGGAGGTCATTGAGAACCCATATTACGGAAGGGAACAAAAGTGGGTTTGGAGCGTTGTTGGGATGCAATCTTGTCTTCTACAAACTTAGCCAACACCAAGGCTTCCATCATTGTGTTGGGAAAGAACATTTTGACCTCTGAGCGGATTTCATCCTTAAGACCACTGATAAAACAACTCCTGTAGAATTCATCAAACAATCCTTCTGTGTGATTGGATAGTTTCTCAAATTATGTCTGATACGCTCTCACAATGCCAATTTGGAGAATTTTAGTGAGTGCTCCTGTGAAGTCATCAAAAGCACTAGGACCAAATCGATGCAAAAGGAGCTGGCAAAAATCTGGCCATTTTAGCTCTTCATGAGCCTTGATGTACCAACGGCACCATTGAAGAGCTTCTCGTTCCAAATGAAAGGATGCAAGTGGAACTTTGTTGACATTAAAAGTATTATGCAGACTGAAATACTGTTCTTCACGATAGATCCATCTAGTCGGATCAGTACGATTGAAGCGAGGAAAATCAAGCTTCAGACTACAAAAATTGTTGGAAGAAGAGAACCCATTGTCTGATGAAGACTCGGACTGTAGTTCGTTGTTCATGGCTGAATGCTCAAGATGGAGGCCGAGAAATTTTTAATCCAGATCCCGGATTTTGGTTTGGATGGCTGTAAGTGCTTCCTCCATGGTTTTTGGTCCTGCACGGGTGACAACCACAACCCGAAGTTTTTTTTTGAGTGGGTAGAAAAACAAAAACAGAAATTGTTTCAGTAAAGGAAAATTTGGATTTGGAAAAAAATATGATGGGTAATTTGGGTTTGACTAGGTTTTGGACACTTTCGAAGGGACAGGGAAGCAGAAAAGGAGGATTTCAGAAGCGGGGTGAAAGAATGAGAAAATTTGGAAGAGAGGGACAACTAAGCAGAAATAGGAAAGGAACTCTGTGGTAAAATTTGAAGGTGATTGGGTGAAAGTCGAAGAAGTTATGGAAAACCCTAAAATAGACAAATGTGGGATTTTTGGCTTTGGGAAGTGGAATTTGGGATAGGGTCCTCAGGAATGAAATATGCAGAATGGGATTACAGGGGTTTCAGGGAAATTTCAAGGGAAACGGAGTGAAAACAAGGGAGATATGGCAAAAAAACATAATTTTATACTCTTTTTCTTTTTTCTTTTACTTTTTTTTTTCAGAATGGATCTAAAACGGCTTTCAGAATGGGTCTGAAACGGATTTCTGAAATGGCTTTCAGAATAGATCTGAAATGGCTTGGAATAGATCGAAAATGGTTGGATTTGAAATGATGTGGAATGGATTGGAAACAGATGGATCTGCAATGGTGCGGAAGTGATCGACAACAGATGGATCTGCAACTGCATGGAAATGATCGGCAACAGTTCAGTTGAAAATAGATATGGACCCCAGGTATGCTCAGCTTCCTAACAGTTCGGGGGTTTCACTCAGCCGCCAATGCTGTCTGACGGCTTGTGTATTGGGGAAATACCCCTCACTCCATGGCTCAGGTAAAACTGATAACTGCTTTGCCACAAACGATAACTCTTGGTTTACCTCATGGGTGGGAACTAGTTAATCGGGTAGGGATCGTTCCCCTTTTCGTTGGCAAGTCCTCTCAATGGGACAGCTACTTTGGGGTTCATGTGGTACTCCTCACAATGGGTTTTAGGGATTGTGCCCAATTACTTCCCATAGATAAGAAGATAGGGATTATTCCCAGATCCGAACCTACAACAGATGCAACAACAAAAAAATTGGCATAAATTCCACCCAATGAGCATAAGAATGTGCTATGATGCTAGATGTGAGGAACCTGCAACAATTAATTAATGAAAATACACGAGATAGCAGTAATAACAGAACTCAAAATCACTTTATTGATCACAGGCCACTTCAAGGGGGAAACCTCCTTTGAGGAAGCTCAATACAAATAACTTCATGGTACCTTCATTGGCCTCAACACACACTTATATAATAAGTCTATTCCCAATACTATGGGTCAATGCCATGGGACATATAATACTACGGGACGACTTACAAAGCATATGCATCCAATACTATGGGTCAATACCATGGGCTAATACAAACTATGGATCAACAAATACTACGGGACGACTTACAAAGCATATGAGTCCAACAACAATATACTAACAAAGTAAAGAGAATGGTTCACACGGGTTCCTAACATTCACCCTCGAAATTGGTGCTAAGGCAAGTAGAATAGCACTCTACTAGCTCTCCTCTCCAAATGCAAAATCTAAAATGACCAAGAGCTACTCTCCTTCTTTGTTCTTGACTTTTATAAAATTCCAAATACCTCCTTATCTCTAAATCCTTCCATGAGATTCATTCCAACTCAAATTAGGAAGAGATTTCAATGTATGCCACTTGTCCCTCCATTCCTAGCCTCCTCCTTCACTCAATTCGAATGGGTGACTCTTTGGCTATCCTAACTCCCTTGTGCGCCCTCTTGGAGGCTATTTTTAGCCCTAACATGTCATATATGTCAGATTTCATCATTCAAGTCTAATTTGTGTCATAGGTGTCATAGAATCTTCATCATTGTTGTCATAGATCTAGGGAATCTAGTCCAAGTGTCCCACTAGCTCCAAAATGCCTCTTCCTCTTCCATGGGAGTTAATCTTCCACTCCAATTCAACCTTAATTGAGTCATTCCAATTATATTGACCTTCCAACTCCCCAAGATCATTAGACTCCACCTTAGATTCGAATGGGTGAGAATAGAATGCCATGTGGCATGAGGAATCTAGCTTTGTGTGGGTCCCACACCACCAATGTGTCTCCATGACCAAATGCCACCTTATTTTTCTATTATAAAAATTTATTTAACCTATTTTAATATATTTATTTCAATATAATGTCCATTTGGAGTTTATTATCTCCCTTATTCAAAATCCCAATGTTTCCACCCCAACCTAGGAAACTAGTAGATTGGTGGAATTTCCTCTTTTGAAATTTATTTGAATGGGGACATTACATCAAGGGAGCACCAACGTTTCCAACAAAAGGAAAATCACGAGGATCCCCTTGCACATGGGTCCCTTAGTTGGAATCCTCGAAAACTTTAGCCATATTCTCCAATTCAAAAATAAAACAACCAAGGCCATCTAAGGGGTTGAAAAATTACAATCAACACACCCTATAAAAGACTCTATAATATACATCCAAGCAAACTCACTCTCCCAAAAATCAAACCATGATGGTTAAGTCCTAAGTTCAATCAATGAAAAGTTGAACATAGGACTTCCAAATATCAACTTGGGATGATGAGGGCTCGATTCCAACTAGTGAAAGTGTGAGAGATAGTTACAGAAAACCTCATGCAACATCCACTCAAGGTGGAAGTACCCCCACAAAGATGGGCACCCTACAAGTTATATGGGGTAGATGTTAGGAATTTATCTCAAGTGCCGCAAGCACTTCCCACTTCCAGTCACCTGGGAGAAACCTAGGACAAATAGCTATGGCCACCCCTTCGTAATTAATAGTTAGGTAGAACAATCATGGGTCAGGTGTCTAAGAATGGGAAGGGAACATAGAACTAGTTCCTAGATGCAAAATTTGGAGAAAATTGGTGTCACCCTGAGGAATTTCCACTTCAATTAAATATCATGAACTCACATAGCCCACCAATAAAGTAATGAGGGGAACATCTCGATTTCCTACTCATTTTAACCTTTTGTTTGATGCACATGTGAGGCGTGCTTTCCCAACAAGTGTCTCCTACGACTAATGGATTTCACACTCAACTATTTATATCCTAGTTCCATTTATGTGGCCTTGGAGAATTTACTCTTCAAACCTACAATCAAGACCCTAGAACCTAGACTACTATTGGTTTTCTATTAAACAAAAACAAGTATAGTTCATTTTAGTTACTAAGAGGGATGTGGAAGTGAGAAAAGGATGATGTTTTCACATGAAAAAGATACAAAATGGATTACTTGAAAATGGTAAATACCACTTCAAACTTTGAAAGAGATGCTTGACAATAAACAACTTAAAAAAATCATAAGAACCAAGTTGAACCTTTCTAAACCTAATTGAGAGGAAATCTTCTCAGAAAACTCATATAACTAGAGCAAGAAATCCTTTATGATTTTCATGAGATTATGATAATGAAATAAATCCAATTGTATTCATTCATATGTAAACACTACCGAGGGAATCACAATACCTAAGCGATTCCTACAAGAACCAGAAGAATTACGATTTTATGCAATATTCATTTTTTTACTTTTCATCAAGGACATAATGAAAAAACCAGTAAATGGATATATTCAAGACTTAAAAATAAGAATTTTGAAAATCCAAGAAATACCTGAATCCCCTCTAGACCTAATAAACCTAAATATAAAAAAATGAATTTTCCCCCTAACTAAGTGTGCATGCATGTGTAATGCAAAATGTGTGTGTGCACACTTATGTACCTTGATCAAAATAGAGTGTGCATGCTCCTGTACCCTCCAGAAGGTGCATGTATTTCCTATAGCAACCTAAAAGGTCAAAAAACATGCAACCTTTCAGTCTAAATTAAGGTAAGGGAATGTTTTATAGATAAAAAGGTTTCTAAATACTCAATCAAATCCAAAACACTGGTCTTAAGGAATCCCTATATAGAAGAATTCAAGGAATTATTCCCCAGTGGATTCACCATTTCTATTGTGGGGAAAAAACATGAATAGCTAGGGTTGACTATCACAAAGCAAGGGAGACATAGCTACTTAAATTTCCCTAGGATTGTTGTCTTATATTCATGTCATTAATCAAGAGAAATGAGAAGGAAACACAATTAATTGAGAGAGAGAGAGAGAGAGAGAGGAGAAGGTACCTAGATCCTATAGGTTGACATGTAGCTTCCTCCCATGAACAAGCTCCAAATCACTCGAGTTGATGGATCTTGAGACTTGCATAGCAAAAAGCACAATTCAAATCATAAACGAACATTAACATTCATCAATCCTAATTAGATTATTAACAAAATTAAACCTCCTACATTTACTATAATCAACAATAGAAATGATTGATCATATTTGGGGGGATGAGGAAGGGAGATAATAGATCTTTATTAATCAAATGAAAGAATAACAAGTATATGCCTAATCTTTTTGTCAAGCCTTTGGAACCATTGTCTGAGTCCCTCTACACCTAAGCCACTAATGTCTTCACTCCTCCAAATATTTCAAACTCCCTCTCGAACAAAGTATGGAATCCAAACAAGTAAATGGGCCTCACTAAACAAGGGGAAAATGAATTCTCAGAAACAAGGGTTTCTAAGGGGGAATGGACATAAAAACTAGAGGAATTAGGACCAATTATTCCAACATAACCTTAGTATGGATTCTTGATTCCCTTATTTCTTCCATAAATGTCTCATTTATATATTTTGGACATGGTTGAGACAATTGGGAGAGTGGTTTCAAGGAGTTACACCCAAAAAACTACTTTTCCAACCATTAAGTTTTGTGAGTGTTGAGATTTTTTAGTTTTTTCAAGGCACATGTTACTTTCCTGAAGGAAAGGAGTGTCCACACACACATTGCGTGAAGCAAGGGTGTGTGTGCCATCAAAACCATCTTTTCTCAATGGAAACTGACCTGGAAAGAGCTGGTAGCTTGTGTTGAGGTGGAATTGGCACTTATGGATGGATCCAACATCTGATTCAAGGCATGTAGTAGCAATTAGGGACTCTTAAAATCACATTAGGGACATTCAAATATTTTTTAGGGATAGTTGTAGACTATTAATAAATCTCTTATTCCATTAGGGTCACCTAGATTCCATTAGGATCATTAGGGTTCCATTAGGGTTATCGAATTCCCTATTTGTGCTACAATGATAACTCTATGAAATATATGCTCTCCAAGGAGTGTTAAAGGGTCATAGTAGGAGTTCTTTTGCTAGAATAATATTAGGAAGGTGTCATTTCTATCTATAGGAAATAGGTTTAGTCTATTTCATTTAAAATCTACATATTAGATATGTATTTTTCTCAACCTACATGTAAATTTTGGAGTTCATACAACTCCTACTAACAAAGGATATGTATCAAAATATTATAAGATTAGTTTTGAGATCTATGTTTTAAGTAGATATCAATGAATGAATGGATATATATTTTTCCTTTTTTTTATGGTCCATGATACATATTCATGATATGGACTACTTTCAAAATACAACTTTTTAATAATCCTGCTTCGAGCACTTGAAGAGAGTGACTTCCTTTTCTTCTAAAAAATAGAAATTGATTATTTTTCCTTGGAAAAAAAACATATCATTCTTGTTATGCCAAAATTAATTGGCTTGGGCCTAAGTTTATCAAAGTTATTTTACTCTCTTCATTGTTACCTTAGCCAAAATAACCTTGAACCCCATGTGTACCTTTCATTTATACAAGTCTAATAAACAAGGGTTCCCAATAGCCACTTCACTTTATTTGTCGAAAAATAGTGATTTATAAGGTAATTTTATGAAACATGATTCCAACATGTGTCATATTATTCAATGGATTACATTTCCTCGTTCTAATCAACAATTAATCAATTGTTATTTTGTATGTCTCCTTTCTTACATTCTAATTTGGTGATGAAATCATGAAAAAACATTATGGAAAATACCATCCAAGTCTTTTTGTATACCTCCGATGCTAAGATTTGATGAATAAAAATGTGTGTATATGCACAAAATATTCAAGCTCTTCCTCAGTCGACTACCCAATATCAGTGGACTTGGATAAAAACGAGAGAAATTCCATATAACTTAGAATTCCTTTGTATTTCAAGCTTATTTATTTTATATGTCGAAGTATCATTGACTATAATTATTAAGAAACTAGATTATTGCAAATCAAATGCATAACCCATGTTTCCAAGTTTCAAGTGTTATCTATGATTTGGGATCCATGCCACATCTACTACTCTTCCCTTTTGTGCCCCTCCAAGAAATATTATAGTTAAAAAACTTATATTTTAAGAAATTTATGTGGTTGTTAGGTGAATGTAAAAAAGCACTAGCTAAAGTCAAATGGGGCATATGTGTCAAACTAAGGAAGGTGACCTTAGCCTTATTGATATTGCAAAGAAAGGTGCGAAATTTTTTTGCCAAGTCTATTTCCATAGCCATCTAGGGAAACAAGGGATAGAAAACATTCATGATACTAAATGTCACCTTAGGCTCCCCTCATCCCTCATATATAAATGCAATTACCACCACAAGGGTTGCTTTCTAGAGCATATGGGATACTTGGAAAATAATGCAAGCCTTTTCTAAATTGGAGAGGCTTTGAGCCCACAAGAGTTTATTTAGCAAGTCAAATTCCAATATGTTGGATCAAGAAAGGATTATTTGTTGTTTGGTTGAGGACCCCTACTTCAAATCTAAAAAACATATAAAGAAAGGCTTATTTGTTTGCATATTTTTGTAACTATCAAAAGTACAATTTTATGAACTAGAACAACCTTAAGTAGAAATTGTGCCTTGAACCTATTGACAAATTTATTTATCACTATGCTTCTTAAGTTTTATGTGATGAGATATTTTTAAATCTAGACAGTAATAATCATGCTAAATGATGGAGGGATGGGACATATAATTCTCAAATCCGCTTCTATTACTTTTTAATTTTCAATTTTCATATATTTTAGAATAGAATGGACCTTAGTGAGAGGCTTAATAGAATATGAAATTGTTGGGACCTCACTATAAAATGGGTTGCAATATTTCAAGGCATTTGGAAAACCCTACTTGAACCAAAAAAATATTTTTACCTAGTCTCTAGTCAACTGAGCCTTAACAATTGGAGATAGATTATGTAAAATGGGTTTCAATTCCTCTCTAAATTTTATGTCATGAGAAGAAAATGGCTTTGCACTTATTTTGGTTTTCCATACTATCTAAGTCTACTTGGTTGTGGGTATCCACCATTGCAATGCCCTTTATACATGAATAGTTATATTGGTTGGAAGCCTTATTCAGGGATACTAATCCCTAATCTATGACTTTCCATCTTATATGGGAGTTTCTTAGGGTAGATATTGTGTATTAGATTTGGAAGCATCATAAAAATGTCATTATCATGGCTCTCCACTTCTCAATTGAATACAAAGTTTATTTTCAAATAGATACGATATACTCTCTCCTTTTGTAGATATGTGTTTAGGAAATAAATTGCACCTCAAGATCAACCATTTGCTATCCCTATTAGAGTATTGGGGATAGGCCAATACTAGATGCTAAAGAGAACAACGTAAAGTACATGGAGGGGGTAGGTGCCAAAGTAGGCATGATAACAATGGAGTTCCTCTATTAATAATTGAAATAACAATTAAAATTATTATTATTATTAATATTTAGAGTCACCCTTAAGTATGCATACCCCTTTATGTTCTATAAATAGGTCCATAGTTTGTTTGATTGTTAGAACCATCATTGTATTTTGACATATACTTATTACAAATATTATTTTATCATATTTGATACATTAATTGCCATAATGTGACTTTAAGTATTGTGTAGCAACATTCCCAAGTTATCTAGCAACATCAAATCTCCACTCAGATTTGTGGCCCTCCTCACATCCATATTCTAAAATGGGTCGGTCTCCATTTTCATATTTTGGTGTGGCCATCTTGTGTTATGTTTGTGACAATTTTATTTTCCATGGTTCTTATACAATCAGAACCATGCCTATGACCATTCTAGAGCTTCAACATGTAACCAACTTCTTCCCTCATGTATCTTGCACTTATCACCATGCATTCAAGTGATTCTAATATATCTTCCTGGTATCCCATGTTCCCTCCATTTACTTCGACCTTCCTATTAATTTTTCATTTTTCCTATTTTCATTTATAAAATAGATTAAAAGAATGCACTGAGGAAATTTTACACCCTTTGAAAATAAATGATGGACGTAAAATTATCCTCATATAAATTATATAGAAATGTCCATTTGATAAACCCCTTCTTCCTTGCATCTCTTTCATTCTAGACCACTGTTATGCACCAAATTCCCCAAAAAAGCATAAAATAAGAAAGAGGGAGTAATCCAATTCCTTAAGAATGAATTAAAGAGATCAATAATAAGCATCTTGGAGAGGGAAACCCCACAATTACAATTCTTTCCAACCATACAATTACAATTAAGGTCCTAGCCAACCAATAAACACAACGCTAATATAATAATAGAAATGTAATGTTACAATATTTTAGACTTAACAATGAGACCTAGTTTAGGATCATCTTGTTTTACCTTGTGTAATTTATACATTGTAAAATGAGTTTCCCCCTCGAACAAACTTCTTATTCATCTCTTTACTTCATTCTTATGGCATTGGATTACTCTCTCTTTCTTAATTTATGTTATTTTGGGGGATTTGATGCATAACATTTGGTATCAGAGCCATTTTTACTATAAATTTTTCAGGTACATCTCAAATAGTGAAATTAGTGGAGGGGCCTTAGAATACATATCAAAATATCTATGGTAAAACTTCTAGGTATTGGTTCATTATGAGTTCGGAGTTATAGTCTATGGAGTTAGGGTTTTTGTTTATCCCAAAAACTAGTCTCAAATAGGTGTTATGGGTAAAAATGTTATATCTCAAGCTTGAGAGATCCAAATTGAGTGTCACCTATTGCATCATAAGGAATACGGACCGTAGTTTTTGTGATAAAAAATACAGAAGCAGAAAAAGAAAATTAGAAACAACATAGTCTGTACAAGTTCGCTCTCCTAAAAGGGACAAAAATAACAAGTTTTGGGAAAGCTACCATAACTCTCCCATGGCACATCAGAATTGGGTAAAACATGTGGCATTGTAGAGAAGACATACTAGGATACTACAGGAAAAAATTGATCATGGGAAAAAATTTCAAAGATACTTGAAAAGCAAGGTCGGCCAACAAGACAACCTACAAACCAAGATTTTTAAAAGTATGTTAACTTGAAACTTACATAAATTTTGGTTGGAATATATGTATTGGTTGATTCAAAAGTTGTGATAAAGAAGAAATATGTTAAATATCAATGGGGATCTAATGGAAATAGGTGGAGAAAAAATTACTTCACCCACTAAGCCTCCCAAAAGGTCAACCATTACTCGTGAAGAAAATGAAGAAATGTGTAACCAACTATCCAATTTGGAGGCCAAGGTTAAGGAATTGAATGATAGATCACTGACACATGTTCAATTGGTAAACATAAAAAAGGATATAGAAATTGAGTTGAACAATATGGCTAGTAAAGAGGGTCTTGAATATATGAAGGGTGTAATTTTGAATGAGATTAGACATCTCTTACCTCATAATTCAGCTCCATGAGAAGAGGATAAGAGAAAGAGGTACTTGTTCCAATCATAGATTGAAACAATTGAAAAAGAGTTGGAGAACAAGAGGTTCAAGTCCCAAACATTCGATCATTCATCACATCATCATGGATTCAACTCGAGACTATTGGGCTAGGATTTGGGGACCTATTTTGGGAACTACGCACAGGGAGTGGATCGCGTGATAAGTCGGCCAAGGGATGAGTGCGCACAAAAGAAGGAAGTTAGTTAGAATTCATTAGGTGGTTTGGTCCATTAGTTGAGCTAAAGCTCCATTTTGAGATGTATAATTATGTAAAAGGGGGAATGTGAGAAGGTAGTCGAGAGGGTGCTCTTGGAGTCAATCTATTGTAAAATTCTGAGAGCAATGAGAGTATAGATGGGGTATTTCCGGGATTGGAGACAAAGATCTAATGTAAGAGTGCAGTGTGCTTGTTTTGTAAGAAAATACTTGGATGGTAATAAAGAAGTGATCTTGTTGTGGATGAAATGGCTATGGGATATGATTTGATGAATGTTATGTTTACTGCGCATATATGTCGTACTCTATTTTATGTTTATTAATATGAATGTGTTATCTGTTGCTATGAACATGCAGTATGTTTCCATGAATGTGATATCAGTTTCTATGAATGTAATATATGTTTTTTCACGCTTGGTATAAAGTTAAGTAGAATTGTTAGCATATTTTCCTCCCTTCTCTTCATCACTGCGGAAAATTGGTTCTTGAAGTCCCCATAGATGCATCGGGTGAGACTTCATCTACTTGCAAGTGATTCCAAAAGGGTAGGTATCTAAGGATTTTGTTGGTAAATTAATGTTGAACCTTGGGTCTGCCCACTGTGTGCCAACAAATTTTTATGTTGTCGGGATCGGAATATACAACTAAAGGGTATGTGGAGGATGAATAAGAAAGAGGTTAACCAGTGACTAGAAATGAAGGATTACAAATTCGCCAAACATCGGAATAAGAACCCACATATCAACTCACATGAGTGGCTAGAAAGGTACATATTTATATATTTACATGCAATTTTCTTTGGTGAATTCTCGATAATTTTGGATGAGTGCTTAAAAAGGTTAGCTGAAACAAATGGAACATTCTACCCGATTATTTCAAGGAAATGGACCCCTAAGTTGATTCAACAAGTTATATCGCAAATAATCATATCTCACGCATAATTGATTTTTGGCTGGATAGTGTATTGGGGGGTTATGTTACCGAGTTTTCTATAAGTTATACCCAATCATACAGTACTGCTGAAAGGAAATTATTTAAAGGTCCGTGCGGAAGATATTTGAAAGCACTCTCTACTTGGATCAAGATTTTGTTGTGTGATAATTGTTAGGATATTCCTATACTCCATCCTAGTCCTAGCAGCATTTTCATTATTTGCATTTTCAGTCATGCATGCACTTTTAGGGTTTCATGCATTATTTAGGGTTTGCATGCATCCCAATCATCAGTCCCAGCACCTATCCCTCAATTAGCTAGCCCCCATAGCTTCTTTCCACTCAGTTTCAGCCCTCCTAGAGCTTAGTGCGCCCTCCTTTCACCTATTGCATGAGAAAGGCGCCCTTCCTTACCTACCATTCAGTTATCTTCAGTTATCTTTAGTTATCTCCTTGATTTTAGGCTTGACTGACTCTCAACTGAATGTATCACTCCGTTGGACCTCCAGTGAGACTTGACTGCTCATTCTAACTTCAGTTAGCTCCTCATGTGCCCTCCACTGAATATCCTTCTTTTAGTTAGTTCCAGTTATAGTTAGTTACACCTACCACACTCAGTTTGACTCATTTTGACTGATGGTTGACAGTTACTTGAGCATTGATGACTCCACTGATGATGAGATAGACTACTAGCTGTACTCCAATGACACTCCAGTGATCTTTTGATCACTCCATGAAGGCTAATTCGAATTTCCACCTTAGGCATTCAAATCCTCATGCATTGTACTATTTATTTGTCCATATTGTGATTAATTAATTAGTGTGTGTGGAGTATTTTTGCTTCTATCCGAGTTCTACTATATTATTATTTTGTTGCTCATTAAACTGCATTGACCACTCTTCTTCTATTTTCCTGCTTAATCATAATTATTCTCTTGTGAGGTATACATCATCTCTTAGATCAGCTGTGAGGATTTTCACATGGTATCAGAGCATGTTGAGAGTATTGTTTATCTCCATTCCTGAGAGTTTTTTTGCAGGTTATTATCAAGATTTCGAGTTGAGTAGTTTCTGCATTTTTGCAACAGTAGCAGTTGCAGATATTCTCTATTGTTTTTGCAAGTCTTCTACAGCTTCAATGTATTCAGAAGAAATCCCTCCTCTTTCTTCATTCAACTATGATGAATGGAAATGAAAAATGATAGCATATTTAAAGAGCCATGATCTCTTTGATTGTTATTTTGAAAGAGAGTTCGAATCCTCTGAAGAGAAGATTGACTGGTTGAATAAAGGTGCCCAAGCCTTTGGAAGAATGATTCTTGCTATGCCTGATTACATAATGTACCAAATCATTGATGTTGTTGAAACTCCAAAAGAGCTATGGGCCCATCTAGATGAAAGATTCGGCAAACGGAATGAAGGATTTGGTCCAAACCCCTTCAAGAGCAAGCAAAGTGATGCATTCGCCCTCCTTGATGATCCCACTGATTATGAACCAGTATCAAACACATCTCATATTGAAGTTGTTCACAAAGAAGAAGAACTTGCAGATTCTACACTCATGCTCCAAATTTCTTCTCTTTCGGTGCCAGCTCACACTCTAGATATTGCAGAAGGTCCTAAATCCTCTCTTGCACCAGAGTCTGTTGGTTTGCATCATGATCTATTGAATGTTTTGGAGGTCAAATCAGCTATAGGAGGTAATGCATTCGCTCTCCTCAAGCAATCACCCCTTATTTACTACTATATGATCATTATTCCATGCTTTCAGAAGGTTATTGAAGAATATGGCCATTGACATCCGCTTGGGATAATTTCTCATGCATCTACTGGTTTTGATCTCACCTCTAATGGTTCAAAGGAGATCTCAAGAAACCACGATTCAAGCCTTGGATCTGATTTGGATTCCAAGAAATCACCTCTCATTTACTACCGTAAGATCATTCTTTCATGCTCTCATAAGTTTATTGAAGATAATGGCCATTGCCATTCGCTTGGGAAAATTTCTCATGCACTTACTGGTTTAGATCTCACCTCAAATGGTTCAAAGGAGATCTTAAGCAACCATGATTCAAGTCTTGGATCTGATTTGGATTCCAAGCAATTACTTATATTTGATGGTTATTTTTGGCATAATCTCACCTATGATGGTTCGAAGGAGAAGACAAAATACTATCTGCATATTCATAGTTTTGATCCTACCTCAACTGATTCGAATCACAAGTTCAAGGATCATCCTCATACTTTTGGATTTGTTCTCATCGCATTCGATCTGAAGAGCAAGTACAAGCACATGCTTTCTGAGCATGATCCACTTCTTCCCAAGAAGAAGATACCTCCAGACATATGACCAAGCATCACACCTGCTTGAGTTTGGAGCATTTATTTTTGTGTGTGCCTTACAGTCTATTTTGAGGGGGGGTATTTTTCCCATGAGGTTTTCCCCATTTCCTCAGTTTATTGACTGATATTATTCATTGTATTGGGTGACCTTTGGTCTTAGTTACCAGGGCCCAGGATGGATTAAGGGGGGGTGTTAGGATATTCCTATACTCCATCCTAGTCCTAGCAGCATTTTCATTATTTGCATTTTCATTCATGCATGCACTTTTAGGTTTGCATGCATCCCAGTCATCAGTCCAAACACCTAGCCCTTAGTTAGCTAGCCCCCGGAGCTTCTCTCCACTCAGTTTCAGCCCTCCTAGAGCTTAATGTGCCCTCCTTTCACCTACTGCATGAGAAAGGTGCCCTTCCTTACCTACCATTCAGTTATCTTCAGTTCTCTCCTTGATTTTAGGCTTGACTGACTCTCAACTGACTGTATCACTCCGATGGACCTCCAGTGAGACTTGACTTCCCATTATGACTTCAGTTATCTCCTCATGCGCCCTCCACTGAGTCTCCTTCATTCAGTTAGTTCCAGTTACACCTACACACTCAGTTAGACTCAGTTTGACTAATGGTTGACAGTTACTTGAGCATTGATGACTCCACTGATGATGAGATAGACTACTACATGTGCTCCGATGACACTCCAATGATATTTTGATCACTCCATGAAGGCTAATTCGAATTTCCACCTTAGGAATTCAAATCCTCATGCATTGTACTATTTATTTTTCCATATTGTGATTAATTAATTAGTGTGTGTGAAGTATTTTTGCTTCTATTCGATTTCTACTATATTATTATTATGTTGCTCATTATACTGCATTGACCACTCTTCTTCTATTTTCCTGCTTAATCATAATTATTCTCTTGTGAGGTATACATCATCTCTTAGATCAGCTGTGAGGATTTTCACAATAATGGGGTTATGAGATTGGAATAAGATCACTAGGTGCCTTCGCGTGCATAGTGGGACTAGGGGGTGACCTGGGGATTGTTTGAGAGTATGAGAGGGATGCAGGAAAGAATAAATAAGGAACGAGTGGAATGAGAATGTTGAGAAAAGAAGAAAGTATGATGAAAGAAGATATTGGAGTGTTGCGTAGTGGAAAAATATTTTGGTATAGTAAGAAGAGGATTGTGGTTGATAGAGAAGGACAGCACAGTGAATTTCAAGAGAGAGACACCTGCGTAGCATTGAAAATCGAAGGACTACCACACAAAGAAAGGAATAAATAGGACCCTCATCTCAATCCAGTTGGAGAATATCCATTTCATCCCAGTAGTTTCACTCAAGTTCTTCCCTCTGTCGAACCCACGATCCCATGCATGTCCCCAATATCAAAGGTAAGAACTGAAACTTTATCGTGAACACTTGTTGTTAGTGAAAGAAGTAAGGATAGTAGTATAGGTAGTCAGAATAGTGGAAGTAGTATGACAACCTAGAATCAGTCAGCAACACCAGGAATGAATATTGTGCATTACACAATGGTGGGAATAGACCCCACTTTGAGAATGCATGTCTTCCACAGAGCAGGGAAACAAGATCTGTAACAACATTTATTTTTCTTTGAAGAAATATGGACCATGAAGCAGGTCCAAGATGATAATATGGAAATCGCGGAGCTAGAAACGACATTTATAGACCACGTGTTACTCTAGTTTATGAAGTATCAGTCCACCGCACCTATAGGACAAACTAGAGTGTTGACAGACATCAAGAAAGCTACGTTAAAAGAATTCCAAAAACTGAAGTTTGAGTCATAGTGTATTATGGAGCTGAAAGAGATTAAACAACTACAAAATGAATCAGTATGGTATTTTGATCAAACATTCAAGATATTGATGGATTGGCTAACCTTCCAAATTCCAGACGAACAGCATAAGGAATTGTTCATTGCAGGATTTGTTACCACATATACACTCTCCATTGATGCAGCAAAAGATGTTGTTGCAATCTGACGCACTAGATATTTCCATGCAATCTGATGCACTAGAGATTTCCATGAATTTAGAAGCATCCCCTATAGGATATATTGGTGCAAGGATGGCTCAGGTTCAGTTGTAGTTAGAAGTGTTGACAATTCAGTTACAGGAGATTGCTAAAGGGAAGGAAAAGCGCGAAGAAGTATGGTGTGTGACATGTAGAACAGAAATTCATCATAAGAATGAGCTTCGAAACCCTTGGAAAAAGGAGGAGGGGTATACTGTGAGATATGCAGAATGGTGGGTCATCACCCAACCGCCTATACTTTCATATAGAAGTATCAGAGCACTTCCAGAAACTTATTTTGTAATTTTATTAGTCTATGGGACTTGACGAAAAGGATTGTCGCGCACTTGACCTAATGAGAGAACGCAACTTGGATGCATACATAGTTCAAGGGGAATCCAAATCAGAAGGAGGGGTACCACAATATAACACTCCAAGAGAATACAATCAAGAAGAAAGGGGAGGATTCAAAGGTCGGGGAAGAGGAGGATTCAGTAGAGGAAGAGGATCAATTATCTGTTACAACTATAACTAGCCTAGGCATTTTGTGCGAGATTGTTTGAATCCTTCTATGACGTGTACATACTATAGACAGTTGGATTATGCAATGGAAGATTGTCCACAGCTAATCACGATAAGGAAGGAGAAAAGGAACCAAAACTTGTAGATGATAGCAGTGGAAGAGCGCAATGAAAGGATAGTAGAAGTTACACACAAAGGAATGAGAACAGGATTTGATGAAACATAACAAGGAAATGAGACCAAACAATGGGTCAGAAAGCAGCAGAACCACTCCAGATGTTTGATCCTCGGAGGGATAGATACACATACAAGCAAGGAAGGAAGGAGATGTTACAAAAAGGATGTGTAGCATCAACATCACAACCAATGGATGATAGGCCACCTATGTATGATATGCCTCCAGTCTGTGACTACTCAATCCTAAAAGGGCCAATTGAGAAGACAGGTACGTTGAAAAGTTTCTTAAATATTTATGTAGAACTAATAAAGGATGAAACTGCATTAAACATGTTTCACATGATAATTGACCAGTGCACACAAGATAAATAAGAACATGTTATACAAGGAATAGTTAACGAGGTACAATGCAATAAAAGGACAAATAGGGAATTCCAACTTAGTGCACAGATAGGATACTATGATATGGATTATATCATCTTGGATCTCAGATCTAATGTGAATGTCCTTCTTACGCGGACATGGGAAATGATGGGAAAACCAAATTTAATTCGGTCACCCATTCAGTTGAGGCTAGCAAATAAGCACAAGATTGTTTCGATTGGAAGACTGACAGGAGTGAATGTTGATATTAATGGAGTGCACAACACAGTAGATTTTGAATTCATTGAGATAGTGGATGATAGTAAGCCATATCCATCACTTCTTGGACTTGATTGGGCCTTCGATTACCAAGCTACTATTGATATGAAAAAGAGACAAATGATATTTGAAGTAGAAGACTTTAGAGTTACTGCATCATTGGATCCCACATAAGGAAGACAATATGTGGATCCAGTCAGGAACAGAGAAATTGATAACCTTTACAATATGACCGCGTGGATGGATGACAATTTTAATCCTACTGTTGATTGTGTACTCAGCTAGTGAAGCATCATCTCTTGTGCATCATATTCAAAAGAAGCCCTAGAATACAGGAAGCAGAGGTTCCATGAGATATCTACAAGGAGGTGTGGTCATATTAACCGTGCATTGCGCTAGATTGGAATTGAGGTAAGTGATCCCCCAAAGTATGATGGACTGACAGATATAAACTCTTTTATGAAATAATTTGAATTGAAAATACCCGCACAACAGAGAATGCTAGCACTAGATATCGCGCTAAAAGTGACTCCTGCAAGATGGTGGTTTTCACATTAGAAGGTTGTTACAGGTCATATTTGGAGTTGACTATACTATGCATAAGTATATTGGGTTGATTTTTCCTTCAGATCATATTACACAGTGCATTTCGACATGGTGTTTAGTGCCTAAATAGGAATGGACGCACTTGTTTGTACACACTCTGGACATGATCCCGAAGAACTAGTATATATAACTAGAAGTATGCATAGAAACATCAAACTAGGAATATATGACTCGAAAATTCAAGGTAACTTTCAATTTTGAAGATGAGGCCCCATCATGAATATAGTTTTGCAAGTTATCAAGAACAAGGTCTTTACATCAGAAGACTCGATGGGACCAGTACCACTATGGAGTGCACCCATACCATCCATCACCATTCAAGAGGTTTTGTAATTCTATAGCATTGCTAGAGAAGACGAGGAGGATGAGAACCAGAGGAATTTAAAAGTTCTAGAAACTGAAGGAGAGCACGCAATAGAGGGGCCCGAGCTTGGATTTGTTGACTATGCAAAGTCGTTGAAAAAGCTCAAGGTGAATATTGGTATGAAGGATAATCCCAAGTTCGCAAATATTGGAGATTACTAAAATGAATAAATTGTCGAGAAGATTGTCGATTTTTTGTGCGAATACCATGACCTCTTCCCAACTACATTTTGAAAAATGAAAGGGATTACTGGGGAATTAGGGAAGATGAAGATCCCGTTGAATCCAGACGCCAAGCCAGTAAAGAAGAGACAGTACTAATTGAATCCATTATATAATCAAAAATAGATAGGATGCTAGAAGCTGGGATTATTGAACTTGTCAAAGGGTTAGAATGGATCAACCCGATGGTGGCCCAAGACAAGAAAACAGGTGGAATCGGAATTTGTGTGGATCTACAAAAATTGAATGATTCTTGCTTACATGACCCATTCACTACCCCATTCACAAATGAATTTTTGGATAACGTAGGAGGACAAGCAGCTTACTCATTTTTTGATGGATTTTTGGGATATCACCGGATCAAGATCACACGGGAAGATAGGCATGAGACAACCTTTGTGACGGAATGGGGATGCTACCAGTATACAATTATACCCTTTCGATTGAGAAATGCGCCAACATTATTTTCCCGAGTTGTTGTCGCATATTTTAAGGAGTTTATTCATAAATTCTTAGAAGTATATCTGGATGATTGGACAGTGTTTAGTTTGTTTTAATACCATATTGAAACTATGCGCTTAATGTTGGACAGATGTAGATAATTCCATATTTCCTTGAATTTTAAGAAGTGTATTTTCTATGCACCATTCGGTATCATGTTGGGTCATGTAGTATGTAAACTAGGACTATTGGTTGATCTTGCAAAAATTGTTTCTATTGTTGATCTGCCACCACCTACTTCAGTGCGATAACTAAGAGAAAATTTGGATCATACGGGGTACTACAGGAATTTTATTAGGGTATATGTGTATGTAATGTCCCTTTTTAAGAAATTTATTAAAATGACAAATTTTTCATTTTTTTTCCGTAATTCGACCTTTGACTAGTTTTGATGTCTAAGTCTCTAAATTCCTCCAAATGCCTCCAAATATTCAGGGGAAGTGTATGACTGATATTAGTACTTGATTATGATGTTCAGGGATGATTTAGGACCATAAAAACACTTCTGAAAACTTCTTTAAACTTCTGTCCAAGATAGGATTTTTCACTAGCAATTTGGGGTTCAAATCCCCCTAGGGTAGATGTTGAATATCGCTCTCCAAATGCTTCCAAAACCACTCAAATTTATGAACAGGGACAGAGGATGTCTAATGGAAAATATTAAGGTCTCATTTGCATCATTAATCAGTTTATTAAGTCTGTTATAACCCTCTCCCAAACAACTACAAAATCACTAGTTTGACGTTGGGGGAAATGGCATTAAATATTCTCCAAATGCAATAAAAATGATCAAGATGGATGCAAATGCTTAAGCACTGAACATGAAACTTGTTCTAATCATTAATTACATACCATTAAACATAAATACATCATATAAACACTCCATTCGAATTCATCAACATTGCATTGGTATACATCAATATAGTGGGGAAATGGTCACTGTTCGCTCATTAATAAACAATTTTACATATAATCACTTGGAATATCAACCTGGTAAAGTTATGAACATGAATAAAATAATATATTCATCTCAATACAAAATAAATGGGGCAATAGAATCTCCCCCAAAGAGTACAATAGCTCACCAAAAGCGCAATCCCTCAAGGAGCAAGAATATGCAATGAAAACTGGAAGTGGTTGAAGGAGTGAGATGCACTAGAAGAAACCATGAGCTGCCCTGTAACTTACACCTGAAAATAAATACTCCATTAAATATACATGAAAGGTCTGAATGGCCTTTCCACACACCAACTTGGATGGGAATCTTTCACCCTCGAAATTGGCTAAGGCAAGAAGACTAGTATTCCAATAGCTCTCTCTCTTCACAGATACAAATTCTCAAAATGATCAAAATCCCTTCTCATGCTTGATTCATGTATTTTATAACCAACCTTATCCTCATATGGTTCGAATTCCTCCCATTAGCTTCTAGAGATTTCCAATTAGGAAAGATTCCACATTATGTCACTTGTCTCCCAAGTCCCAACCTTCCACCTTCTCCCAATTCGAGTAGGAGTCTCTTTGGCCTCTTCAACTCCCATGAGCGCCAAATTAGAGCCTATTTTTGGGCCTGACATGTCATATTGGTTATATTTCAGCAATCAGTTCTAAAATTTTTCATAGGTGTCCTAGATTCTTCATCATTGTTGTCATAGGAGCTAGGGAATCTAGCCCAAGTGTCCACAAACTTCTAGTTTGACTCTTCCTCTTCCATGGAGGTTACCATTCCATCCAATTAGACCTATGATTCTAAATTCCATGTGTATGATCCTACCAACTCATCCAAGAATGTTTTCCTTCTCATGGATGTGAAATGGAAAGAGAGAGATGCCATGTGGCATTGAAAAATCAAGCTAATGTGGGTCCCACATCCTCCATATGTCTTCAAAACCAATTTCCACCTAGAATTTCTCTTGAATTTATTTATTCAACCTCTTTATTAAATACTTGAACTATTCTAATATCTAAACATCATTTATTAGCTCCCTTATTACAATTTGAAATGTATCCATCCAACCTAGGGAAGTAGTAGGATTGATGGGATTGTCTTTCTATGCAATTATTTGAATGGGGACATTACACTCCTCCCCACCCAAGATTGCTTATCCTCAAGAAATTTCAGATTTGGATGCTGCAAAATCTCCCCCTCTTCCCATGTGGCATCTTCACTTGGTAGATCCTTCCATTGTACTAAGTATTCCTTGATAGTTCTG
Organism: Larix kaempferi; assembly: GCA_027924585.1. Classification (NCBI taxonomy): domain Eukaryota; kingdom Viridiplantae; phylum Streptophyta; class Pinopsida; order Pinales; family Pinaceae; genus Larix; species Larix kaempferi. Next base: position 11,223,710 of record BSBM01000316.1, on the reverse strand, counting down.
CTCCTCGATCTCCTTTCCCTTGTCTTCAAAATCTTTTTCCGGAACAAGTACGAGCTGACCTTCATCATCCAAGGGAGGAAGTATTTTTGAAGTGACAATTTGATGACCAAGAGATTTCTTGAGACAAGAAACATGAAATACATTGTAAATTTTACTTCCTTCCGAAAGTTCTAATTCATATGCTACCTCCCCAATCTTCTGAACTACCTTGTATGGGCCATAGTATCTTGGCTTTAGCTTTTCTACTCCATTCTTTTTTAGAGATTTTTGTTTATATGGATACAACCTCAAATATACTAAATCAATAACCTGAAAGGTCTTTTCTTCTCTATGTCTGTAATGTCCCCATTTTGACGCCTTTGTATTAAATCGTAAATGATGTAAATATTGTAATTAATCATGGTGAGGAGCTCAAGGCCAAGGCCCCACCGTTGATTTAGCGTTACATGTATCGGCAATTAAAAATAGATGCCTACGGTTCTGGTGCAAGATGGGCACAATGTATATAAGACATCATGTAATTATGAATTTTCAATGAAAAACCCACAACCGGCTATGCAATGCAACAAAAGAGATGGGGCATGACTCTACAAGGAAAAGGGAGGGAAATTATTCAAACCCTTGAGCCAATGGTGTTAATCCATGTGTCAATGGGGAAACCCATAAACCACCAACTACCCATTTTGTCTCATGCACCCAATCATTTAATTCTTCCAAGAAATTGGTTAAGGCAGTTAATGTCTTGGGATGGGAGAGGTATGGCAGTCAGATTTTCGTGCATGGGCAAGCTACCAACCTGAAAATCGTATTTTTGGCTTGCTGGGCAAGAAAACCCCCACGAAATGCTACCCAAGGCCATTCCTCATGCATTACGTTCTTCCTCTCACGCAGATTGAGCTCACAGGAATTTATCCTCACGTTTTTCACCATAACCCTGCGTTTTTCCATGCCCAGGAACTCGTTTCTGGATTGTGCAACAGCTGGGGAAGGAGGGACGCGAATTGGGACTGAGAGAGAGGGCGTTTTTGCCCTGGGGCGTTTTTCTGGAATGGGTTTTGCTTCCCCAGTCGAATTTCCCAAGTGCCAATATGTTTTGAGTCTGCCCACGTTTTTCTGAAGTCCAGGAAACCCCATCTCATGCATCCCACTATTGGAAACGATTTCTCATGCTCAACAAGTGTAGGTTGCTGTTAGGTGCATCCCTGTTTTGTTTGGAACTCATGAGCAAGAAAACTGGAATGGTAGTGGACAGAATTGGCTTGATAAACCTAGTGTAGGGAGTATCCTCTCAAGAAGATTAAGAGGGCTGGCTACTTTTCTATACACACCCTGAGAGCACTAGAAAGGAAGGTATGGCTTGAGGGACTGTGTGGCAGTGAAGAGAATACTTCCTGGTGTTGGGTGTGTAGGCATTGTGAGTGCCAAGCTAAATAGATCTGGGAGAGGTACCCATAGCTCTGTAGTTGAGCTCACTAGCTTAGCAATTCTTCCTTTCCCTCCCCTGGCAGCCTGATAAACCCAATTGTAGATTGGCTTGGCTCATTTTGATGTATGCTTGGCTATGTGTGAGTCTGCTGTTCCCTGGTTCCTTGTAGAGATCATGCCCAGCTCGGGGGTGGCAGTGGTGATGAGAGATTGAGGAGCACACTGGCCTATGGTTGGGTGGAACGTTGCAGTTGCATAGCCAGTTGCTTGGGACTGCCTTATTGAGATAAGTATTCTCTTGTGTAAATTGGCAATTATCATTTGATGAATGTTATGAATGTATGTGGATGTAATAAACGAATTTGCTTCTGCTGTGTTTTAAAAAGTTTAGGCATTTCCATATGATCTTGTATAATTCTGCACAGATCTTTATTTCATGGCTATCACAGAATCTTGAATGTGTGTTAGAGATCAACAGCATTTATTTGATTACCGTCGTTTTTCCATAGTATGCACAGATACAGTTCTTTGCATCAATGTGTTTTTAAACGTTTGGGGCTAATTGCCCAGATTGAGCACCACATCCTCCCTATCACGCTGATATGGTAGGAGGGGACACTACATTATGGTATTAGAGCTGCGTTGCAGCATTGGGCCTCTATGGGCCAAATCTGATAAACAATTACAAGAAAATTGTTGTCTTATGAGTTTGTGGAAATTTTGTTTTAAAGTCTATTTTTGAAAAATTTTGGTTTAAGTGCGTTTTTGAAAATTTTTGGTTTAAGACTGTTTCGGAAAGAATTCCCGAATGCCTTCCGCAACTGCGGAAGCATTCGGTGAATCGTTCCGAAATTTTCGGAAGCGTTCCGAGAATTTTCCGAAAATTTGCGAAGGGAAGTTTTTCGGAAGGAATTCCCTTCCGAAATTGCGGAAGGATTTCTCTTCCAAAATTTGCGAAAGGAATTCTCTTCCGAAATTGCGGAAGGATTCCGCGAACCGCTCCGAAACAGCGGAGAAAAATTTTGTTTAAGTGAAAAATTTTCTAAGTGTCGGCATGAAAAGGAATTTTCGGAAGGAAATCTCTTCCGAAATTGCGGAAGGAATTCTCTTCCAAAATTTCGGAAGGATTCCGCGAATCGTTCCTCACCGCGGAAGAGTTCGGCAAGTTGTTCCGAAGTTGCGGAAGACTTCGGCGAATCGTTCCGCAACTGCGGAAGACTTCGCCGAATCATTCCGCAATTGCGGAAGACTTCGGCGAATCGTTCCGAAATTGCGGAAGCATTCCTCAAGTCGTTCCGCAAAATTTTTTCGCAAGAATTGCCCGAAACCCCCGGAAACATTCCGCGCAACGGCGGAAGCATTCCGCGAACGGCTCCGAAGCTGCGGAAGCGTTCGGCGAACTGCTCCGCAATTGCGGAAGCATTCGACGAACTGCTCCGCAATTGCGGAAGCTGTCGCCGAACTGCGTCGCGCGGAAGCCGTCGCCGAACCGGCCCGCAATTGCGGAAGCCTACAGTCAACCGGCTCGCAACTGCGGAAGACTACGGCCAACCGCCCCGCGGTTGCGGGAGCATACCGTGAACCTCCCCGCAGTTGCGGGAGTAGTCTGTGAATCTCCCGTTGTGGCTGGATTTCGCGAACTGCCCGTTGCGGCAGGATTCAGCGAATCGCCCGATGAGGCGTGATTTGACCCCTTGACCCCCTTTTTCTTTTTCCCCTCATATTTCGTTGTTGTGATTTGACGAATTGTCAACATAATGTTTTCCATGTGCATGAAGTAATTTGTAAATTTTGAGAATGTAATGCAACTAACAATTGTGCTGATGAACACATTTCAGAGAGTCACAGTTACAGCAGGGTAACACTCTAGATAATACAGTTGGAAAGTTTTGGATCTTGGTTGGGCCAAGAAAATGAACATCATGAATGATGCACAAGATCCCTATGAGCCTAAGACAGATGCCATGGGGGAGAACATACAGGTTGAGAATGCTGAAACAGAATCTAATGGGAGAAGAAATCAAGAGACCCCTCCAGGTATTGCAGCTACCATGAGAAGCCTAAGGGAGGAATTGCAAAGCTGTAGGGAAGATAATGAAAGGATGATTAAAGCTCAGGAAGAACAAAATCAGCTGAATGCAGCCATGCTACAGAGTTTGACAGACATCCAAAGGCAAATAAACTCTGGGCATCAAATATCGAATCTAGAAAGGGGTGGGAGTAGCTCTAGAAGGAATTCCCGCAAGAGGGCCAGTAGCCCAAGAAGAATTTCTACAGACAGCACATATAGTCCAGAAATCTCTTCTAATGAATCATCTGACTCTGAAGAATCCATTGAGGGTTCAAGCTCTTCATCTCACAGGAGCAAGAGGAAGAAGCACTACAAGAACAGTTCACATGGGGAATTTAAGAAGGCAAAACCTCCTACATTTGATGGAGAAGTAAAGTCTGGTCAAGAAGCTGAAGCTTGGCTTCTTGGGATGAGAAAATATTTCCAAGTCCAAGACTACTCGGGCAATATGAAGGCAAGGGTAGCCATCTTCAACTTGAATGGAAGAGCATCTATATGGTGGGAACACACCAGGCAAGTGAAGAAGATCAATGAAAGGAAGATCGTGTGGAAGCAGTTCAAGAAATACTTCAAGCAGAAGTACCTCTCTGATAGGTACTATGATGATAAGATCAAAGAGTTCCATGAGCTGAGATTGGGACAATCGACCATGGAAGAATATGCAAACAAGTTCTTGGAGCTGCTGAGGTATGTCAAGTATATTCGAGATGATAAGGTCAAAATTCAGCGTTTTGTAAGTGGACTGCCCCAGTCACATAAAGATAGAATTGAGTTTGATGAACCTCGAACTCTGGAGGAGGCCATAAGAAAGGCCAAGTATTGCTTTGATCAAAATAGAAGCAAACCAGAATTCCATAAGGCGTGGAAGGATAAGAAAAATGAAAAGTTTGATCAAAGGAAGAAGGGGTTCAAGCCTCCTCAATTCAGGAATCAGCAAAGGCAGCCATCACAGGTTGTGACTAAGCCAACCAAGACGATGGGAGACAAGCCGAGAGATCCAAAAGATCCAAGAGAACCACTTCAATGTTGGGGTTGTGGAGGAGAGCACGTGCTTAGGAACTGTCCACATCGGAGTGGGAATGCAAATCAAGTTCACACCATCCAAGGAGCTGGAACTGTGGGTCAAGTGGCGAGGACAATCCCTAGAATCTATGCAGCAGTAGAAGACCGCCAGGCGGATCATCAGTCAACTGTGGTTGAAGTTGAAGGTAAGATTGCTAAGCAATCTGTTTCTATTTTGATTGATCCTGGATCTACTCACAGTTATGTCACTCCTAGAATTGTTGAGATGTGTGTTTTCAAGAAAGTAAAGCATACTAAATCATGGTTAGTTCAACTAGCCACTGGAACCAAGAGGAAAGTTAGTGAAATAGTAGAGAAATGTCCATTAGAGATGGATGGGCTATTCACCTATGCAGATCTGAATATTTTGCCACTTGGTTCCTATGATATTCTCATTGGAATGGATTGGTTAGAAGTACATAGGGTTAAACTTGACTGCTACAATAAGACATTTGAATGCATGGACGAAGAAGGAAACCCGAGGGTTGTGAAGGGCATTCCAAAGGTGACTTCTGTTAGACAGATTTCAGCCATGCAGCTGAAGAAGTTCTATAGGAAGGGATGTCAATTATACGCAGCCCACATTTTAGAGGCAGCAGAGAATGAAACTCTTAAATTGGAGGACTATCGTGTATTGAAAGAATTCAGGGATGTTTTTCCTGATGAGATTCCGGGACTCCCTCCAAAGAGAGACATTGACTTTACAATTGAACTTGTGCCAGGAGCGGCACCAGTGTCTAAGACACCCTACAGGATGAGTACACCGGAATTGCTAGAATTGAAGATGCAATTACAAGAGTTGCTAGAAAAGAAATATATTAGGCCAAGTGTGTCCCCGTGGGGAGCACCTGTTCTATTTGTGAAAAAGAAAGATGGAACACTCAGGCTATGTATTGACTACAGGCAGTTGAACAAAGTCACTGTGAAGAACAAATACCCATTGCCCCGAATTGACGACCTATTTGACCAAATGAGAGGAGCAAAGGTATTTTCAAAGATTGACTTGAGGTCTGGTTACCATCAGGTAAGAATCAAAGAAGAAGATATCCATAAGACAGCCTTTAGAACGAGGTATGGACACTATGAGTTTGTAGTGGTACCATTCGGTCTCACAAATGCACCAGCTACATTCATGTGTCTCATGAATAATGTTTTTAGCAAGTATTTGGACAATTTTGTTCTCGTATTCCTAGATGACATTCTTATCTATTCTAAGAATGAAGAAGAACATGAAGAACATTTGAGAATGACAATGCAATTATTAAGGGAGCATAAGTTGTATGCAAAGTTGAGCAAATGTGACTTTTATAAAGATAGAATTCATTATTTGGGTCACATCATCTCCGACGAAGGTATATCTGTAGACCCTGAGAAGATTGAAGCCATTATGAATTGGCCAACTCCAAGGAATGTGACTGATGTGAGATCTTTTATGGGCCTTGTTGGTTACTACCGGAGGTTTATCGAAGGATTCTCCAAGGTTGCAAACCCGATCACTTCTTTGCAAAAGAAAGGGGTAAAGTTTGAATGGTCACCAAGATGTGAGGAAAGTTTTCAACGGTTGAAGAATCTTCTTACAAGTGCACCTATTCTGAAAATTGCAGATCCGGAAAAAGACTTTGTGGTGTGTACAGACGCATGCAATCAAGGACTTGGAGGAGTTCTTATGCAAGATAACCACGTGATATGCTATGAGTCAAGAAAGTTGAAGGAGCACGAGAAGAACTATGCTACTCATGATATAGAACTTGCAGCCATAGTACATGCTTTAAAGATGTGGAGGCATTACTTAATGGGAAGAAAATTTGAGTTAAGGACAGACCATTGTGGACTGAAATATTTGTTTGATCAGCCAACTTTGAATGCTAGGCAAGCTAGATGGTTGGAATTTTTGTGTGAATTTGATTTCGAGATCAAACACATAAAAGGGAAAGAAAACAAGGTGGTTGATGCACTCAGCAGGAAGGTACATGAAATGTATGTGGCAGCGCTTAGTACTTGCCAACCAAATTTGAGGCAGCAAATTGTTAACCATATGGTTGAGGATGAAGTGCATGAGCAGATAAAGGGAAAATTGCAGCAGCAAAACCTTGAAAAGAAGTATGAGGGCTATCATTTGGAAGAAGAAGGACTTCTTACTTATAAGAATAGAGTCTATATTCCAAATGCGGCAGGTTTGAGGAGAATGGTTATGGATGAGATCCATAAAGCTCCATACTCTGGTCACCCAGGATATCAGAAAACAATTGCTACAGCAAGAAAATACTATTTCTGGCCAGGCATGAAGAAGGATGTTGCTGAATACATTTCTAAGTGCATGGAATGTCAACAAGTGAAGAGTGAACACCAACACCCAACAGGTTTATTGCTTCCAGTGCCAATTCCAGAATGGAAATGGGAAGTAATATCCATGGATTTTACTACAGGATTGCCAATGACTAAGAGACAACATGATTCCATCATGGTTGTGGTGGACAAGTTAACAAAGGCAGCACATTTCATACCAGTTAAATCTACACATAAAGCCGATGCCATTGCAAATATTTTCATGAAGGAAATTTTCAGATTACATGGGTTGCCTAAGGCAATAATTTCTGACAGGGATACCAAGTTCACTTCTAACTTTTGGAAAGGCCTCTTTGCAGATTTGGGTACACAGCTAAGCTTTAGTACCGCATACCATCCTCAAACAGACGGGAAAACCGAAAGAGTAAATCGGGTGCTTGAAGACATGCTCTGCATGTATGTAATGGACAAACCATCCAAGTGGGAAGATTATCTACACCTGGTGGAATTTGCATATAACAATGGACAACAAGCATCTTTGGGAATGAGTCCTTATGAGGCTTTGTACGGCAGAAGATGTAGGACACCAGTGACTTGGGACAATCCAGTGAACAGAATTGTACTTGGGCCAGAATTGCTTAAGGAAATGGAACAAGAGGTTACAAAGATCCGGCAAAATTTAAAAGCAGCCCAGGATAGACAGAAAAGCTATGCAGATAAACATAGAGTGCATAGGGAATTCAATGTTGGGGATCATGTATATCTTAGAGTGAGATCAAGGAAGAGTTCCTTGAAGCTTGGGAGTTGTGCCAATCTATCACCTAGATATTGTGGGCCATTTGAAGTGCTTGAAAGAATAGGACCAGTTGCATATAGACTTGCATTGCCTGCTAGCACTAAAGCTCATAATGTTTTTCATGTCTCTTTGCTTAAGAAATATGTACATGATCCTAACCATGTGATTAATTGGGATGTGATCCAGGTGGAACCCGAGGGAGAATTCCAAACCGATCCATTGTGCATCCTAGACAAGAAGGTAACATTGCTCTGGAACCGAGCCATCGGACAGGTAAAGGTGCAATGGAAGCACTACGGTCCCGATGAGGCTACATGGGAGCTGGAGGATGCCATGAGGGTGGCATATCCATTTTTGTTCAATTTTGATGAGCACTGAGGACAGTGCTAATGTAAGGGGAGGGGAATGTAATGTCCCCATTTTGACCCCTTTGTATTAAATCGTAAATGATGTAAATATTGTAATTAATCATGGTGAGGAGCTCAAGGCCAAGGCCCCACCGTTGATTTAGCGTTACATGTATCGGCAATTAAAAATAGATGCCTACGGTTCTGGTGCAAGATGGGCACAATGTATATAAGACATCATGTAATTATGAATTTTCAATGAAAAACCCACAACCGGCTATGCAATGCAACAAAAGAGATGGGGCATGACTCTACAAGGAAAAGGGAGGGAAATTATTCAAACCCTTGAGCCAATGGTGTTAATCCATGTGTCAATGGGGAAACCCATAAACCACCAACTACCCATTTTGTCTCATGCACCCAATCATTTAATTCTTCCAAGAAATTGGTTAAGGCAGTTAATGTCTTGGGATGGGAGAGGTATGGTAGTCAGATTTTCGTGCATGGGCAAGCTACCAACCTGAAAATCGTATTTTTGGCTTGCTGGGCAAGAAAACCCCCACGAAATGCTACCCAAGGCCATTCCTCATGCATTACGTTCTTCCTCTCACGCAGATTGAGCTCACAGGAAGTTATCCTCACGTTTTTCACCATAACCCTGCGTTTTTCCATGCCCAGGAACTCGTTTCTGGATTGTGCAACAGCTGGGGAAGGAGGGACGCGAATTGGGACTGAGAGAGAGGGCGTTTTTTCCCTGGGGCGTTTTTCTGGAATGGGTTTTGCTTCCCCAGTCGAATTTCCCAAGTGCCAATACGTTTTGAGTCTGCCCACGTTTTTTTGAAGTCCAGGAAACCCCATCTCATGCATCCCACTGTTGGAAACGATTTCTCATGCTCAACAAGTGTAGGTTGCTGTTAGGTGCATCCCTGTTTTGTTTGGAACTCATGAGCAAGAAAACTGGAATGGTAGTGGACAGAATTGGCTTGATAAACCTAGTGTAGGGAGTATCCTCTCAAGAAGATTAAGAGGGCTGGCTACTTTTCTATACACACCCTGAGAGCACTAGAAAGAAAGGTATGGCTTGAGGGACTGTGTGGCAGTGAAGAGAATACTTCCTGGTGTTGGGTGTGTAGGCATTGTGAGTGCCAAGCTAAATAGATCTGGGAGAGGTACCCATAGCTCTGTAGTTGAGCTCACTAGCTTAGCAATTCTTCCTTTCCATCCCCTGGCAGCCTGATAAACCCAATTGTAGATTGGCTTGGCTCATTTTGATGTATGCTTGGCTATGTGTGAGTCTGCTGTTCCCTGGTTCCTTGTAGAGATCATGCCCAGCTCGGGGGTGGCAGTGGTGCTGAGAGATTGAGGAGCACACTGGCCTATGGTTGGGTGGAACGTTGCAGTTGCATAGCCAGTTGCTTGGGACTGCCTTATTGAGATAAGTATTCTCTTGTGTAAATTGGCAATTATCATTTGATGAATGTTATGAATGTATGTGGATGTAATAAACGAATTTGCTTCTGCTGTGTTTTAAAAAGTTTAGGCATTTCCATATGATCTTGTATAATTCTGCACAGATCTTTATTTCATGGCTATCACAGAATCTTGAATGTGTGTTAGAGATCAACAGCATTTATTTGATTACCGTCGTTTTTCCATAGTATGCACAGATACAGTTCTTTGCATCAATGTGTTTTTAAACATTTGGGGCTAATTGCCCGGATTGAGCACCACATCCTCCCTATCACGCTGATATGGTAGGAGGGGACACTACAATGTCTATCTGCATATTGTTTTTGTTGATTTTGGGCAACCTACAAATTGTCTTTCAAAAGCTTTAAAATTTCTTGGCTCTCTTCCACCCAATATTTAGCTTTTGGGGCTCTACTATCACCAAAGATAACTTCAACAAATTTAAGTGCATCATAACCATATAATGCTTTGAAAGGATACATCCCTATTGACATATGAAAAGTGTTGTTGTAGCAAAACTCACCCAAGTGTAGCCATTTTGCCCATGCTTTTTGTTACTCTCCCACATAGTTTCTTAGGTACCCTTCCAACCATTGATTCACCCTCTCTGTTTGTCCATCAATTTGTGGATGATATCTTGTACTTGGAGTCAACTGAGTTCCCACCAATCTAAAACTTTCTTGCCAAAAAGCACCCATGAATCTACTATCTCTATCACTTACAATGCTCTTACGGATCCCATACAATCTAACGATTTCTTTGAAAAAAATAACAGCCACTTGTGCAACACTAAAAGATGATGTAACAGCAAAGAAATGAGCAAAATTTTTCAACCTATACACTACCACATATATGCAATCCTTACCCAAATATTTGGGCAAAACGGTGATAAAGTCATTGAGATACTGTCTCGTTTTTGCTATAGAATGGGAAATGGTTTCAATAAGCCAATTGGGCATGTAAGTTATGATTTGTTTTGATGACATACCTTACATTCATTCACATATTTCTGAACATATTTCTTCATCCCCTTCCAAAAAAATATTTTCCTTAATTCCCTATAAGTTTTGAAGATCCCCGGATGGCCAACTAGTGGGGAATCATGTGCTTCTTGCAAAATTGTGTACTTCAGTTTTGAATCTTGAAGCAAATAAATTCTTCCCTTATAATCTATCATCCCATTCAAAATCCTATAGTTATCATCCCCTTTGATTCCATCTAATACATCACAAGCAAATTTATCTTTGGCATATTCAACTAGTAGCATTTTTTTCCAATCCTTGGCAATGTCCATGAGAGAAAAAAAAGGTCTTTGAAATAATGCATCTGCTACAATGTTATTCTTTCCTTTCACATATTCAATATCAAAATCATAAACTTGAATCTTGCTTACCCACTTTTGTTTCCTTTCATTTAGATCATTTTGGGTGAGGAAGTGCCTTAGACTATTGTGGTCAGTTTTCACCACAAACTTGTTTCCTACCAAGTATTGTTGAAACTTGGCCAATGCATGCATGATGGCCAACATTTCTTTTCCATAGATGGAGTAAATATTTTCATGAGGCTGCAACTTTCTTCTCTCAAAGGCTATAGGGTGTTGGCCTTGCTTTAGGACAGCCCCTATTCCTCCACCTGAAGCATCACATTCAACAACAAAAGGCTTAGAAAAAACAGGTAATGCAAGTATGGGAACCCAAGTATGATAATGCAAGTGAGTGGAGAAGTCAACTTGGAGAACCCTTTCACAAACTTTCTATAATAGGTGCATATTCCAATGAAGCTTCTTAATTCTGTGATGTTTTTTGGTGATGGTCATTCTAAGATAGCCCTTATTTTTTCCATGTGTACGTTCACTCCTTCTTTCCCAATAATGTGCCCAAGATACAATAGTTCCTTCATCCCAAATTCACATTTAGACATCTTAACAAACAAGGATTGTTCTTGCAAAGTTTTCAACACAATCTCTAGATGTTGCAAATGCTCTTCCCAAGTTTTACTATAAATGAGAATGTCATCAAAGAAGACCAAAACAAACCTTCTAAGCTACTTGCAAAAGATCATATTCATGCATGCTTGAAATGTGGTTGGAGCAATAGTTAATCCAAATGGAATAACAAGAAATTCAAAGTGGCCATAATGACATCTAAAAGCAGTCTTTTGCACATCTTCTTCCTTCATTCGAATTTGATGATAACCTGATCTAAGGTCAATTTTGGAAAAATATTTGGACCCAACTAGCTTATCCATGAGCTCATCAATCCTATAAATAGGATACCTATTCTTGATTGTCTTTTTGTTCAAGGCTCTAAAGTCTATGTACATCCTCAAGGTTCCATCTTTTTTCTTTATCGACACTACTGAAGAAGCATAATGGCTAGAGCTTGGTCTAATGAGTCCCAACTCTAGGAGTTCTTGGATAGCCTTTTCAATTTCATCTCTAAATTTTTTTGGATGTCTATAGGGTGGTATTTGAATGGGTGAAGTACCCTCCTCCAAAACAATGTTTTTCTCAACCCCCCTATCAGGTGGTCTACCATGTGGAAGATCTCTAAAAACTTTTTCATACTATTGTAATAGTTCCTCTATCTCCTTTGGGTGTTCAACAACCTTTATCTTTGGCTTGGGAGATGTGATATGACATTCATCAGTGTTAAGATTCAATATGCTAAGATAGATAACATCAATATTCCATTAGATTTCACAACAATAGCATATACAGGATCACTGAAAGAACAACAAGCACAGCATAAACACAAGAGACACAATTTATCCTGGGAAACCCTCATGGGGTAGAAAACCTAGCAAAGCTTCCTCAATATAGATGACCAACAAATACAAAGATGTAATCCCCAAACATGAGCTCCTTCTCCTCATTTTCATATCTCTCCCTCTCCAATGCGATTTTCACAAGTGAGTGTGTGTTAAATGAAGATCACACATCCTCTATTTATACTTTACCTCACTTGACTTTTAACCCTAACTAAGTCAGTCCCAACTTAACCACTCAACATAATGTTGACTAGGCCGACCCCACTAGGGGACTTAAACACCCCAGTACAACTGACTCTAGGCCGATCCCACTAGGGAAGTCTAATAACCCAAGTTACCACATTCCGACGGAGGAATAAACATCTCCGGATATACAGTAAGGTCCCAGCGGAGGAATGAAACATCTCCAGATAAAGTAAAAATAGAATATTCTTAGAAGTTACAATATTTCAACACTCCCCCTTAACAATAAGGATATTCTAACAACATCTGCAGGAGAAAGGAGTCATCAACTACATGATACATGATACAACTATAAATCATTGGAAGCTTTCTTCAATCATCATCAGTAACTCAAACAGTTACTAGAACATCTTCAATATCTTCAATACTGGAACATCAACATCTTCAGTACTGAGTCTTCATATTCTGTAGCACTTGATCAACTACAACATCAACATCTAGATCTTCCGATCAACAACATCATCTGGATCTCTCGATCAACGGCATCATCATCTGTATCTCTCAATCAATAGCATCATCTGGATCACTCAATCAACAGCATCATCTGGATCTCTCAATCAATAGCATCATCATATGGATCTCTCGATCAATAGTATCAACATTTGGATCTTCCGATCAACAGCCTCATCATGTGGATCTCTTGATCAACAGCATCTGCAACACACATGACCCAATTACGGGATGGTCAATCCCTATCAATTTAGGACATAAATCCAAGGACAATGCAATCCTCATCCACTTACGGGATGATCAATCCCTATCAATTTAAGACACCACAACATGTCTATGGACAAGGAAATCCAGATCTACTTATAGGATGACCAATCCTTATCACTTTAAGACACCACACATGTCTATGGACGAGGCAATCCAGATCTACTTATAGGATGATCAATCCTTATCACTTTAGGAAATAAGTCCAAGGACGAGGAAATCCTATCACGTACATTTTGAACCAAAGGTTCAGGGATGATGCAATCCCATCACATACATTTTGAACCAAATGTTCAGGGATGATGCAATCCCATCACGTACATTTTGAACCAAAGGTTCAGGGATGATGCAATCCCATCACATACATTTTGAACCAAATGTTCAGGGATGATGCAATCCCATCACGTACATTTTGAACCAAAGGTTCAGGGATGATGCAATCCCATCACATACATTTTGAACCAAATGTTCAGGGATGATGCAATCCCATCACGTACATTTTGAACCAAAGGTTCAGGGATGATGCAATCCTATCACATACATTTTGAACCAACAGTTCAAGGATGATGCAATCCCGCCACTTAGAGGATGGTTAATCTCGATCTCTTTAGGACATAAAGTCCAGGGATGACAAAATCCACTCGTCCACTTAGACAAAGTCTAAGGACCACACTTCGATTCGCACTTCTTCTTCAATTACACCATTAAGAGAACGGTCTTATCTAGCCACTTGGATCAAACATCTCGTCATGATCCTCTTCCTCTTTCTAAGAGAATCTTCTAGCCACGATCCTTCTATAATATGTTTGATTTGTAAGTCTTCTTGTTGAACATCCATCACTTGTTCAGTGTTCATCATTCTTCATGATCTTTCCTACAAATCAAAGTTAATTACATGATTAGTAATACTTCATTATCATCAAATCATGTTGACATGATAACCTATTATGCATACTAATATGATTCACATAGTTATGCAACTATATTGACCAATATTTTGGCACAACACTTTTCCATATCCTGTATGCATACAGTGGCTATCTAGATGCCTTCCATCTCTACCAGAACATACTATCAAGAGCGTGCACAGCTCTCAGCATGTCAACAAAGTGGTTTCATTCTAGAAAAGCAACAATGGAATGTTTTTCCAACTTACCCATCATATGCATATTAGTAGTATATTGTTCAATGCTATATATTCTAGGAATACAAATATGCATACAACTATTACGAGCAATATCATTGACTATTCAGATATTCAAGAAGTAATTCAAATAACAACTCAAATACTTATCTTTTATGTTTGTGTGGTTGCCTCCCGCTTGATCTCTTTATGATAGCATCATGATTATATGTCTTTGAACTTCTATCCATCTTGGACCACTATGCATGCTTAAGTGTGCACTAGTGTCATCCTCATGATCTCATACATAATCATACATTCATTAGTATAATCTCAATACTATCAAAAAATTATGATTCTAAATAATGTTAAGTATGTATGGTCATGATTATTTCATACACATGTATACTTACCTAAGATCCTAACACAAAGTAGGATTCTAACTTGATATAGGAAAACATACCTGGATTATCATGCTTGGTTATGTCTAACATACCCAAACAGTATCTTCTTTGTTCTCTTCAATGATTTAGAGACCTTGTGCTAAAACCTGCATATCTCATAAGTTAATCATAGTAGAACAAAGTCATACATACCTCGTAAGTAGAGCTTCTATGTGTTCAAAGTCTATAGATGAGTCTTTGTCTTCATGTCATCATGGTCATAGAACTCGATTTGTCTTTCTTGATGTACTTGTTGAGTAGTCTTCTCTATAAGTTTAAAACCCTAACCATCCAAGGTAGATCACTTGTAATCATCTTATGTATGTTCATGGTGCTAGGATTATAGAATATTAGTTCCATTTAAACCTTCTTCATTGCTGCCCTATGAGTCTCCCAACTTTGCTAGGGTTTCTTCTTACTTGGAAACCCTAATCTTCAATCTCCTTCCTCCCACAACATTTTGATGGATGATTAATATCTATGATGAATGGATTCCAAATCCATTATCAAAGTTTCCAATGTTGCATCAAGTGTCTCCAACATTGTATCAGGTCCTTCCATACCTAAAAACTAAAAAACCCTAAGTGAGAGCTTCTTCCTCCTCTTCCTTGATTTCCTCTGTTGAGCCATTTCAGATGTGTCGTATTGTTTCTAGTGTATCTCTCAAATTTAAGATCTGCAGGGCCTGAAACTTTGGATTGTGGTAGCCTGACCTCTCATCTTTCCAACCCCACAGTTTTGAGATTCATTGGATTCTTCATTAGAGAGATATGCTCATTTTACCAACATGACCTGTTTAAGGGATGAAACAGCATAGAAAACTTGTACGGAATGCCACGTGTCATTGTTTCAACTTAGGCCTCGGAAACTACAGTCCATTCCCTAACTGTCACTTTTTATGAAATTTCATTTGGAGATTCCTATCCCTAGATATGACCTTTTTTCCCTAGGTCACCTGTTTAGGACTGCAATCTAGAAGAGGCATAAACCCTAACTTGTACGCATCATATCTCAGAGAGTACAACGAATCTGAGACCGAGCTTCGGACACAAGGTATAGCAAAATTTCATCTTTGTCTTGTCCAATTTTCAGATCCTAAACCTTCGCCAAAACTGATTTATAGCAAAAGTTCCACGATGACTAGGTTTTTCTATACAAAACCCTAACTTTCAAATTGTCGCAAGTGAGACAAGTGTCATAAGTGCCATACATTTCCTTCCTTCAAGATAGCTCTAATAACATGTTAATATTCAATATGATAAGATATATAACATCAAAATTCCATTAGATTTCACAACAATAGCATATACAGGATCACTGAAAGAACAACAAGCACAGCATAAACACAAGAGACACAATTTATCCTGGGAAACCCTCATGGGGTAGAAAACCCAACAAAGCTTCCTCAATATAGATGACCAACAAATACAAAGATGTAATCCCAAAACATGATCTCCTTATCCTCCTTTTCGTATCTCTCCCTCTCCTATGCGAGTTTCACAAGTGAGTGTGTGTTAAATGAGGATCACACATCCTCTATTTATACTTTACCTCACTTGACTTTTAACCCTAACTAGGTTGGCCCCAACTTAACCACTCAACATAATGTTGACTGGGCCACTAGGGGACTTAAACACCCCATTACAACTGACTCTGGGCCGACCCCACTAGGGAAGTCTAATAACCCAAGTTACCACATTCCGACGGAGGAATAAACATCTCTGGATATACAATAAGGTCCCGGCGGAGGAATGAAACATATCCGGATAAAATTACAAATAGAATATTCTTAGAAGTTACAATATTTCAACAAGCATCCCATTCTATGTCCCCATGCCTCAATATAGATCTCATACTTTTGCAAGTTACTACTTGATTTGGGTAAGTGTGCTGCCCTCTCATAACCCTTAGTACACCTTTCGAATCTTGAAATTTCATCTCAGGAATTTTATATTTTATTGTATGCTCCCCTATAGATTACATCCATTGCACTCCCAAAACCACATTAGTATCATCAACATCAACCACATAAAAACTATCAACAAAATTATAGTTACCTACGATGACTTGCAGCTTTGGAACCCATGTTTTGCACTGCATTGTGTTGTGACCTGGAATGACAAATGTGAAGCCATAGAATGGTTCAATAGGTATCTTCCTTTCCTCCACCATGTCTGCATAAATGAAGTTACGTGCACGGCTCCTCCATATACCAAAATTGAAGTTCTTTGTCCTAGTACCACACCCTTGCATCGAATAGTGTGATAACGAGGCATTGTTGAAAGTACTGCCATTCTTGCTTTGTCTGGTGAAGGCTGATTTTCTTCTTGTCTTCCTTCTTCTATTGTCTCATATGCCTCTTATTGATATGAAATATGTTCTTCTTCATCCATACCCCCCTTAATACTCATCATTATCAAAAAATACTTTGATGTATTGAGCATTTCCCTTAGTACATCTATGCCCTGGTGCCCATGGTTGAGGGCATGTGTAGCACAATTTTTTCCTTCTAAGTTCTTCTCTGTTTAGTCCTTCTTTCTTATTCTTTTCATATGAATCTCTTTTCCAAGGCTTCTTATCAGATGCATCTCTTTTCCAAGGTTTCTTTTCAAATCTGAAGTTAGGCTTGGGAGGAAATCTTGTTCTAGGAAGCACATTTTGGAGATCTCTAGTCAAGCTCATAGCATCTCTTAATGTAGTTGGTTTGTGGGATTTAACTAAACCTTTTAAGTGTTCAAAAAAACCTTCAGTTAACAGCAATACTAACCTTCCCATATATATATCATCCACCTTGACTGATAACTTTTGAAATTCTAACATGTAATCAGTAGGAGTTCCCACTTGCTTCAATTGAGCTAGTTCTTTGAAAGGTAATTCTAGGTCTTTTTGCCCAAATCTCTCTAGCATCCTGTCAACAAATTCTCCATAGGTAGTAACCTTATCATGTCCCAAAGTTTTCAGACCATGGAACCACCATTCATTGGCATCTCCTTCTAGATGCAAGATAGCCATTTTTAAGGCATCCTCCTCCACCATTGGATTCAGCTGAAAATACACATCTAGTTTATGCACCCTAGTGTTAGCAGAACTTTGAGAGGAACCATCAAAAGTAGGAAGTGGCATTTTACCAATGGAACAATTTAATTCTTTTTTTTGGTATAGAGCCCTATTATCCTCCCTCTTCTTGAGTTTGTTTGAGACAGTAAAGTATTGGTCAAATGGTAGAGTCCTTCTACAATCCTAACTCAACTTTTCCATTATTTTTCCAATTCACTCATGTCAAATGGGATGTTAGGATCTTCTTTGGGCACAAGAAATTTAGGTGTAGTAGACCTTGGTGTGCTCTGAAATTCATTAGGTCTATTATGGAGTCATGTGCTTGAAAATATATGCTCACCCTTTGTCTTATTTTCTTCTCATTGTGAACTATTGCTGCCTCCTATTACCCCTTTGCTTCCAAGTTGACTAGCCACCAATTCGAATCCTTTCATAATCTGTTTTCTCATGTATCTCATTCCCATTGAAATTTCATCAAAAAATGGTTTTATGACTGCAATAAATTCCTCCTCATTTTCTAATTTTTCCTTTCCTTCCTTAAGGAATGGTTTCAACAATGTACTCTTCTTCTCCTACTACTTCCTCTTCAACAAAAACCTCTTCAACTTTAGGTTCTAATTGTGGTGGATTATTTATTTGGATCCTTTTCAAGACCATCAGTTTCCGATAAAATGCTATGATACCACTTGTAATGTCCCTTTTTAAGAAATTTATTAAAATGACAAATTCTTCACTTTTTTCCCTAATTCAACCTTTGACTAGTTTTGATGTCTAGGTCTCTAAATTGCACCAAATGCCTCCAAATATTTAGGGAAAGTGTATGACTGATATTAGTACTTTATTATGATTTTCATGGATGATTTAGGACCATAAAAACACTTCTGCAAACTTCTTTGAACTTCTAGACAACATAGGATTTTTCACTCGCAATTTGGGGTTCAAATCCCCCCACGGTAAATGCTGAATATGGCTCTCCAAATGCTTCCAAACCCACTTGAATTTATGAAAAGAGATAGAGGATGTCTAAGGGAAAATATTAAGGTCTCATGTGCATCATTATTCATTTTATTAAGTCTGTTATAACGCTCTCCCAAACAGCTACAAAATCACTAGTTCGACCTTGGGGGAAATGGCATTAAATCTTCTCCATATGCAATAAAAATGAGCAAGATGGCTCCAAATGATTAAGTACTGAACATGAAACTTGTTCTACTCATTAATTACATTCCATTAAACATAAATACATCATATAAACACTCCTCCATTCGAATTCATCAACATTGCATTGGTATACATCAATATAGTGGGGAAATGGTCACTGTTTGCTCATTAATAATCAATTTTACATACAATCACTTGGAATATCTACCTGGTGAAGTTATGAACATGAATAAAATAGTATCTACATCTCAATACAAAATAAATGGAGCAATATAAGCTCTCCCAAAGAGTACAAAAAGCGCAATCCCTCAAGGAGCAAGAATATGCAATGAAACTGGAAATGGTTGAAGGAGTGAGCTCCACTAGAAGAAACCATGAGCTGCCCTGTAGCTTACACCTGCAAATAAAGACTCCATCAAAGCTCCATGAAATTTTTGAATGGCCTTTCCACACACCAACTTGTATGGGAATCTTTCACCCTCAAAATTGGCTAAGACAAGAAGACTAGTATTCCACTAGCTCTCTCTCTTCACAAATGCAAATTCTCAAAATGATCAAAAGCCCTTCTCATGCTTGATTCATGTATTTTATAACCAACCTTATCCTTCTATGGTTCGAATTCCTCCCATTAGCTTCTAGATATTTTCAATTAGGAAAGATTCCACATTATGCCACTTGTCTCCCCAGTCCCAACCTTCCACCTTCTCCCAATTCGAGTAGGAGTCTCTTTGGCTTCTTCAACTCCCATGAGCGCCACCTTAGAGCCTATTTTTGGGCCTGACATGTCATATTGGTCAAATGTCAGCAATCATGTCTGAAATTTTTCATAGGTGTCATAGATTCTTCATCATTGTTGTCATAGGATCTAGGGAATCTAGCCCAAGTGTCCACAAACTTCTAGTTTGACTCTTCCTCTTCCATGGAGGTTACCATTCCATCCAATTCGACCTATGATGCTAAATTCCATGTATATGAGCCTACCAACTCATCCAAGAATGTTTTCCTTCTCATGGATTTGAAATGGCAAGAGAGAGATGCCATGTGGCATTGAAAAATCAAGCTAGTGTGGGTCCCACATCCTCCATATGTTGCCAAAACCAATTTCCACCTAGAATTTCTCTTGAATTCCTTTATTCAACCTCTTTATTAAATACTTGAACTATTCTAATGTCTAAACATCATTTATTAGCTCCCTTATTACAATTCCAAATGTATCCATCCAACCTAGGGAACTAGTAGGATTGATGGGATTGTCTTGCTATGCAATTATTTGAATGGGGACATTAGAGTGTAGATCACAGCCCCACTGGAAAATTTGTTGAAAAAGGAGGTCAAGTTTCAATGGAATGAAGAATGTCAACAAAGTTTGGATACCTTGAAGCAGAAACTGGTTACTGCACAAATTCTAGTATTTCTAGATTGGAAGAAGGAATTCCATGTCCGCGTATATGCATCATCGATAGCATTAGGTGCAATTATAGCTCATCTAGGGGAATAAGAGTTGGATCATCCCATTGATTTTGATAGCAAGAAGTTGTCAACTACTGAATAGAATTACACTATGACAAAGAGTGAACTACTAGCAATGGTGTATGCACTAAGGAAGTTTAGGAATTATCTATTGGGATCACATTTTAAGATGTACATTGATCATTTTTCACTGTAATATTGTTAGGAACCTATGTCAACAATTCTCTTTACTGTGTTAGTATATTGTTGTTGGACGCATATGCTTTGTAAGTCGTCCCATAGTATTTGTTGATCCGTATTTTATATTAGCCCACAGTATTGGACGCATATGCTTTGTAAGTCGTCCCGTAGTATTATATGTGCCATGGTTTTGACTCATAGTATTGGGCATAGACTTAGTATATAAGTGTGTGTTGAGGTCATTGAAGGCACGGTGAAGTTAATTGTATTGAGCTTGCTCAAAGGAGGTTGCCCCCTCGAAGTGGCCCGTGATCAATATAAAAGTGATTATGTTCTATTATTTCTGATATCCCGTGTATTTGCATTAATTAATTATTGCAGGTTCATCACATCTGGTATCAGAGCACTTTCTTGGGCTCGTTGGGTGGAATTTCTGCCAAATTTTTTTTTGCATCTGTTGCAGCTTCAGATTTGGGAATAATCCCTATCCGCTTAACTGTGGGAAGTACTTGGGCATAAGCCCTAAAACTCATTGTGAGGAGTACCATAGGAACCCCAAAGAGACCTTTCCGGTAAGAATTTAGCCACATCTACCTCTCAGCAGGAAATGATGGCTATTTTGCATGCAGTACAGAAGTGGCAACCATACCTATTAGGGAATTATTTCTGCATCAAGACTGATCTCCCGAGTCTGGAAAATTTTCTGGAACAATGGGTCTCCTCCCCAACACACCTGAAATGGGTTATCCAACTCATGGGTTATCCCTATGTGATCACTTACAAGAAGGGTAAGGACAATATGGTGGAAGATGCTCCTTCTCGCACAATTGATGACCCAGTTTCTCTTACAGCTCTTTCTCTGCTTGTTCCAAATTGGTTGCAATTTGTTCAACAGGGCTATCTCTTCTATGAACTCCATGCTTCTTCATCAACAGGGCACTCTGGGTTCTGCAAAATGTATGACCAGGAACAATGTAACTTCTTTTGGCAGGGACTAAAAATGACAATTCAATAGATGGTGGCTGACGATGATACTTTCCAAGTCAACAAGGGGGAAACGACACTCCTTTTGGGATTGCTCAAACGCTTGCCCATCCCTACACAGCTTTGGCCAACTATGTCTATGGATTTCCTAGCAGCGCTTTGGTGGTACACTACCACATCTCAAAGGACACCATATGAAGCAGTCTATGGAAAAATACCGCCAGTTCTTCTTCTATACACCCTTTGCAGCTCCCCAGTTCAGGAAATTGACTCGGTTCTTCGAAACCGCGATCAGATTCTTCTCATTCTGCAAGACAATCTTCACATGGCCAGAATTCGCCTGAAACAACAAGCCAATCAGCACTGTTCTGAGCACATTTTCCACGCAGCTGACAGGGTTCTTCTTCATCTACAGCCTTCCAAGCAATCCTCCTTGACACTCCAAAGGCGTCAGTGGCCTGAAATGAAACTCGAGGATGCTACCGGGGAACCACTCCTTCAGATTCTGCAGCAATTTCTCCAACCAAAGCTTTGAGGACAAAGCTTTTTCTAAGGGAGAGGGGATGTTAGGAACCTATGTCAACCCTTCTCTTTACTATGTTAGTATATTGTTGTTGGACGCATATGTTTTGTAAGTCGTCCCGTAGTATTTGTTGATCCGTAGTTTATATTAGCCCATAGCATTGACCCATAGTGTTGGACGCATATGCTTTGTAAGTCGTCCCGTAGTATTATATGTCCCATGGTTTTGACTCATAGTATTGGGCATAGACTTAGTATATAAGTGTGTGTTGAGATCATTGAAGGCACAGTGAAGTTAATTGTATTGAGCTTGCTCAAAGGAGGTTGCCCCCTCGAAGTGGCCCGTGATCAATATAAAAGTGATTATGTTCTATTATTTTTTATATCTCGTGTATTTCCATTAATTAATTATTGCAGGTTCATCACAAATATCTAGTTAGGGGGGGAATATATGCATATGGTTGTTACTATTTCAAGAGTATGACTTTGAAGTGATTGTGAAACCAGGAAAATTGAATTCGGGACCTGACCATTTGTCGCACATAGTAACGGGGGAAGATGTAGGAAATTTGGATGACATCCTACCAGATATGCACTTGTTCACAGTACAGATGGTTGATGATTACTTTGAAGATATTGCCCAATTCTTGAGCACAAAAGTATCCCCACCCGGCTTTATATTTATGTAGAAGAAACAGTTAGTAGTTAAGGAAATAGATTATCAGCTTATAGAAAGGAATTTGTATAAGTTAGGCGTAGATGATATTCTTCAATGATGTGTATTAGACAACGAAAGGTCTATGATCCTATCGGAGGCATACGAAAGAGTTGTGGAAGGCCAATACGTAGGGAAAGCGACGACCCGGAATATTTTATGTGGGAAACTTTGGTGGCCCACCCTTCATAAGGATGCAAAGGATTTATGTCATACTTGTGATGTATGTAAGCGAGTTGAGAAGCCATCAAGAAGAGATGAGATGTTGTTAATACCACAAGTCACATTGTAGGATTTTGATAAATGGGCAGTTGATTTCATTGGACCGATCAACCCATGGATAAAAATGTCCGCAATAAGATATATAATCACTACAATCGATTATTGAATCGATGGGATGAAGCAAAACCTGTTCGAGATTGCATCTCACAGACAACTGCACGGTTTCTATTCAAGAACATTGTTACAAGGTTTGGATGTCCAAGAATCCTTATGAGTGATCAGGGGACCCATTTTCTGAAAAAGACAATTGCATCCTTGACAGAATAATTTCATATTTATCACCAAAAGAGCACACCTTATCATCCTTAAGCAAATGAGACAGTGGAAGCGTTTAACAAGATCCTAGAGAATGTGTTGACGAATATATGTAATGTGAATCAACATGATTGGGACCTAATGATTCACGTATTGTTATGGGAATATAGGACAACATGTAAGAAGTTGACAGGACAGACACCATTTCGACTAGTGTATACTCAGGAGGCAATTATGCCCGTGGATTTCATAGTGCCAATTCTATGCACTGCCACAATGAAAGAGCTCACGGATTCTGGCGCAATAGAGAAAATATTGTCAGAGCTAATAGAATTGAAGGAAGATCGGTTCGTCGTAGGATTTCATCAGAAGGTTCAGAAAGCACATGAAAAGGCATGGCATGACAGACATATTAAGCAGAAAAAGTTCCAAATAGGAGATCTAGTTTTTCTCTATGACAACAAGTTTTTGAAGCATCCAGGTAAGTTCCAAATGAATTGGTTGGATCCATATGTGATATAATTTGTGACAGATGTGAGTGTTGTTCAATTGGGAAAATTGAACAGCGAAATCATGGAAGGGTTTGTCAACAGAAGTCAACTGAAATTGTATAGGGACGGTCATCCTTTTGCGAAGTAGCATGAGAAAGCAGTCAAATTTTGAGAGGAATGAGAGCATAGGTGGGGTATTTTTGGGATTATAGACAGAGATCTAACGAAAGAGAGCAATGCACCTGTTTTGTAAGAAATTTTTTGGATGATAATAAAGAAGTGGGCTTGTTGTGGATGAAATGACTATGGGTTATGATTTGATGAATGCTCTGTTTACTGTTGATGTATATGTAACTTCGGAATGTATTTCATATATGTATATTGTATCCCTACAGAGAGGTTATTATTCCTATGTACAAAAGTGTCTTCATTTGTATTTACAAGTGTTGCAAGTGTTGTAACCTATACAAGATGGGTTATTAGACCACCAAGTGTGGGGTCGGCCCTGAGTTGGGTTACCATGGCTTATTAGACTCTCGTAGAGAAGTCGGCCCTGTTAGGTTATTAGGCAAGTCAATTCAAGTATAAATAGAGTGCGGGAGGCACTCTATTTGATCATTCACTTATTCATCTATCTCTCTCATTAAGTGATGCGCACTAGTGGAGGAGAAGCTGCTAGGAGTCTATCTCTTATGCTTGGGTTATTGTATCATTGCTCTATCTATCTCTGAGGAAGTTATTGGGGTTTTTCACCTTCTTGGTTTTCCCCAAGGAAACTCTGTGTCTATTGTCTCTTGTGAATGATACACTGTGCTTGTTATTCTCTCAGATAAGATCCTAGATCATATTGAATTAATGCTCAAAATCTAACATGGTATGAGAGCTAACCTGAGAAGAAGACACGATGCAGTTGCGGAAGCTAGGGCTTCTTGTTTTTTGGGTTTCTCTCCATAGATCTTCCAAGGAAGGAGGCTAGATTGACTCTCCTTGCAAGGGCGCATCTTTTTGTTGAAATAGAATTCAATTCTGATCACTTTCGGTTTTTGACCTAAAAATTAGGGTTTCTGCAAAAATTGGAATTTATGGAATCCGAGACCACGGTTGGAAGCTCCTTAGAAAAATCGAAGTTTAGAGCTTTGGATCAAACTTTTTGGCTAGGTGAAACTTTGAGAAAATCAAACCCTAGTTTGAGGTCCTGTTTAGTGAATCCAGAAATTAGGGTTTCTACAAAAGTTGGAATTTCTTAAATATGAGACCACAGTTGGACGATCCTCTGCAAAATCGAAGTTTAGAGATTTGGATCAAACTTTTTGGATGTGTGAAGCTATGGGAAATTCAAACCCTAATTCAGGGTCGTGCCTAGTGAATCTGAAAGTTTCAAAAGCAATTTTGAGGGGTGAAAATTTGCAGTTTTCAAATTCTGAGTATACCAGCTTGATAATCTCATCAAGGCGCATCTTTCTATCCTTTCAAAAGTTTGAAATTCAAAGTTTGAAATTTTAGGGTTTCTCTAACAAACCCTAATCCAGCACCAGATCCAGTTTTCAACAAATCAAGTGGTAAGACCTAAATATTTTCTATTTCCATTTGAAATACTCTTTAAAGATGTCTCACCACACCAAGCTTGAGGATAATCTTGAAGGGGTTGATAAATTCTGAGCATGGAAGTATAGGATTGGGTTAATCCTAGAAGAGAATGAGTTGGACACTTACATAAGTGAAGAGATCCCTGTCCCGGAGGGAGAAGAGGCTAAGGCCTTACACAAGAGGAACTTGGTTAAGGCTAAAAGGATCATTGCTAATTCTATCAAATACCATCTCATACCACATGTGTCATCTCTAAAGACACCCAAGGAGATGTTTGATTCCTTGACCAAGTTATTTGAAGGTAAGAACATAAATCGAAAGATGACCTTGAGAAATCAATTGAAGAATATCAAGATCCAGAATGCGGAGACCATGCATTCTTATTTCTCAAGGGCCTCCCAGATAAAAGAACAACTTGACGTTGTGGGAGAAGATATAGAGAATGGAGAAGTGGTAATGACCACTCTTAATGGACTTCCTAGGTCATGGGATTCCTTCATCCAAGGAATTTGTGCTAGGAGAAAACTTATCACTTTCAGTAAGCTGTGGGAAGAATGCTCACAAGAAGAAGCTCGAATTATAGCTCGAGAAGATAAAATGGGGAATGAAGACCAAGCCCTCACAGCACACTCCAAGAAATATGATGATAAGAAAGGGCATCATCACAGTAAGAAAGAAAGGCACCACCATCAAAATCAAAGGGGTAACTTCAAATCTCAAAGAAACATTTCAAATGCCCGATGCTTTACATTTGATGAGAAGGGACATTACTCCAGGGATTGTCCCAGAAATAATAAAGATGGTTCTCACAAGAAAAAGAAGAGCAACAAAAGAAGACATCATGCTCACACTGCAGACGATGATGAACCTCCCAGGAAGAGGGCTAGGCAAGAAAGTGAAGATTCTTCAAGTGATGGAGAGTATGTTTTGATTTCTTCCCTCACTGGTACTATTGCTCATGGAATCAATGATTGTATTATAGATAGTGGTGCTTCCAAACATATGATAGGATTCAAGGGATCCTTTGTGAAACTATCTGAACATGAATCACCCCATAAGGTGAAACTTGGGGATGACTACCAGTATCCAATAAAAGGAAGTGGTGAAGCCTCCTATAAGCTAGACTCTGGAAAACCTATGAAGATGAAAAATGTACTACATGTTCCAGGTCTCAAGAAGAACCTTCTCTCCATATCTACATTGGATGCAAAAGGAATAAGAGTTGCATTTGTAGATGGCCAAGTTCTTATGTGGCAAAAAGGCAAGACAATAGATGATGCAGTGGTGATTGGAGAGCAAGAGGGAGGATTGTATAAATTGAAGGGATAAACTGAACGAGCCATGGTACATGAATCCATGGAGCCAAATGAACTTTGGCACAGAAGGCTTGGACATGTGCACTACCAATTGCAAGCAAAGCAGTAGAAGGTCTTTCTGAAATCCAGTCAAAGATGAAGTGTTTTGATAAGTTCAAGGAATTCAAAGCCTTGATAGAAAATCAAACTAATAAGAAGATCAAGATATTTAGATCCAACAATTGTGGAGAATTCACTTCAAGGGACTTCAAGAAGTTATGCAATGATTCAGGGATTAAGAGGGAGTTTCCCACTCCTTACAATCCACAACAGAAAGGAGTAGAAGAAGCTACTTCAGAGTCAGACTCCAACAGCTCCTGCAAGGAAGCAAAGATTCAGAGGGAGTCCACCCAACAAACAAACAAAGATAAGTATTTGAATTATGATTTCTTGTATATTCTGTTTGTTTAAATAATGTTTTTCAATGATGTATATAATTATGTTCCTAGACTTAGGTTGTGTATTATGCATATTAGAATAATTGCATTAATGAATAGTATACTACTAATATGCATGTGATGGGTAAGTGGCCTATGGCACTGTACAACATTCCATTGCTACTTTTCTAGAATGAAACCTCTTTGCTGACATGTTGGGAGTTGTGCACACTCTTAACAATGTTCTGGTAGAGATGGAAGGCATCTAGAAAGTTACGGGATATGGATAAATGTTGTATTGAAGCATTGGCTAAGATAATTGCATGACTGTATGACATATGCCTTTATGTGTAATACTTTGTTTTGTAAACTATGAGAAGTTTCTAATCATGCAATTGAATTTGACTTGTAGGAAAGATCGTGTACAATCACCTACAAAAGAAGGACTACAACATTTGTTCCAGCAACGAAGTTCAAACTATCTATTGAATATATTGAAGAATCTGAAGTTCCCAGGATATGGGATGCAGTAATGGAAGAATGCCATGATCGAGGAATACCAGTCGATCATGAAGAATGATGTTTGGGAAGTGGTCCCAAGACCAAAAGGGAAGTCTTTGGTGACTTCCAAGTGGATCTATAAGATCAAGCATGCCATAGATGGTAGCATACAGAAATATAAAGCAAGGTTTGTAGCTCGTGGCTTCTCCCAGAAAGAAGGGATTGATTATGAAGAGACCTTTGCACCTGTGGCTAAGTACACTTCAATTAGATCAATACTTGCTCTAGCTGCAGTGATGAAATGGAAGGTACAACAGATGGATGTCAAGACAACCTTCTTGAATGGTGTAGTTGAAGAGGAAGTGTATGTGGAGCAGCCACTCAGGTTTGAGACACATGACAGTGGGACTCATGTGTGCAAACTGAGGAAAGCCTTGTATGGTTTAAAACATGCACCCGGACTTGGTACGGCAGGATAGACATCTTCCTATCCAGTTTGGGATTTACTAAGAGTAAAGCGGATTCCAACCTTTACTACAAGGTTGAGGAAGGCAGTCCAATGATACTACTATTGTATGTGGATGACCTGTTTGTGATAGGTGAGGATAGATTGATTGCTGACACGAAGAGGAAGCTTGCTGCCAAGTTCAAGATGAAGTACTTGGGTATGATGCACTACTTTCTAGGCATGGAGGTGTGGCAGAGTGCAGATGGAATCTTCCTTGTACAAGGGAAGTATGAAGTAGAGATCCTGAAGAGGTTCGGGATGATGGACTGCAAGGCCATGGCCACACCTATGGCATCGAACCTAAAGCTTCTGTGTGATGCTTCATCTGAGCCGGTTGATGTCACGATGTATCGTCAGATGATTGGGTCCTTGATGTACCTAACGAACACGAGACCGTATATTTGCTTTGATGTCAACACATTTGAGCCAGTTCCTGACGAATCCGAGAAGTGTTCATTTGGTTGCTGTAAATCATATTCTGAGGTACCTGAAGGGTACGGTTGATTATGGGCTCAAGTATGATGCGAATCAAAAGTTTAACCTAGAGGGTTATGTTGATTCAGATTGGGCAGGAAGTGCTACTGATAGGAAGAGCACTTCTGGGTGCTGCTTCAGTATGGGATCAGGTGTGATATCTTGGTTTAGCAGGAAGCAGTCCTGTGTAGCACTGAGTATAGCCGAAGCAGAGTATATTGCAGCTTGTTCGGCTAGTTGTGAGGCAGTATGGCTTAGGAAGCTACTGTCTGAGTTATTTGATCTCCCGTTGGGTGCTACTAGTATCTTTTATGATAACCAGAGTTGTGTGAATTTGTTTGAGAACTTGGTGTTCCATGACAAGTCGAAGCACATCGAGATCAAATATCACTATATCAGGGATATGGTGTAGAGAGGAGCGGTGAAGCTCCTGTATGTTGCAACGAACGAGCAGATAGCCAATGTGTTGACCAAGCTGCTGGCCAGAGTGAAGTTTGAGTACTTTAGAGAGAGACTTGGTGTACTTCAGATCGAGATTCCTTCCAAGGGGAAGTGATGAGTCCGAAGACACAGATGCACATGAGCCTTTCTCACATGGTGATAGATGTGTTCTCCCATGGTGAAATGTAAGGGCTGGAGCCATTCTCACATAGTGATAGATGTGTTCTCCTATGGTGATATGTAAGGGCTGGAGCCATTTTCACATAGTCATAGATGTGTTCTCCTATGGTGAAATGTAAGGGCTGATCCATTTTCAAATAGTGACAGATGTGTTCTCCTATGCTGAAATATAAGGGTTGGGCAATTCTCACATGGTGATAGATGTGTTCTCCCATGGTGAGATGTAAGGGCTGAATGTTCCTTTCCAACATGGTGATATATGTGTTCTCCCGTGGTCATGATGTAAGTGCTGATGCCTTCCCCGAATGGTGATAGATGTGTTCTCCCATGTCGACGGTGTAAGTGTTGTGTGATGTGCATCTGGGTTGTGCTCCGTGGACTATGAGATGATGTGACAGTAGGGTACACAGGTTTTGTAGAGGCATATAATCAGTCCTGAGATGCTCTTGCAGGTTTTGCAGAGGTAATGTAATCAGTCCTGGGAGATCTTGCAGGTTTTGCAGAGGCAGTATAATCAATCCTGAGGTGTATCTACTTGGTGGCTTGCTCGCGGAGATGATGAAGACCTAAATGGAGGCTAGGCCTACACCCAGCATGAAAAATGGTTGGCTCTATAGAAATTCATGTGACAAGTAGATTGGAGATTGATTGAGATAGCAGTAGTGACGATGACGATGATACGATGATGATGATCCGATGACAATGATCTGATGATCCAGAGAAGAAGACTTGTTCTAGAAGACCTGTGTTGAGAAATACCTTCCTAGTTAAGAGGGAGTGTTGATGTATATGTAACTTCGGAATGTATTTCATATATGTATATTGTATCCCTACAGAGAGGTTATTATTCCTCTATACGGAAGTGTCATCATTTGTATTTACAAGTGTCGCAAGTGTCGTAACTTATACAAGATGGGTTATTAGACCACCAAGTGTGGGGTTGGCCCTGAGTTGGGTTAGCATGGCTTATTAGACTCTCCTAGAGAATTCGGCCCTGTTAGGTTATTAGGCAAGTCAAGTCAAGTATAAATAGAGTGTGGGAGGCACTCTATTTGATCATTCACTTATTCATCTATCTCTCTCATTGAGTGATGCGCACTAGTGGAGGAGGAGAAGCTGCTAGGAGTCTATCTCTTATGCTTGGGTTATTGTATCATTGCTCTATCTATCTCTGAAAAATTTATTGGGGTTTTTCACCTTCTTGGTTTTCCCGAAGGAAACTCTGTATCTATTGTCTCTTGTGAATGTCTCTTATGATTTATATACTGTGCTTGTTATTCTCTTAGATAAGATCCTAGATCATATTGAATTAATGCTAAAAATCTAACATTTACTGCGCATATATGTTGTACTATGTTTTATGTTTATTAATACAAATATGTTATATGTTTTTATGAACATGTGGTTTGTTTCCATGAATGTGATATCTGATTCTATGAATGTATTATCTATTTATGTGTGCTTGGTATAAAGATAAGTATAATGGTTAGCGAATTTGTCTCCCTTCTCTTCATCACTACGGAAACTTGGTCCCTGCAGTCCCTGTAGATTCCTCGGGTCAAACTTCATCTTCTTGCGGGTGATGCCGAAAGGGATGGTATCTAAGGGTTTTGATTGTTAGTGTTATAGCGTTGTGATTTATCTTTCAATACAGGTCAGCCCTATCAAATGTTGACATGGAGTTCTTCAAGACAAGTCGACCTTGATGAGAGTTAACTACTTATTGGTCAATTTGGCCTTAATAGAGATAAATCCTTGACATCTATATATATACATAAGAGATATCTCTCATTGTGCATCTATCTACACATCAACTTGTATCTCTTGCTCTAAAATTTGGACTGTATTGGGTTTGCTATATTGGTTGGAGACATCTAATTGGAAGACATCATTTCAGCTTACACCTCTTATCTTGTTCATTGTCATTACTGAGCCTACCTTACTTGTTGTTGAAGACATCTACTACAGATAGGTCCTCTTAGAAGTAATCTTCCCTATCTATAGTTTGGCACCTTGTGAGAAGGTTTCCCCTTCCATTACTACAGCTTGCATACTTGTGTGGGTATGTTATACTCCTCTCCCACAGCTCACCCTTGGATCAGACTTGAGAAGGGCTCTCTGTCACAGCTCGGAATCATATGGAAGAGGTCTACAATACCTCTAATACAGATCACTAACACATATGAGAAGAGGAACGTGATTAGCTTGTAAGAAAGAAGTTTTTTCAGCGCGTGTGCATGGGAGAGACCTCGGCTTGGCTCTGCTATACACATGGATCAGATCTCAAGTTGCTTGGAGAGATATTCTATGTATTGATGAAGCTTGGAGAAGTTTGTTGTTCTCTTGTGGAAGGTGTCCTCATGACTCATGGGTTTGCTCATGAGGACACCAGAAAAATATAAGTGTTTTGATTATTCCTTATACCCTTGTGTTTAAGGGTTTTGTTCATGGTTAAACTTGTAATTAATGAATCTATTTTCATAGTGTAAGATTGTTGGGTTTTCCCCCTCAAGTGGTAGGGTTTCCTGGGATAAATCTTGTGTCTATTGTGCTTGTCCATCTTATTGTGATTCTGCTCATTTATTGTTGCATTCATATATATGGTTATGGTTCAGATTATGCTTATGTAATGATGAAATTTAAATAAATGCTAATGAACTCCACTGGACTAAAAATTCAACATGGTATCAAATCAAACCTTGGTTATAATACATCCTTGTGTTCATGTCTGATGCAGGGGAAGCCAAGGAAAGATCCTAGAATGCTAGATGATTAGTCTCCCTTGATGAGCGAAGGAGAATTACACTTATACATTACTTGAAAGAAGACTTTTATACAATTGC
Source organism: Larix kaempferi (assembly GCA_027924585.1). Taxonomy (NCBI): domain Eukaryota; kingdom Viridiplantae; phylum Streptophyta; class Pinopsida; order Pinales; family Pinaceae; genus Larix; species Larix kaempferi. The sequence goes on along the minus strand of BSBM01000316.1, from coordinate 11,191,578 downwards.
AGTGAGCAATATAGGAGATCTAAACACAGTAGTGATTGATATAGTTAAGTTTGATATGAAGGGGTTGAGTTAGGGCCTAAAGGTTTCTTCAAATATTGCAGGAGATCCTTTTGTGGTGGAGGGTTCTGGTTTGCTGGTGGATGGGGCACCCACCAGTGACAGAACTACTTCATAAGATCAGAAGAGGTTCTCCCCCATGGTTTGAAAGAGGAAGGATTCATCATTACAGTTAGACAAGTTCTTGTATAGACAAAGGGTCTAAGAAAAGATTCAGCTAGAGTGATTAGTGGTCTAGAGGAAGGACCATGTAGACTGATTGGGTGACCAGCCCAAGTATTGACAGTGCCAGTTATGAGAGATATGGAATCGGATGTTTACTCACTTTCATTGCAGAGCTCTACCTGGATTGAGGCAGATGGTTACATGCCTCCCGGAGTATAGAGCCTGATGGTATTTGTAGAGGTTGTGCACTTGGCATGAATGAAAAGGAATCCTTCTATGAACAGTGACAGTAGGTCCAATGGGATCTTGTATCTACTTCATGAAGACCAAGGTTGAGGTCTTTAGTTGGTTCATGGATTTTAGGACTCAGTTTGAAAACCTGACAGTGACAAATGGAGATAGGTCTAGTTGTTACTCGTGATAAGGAGGTAACTCATTGAAGGTCCAGAGGATCTCATACGGAGATAGTGGGACAGTATGTCACATGATTGGGGAGAGATCAGTTCAATAATGATTCTCATTTCCCTTAGCATGATTCATGAGATGTTTGGTTAGCTTAGAGAAGAAATACAAAGCAGTTATCTTCCATTTGGATTCATGACAGACTCTACAGGTGGCCAGAGTGTTACATATGACAGAGTTGAGAGTTAGTATGCTCTATGGTTCAGTAGACTTATCTGGAGGTGTAGTATACATCTGCTCAGTTGGATCATAAGATGCACTAGGATTCGGTAGTGCAAATGACAGCAGGTTGCTTTAGTACAAGACAATTCAGATGCAGTTAGTGTTGATTGTCAGATACAGAGGGAGTTATCCTTCGAAATCAAGATGTGGATCTTTACTTGTTGTATTACTTCTCAGGAGTATAGGTGTAGCCAAAACTAGATAAGATATTCCTCATTTGAGGGAAGTACACAGTCTAGATCTTGGGAAAATCTAGCATGATGGACTATGAGTCCATGGCTACACCAATGATGACAAACCTGAAGAAGCTAAGTGGTACTGCTTCTGATTCAAATTTGGTAGATCCCACCATGTACATGTAGTTGACTGGATTTGTGATATACCTGGTTGATACCAAACTAGTATACTCTCATGAGAAGCTGTGAAAATCTATTTTTCGAGATGCAGTTCATATTGGCATCTAGGGTGACACCTCGTATAGGCTAATGGGATAGCCAGTGAGTAGTTCCAAAGGCAGTCTAGAGTGATATCCAATGACATAGAGAGAGCAAGAGGCTCATCTCAGTATACTCACTTGATGAGAGATAACAATGATGGAGGAGAAACAGTGTCCAGTAGTGCGGCTTGGAGTGGTGAAGAATGTTTCCCTCCTTGAGAGGGAGTTTGCAGCATCAGCGATATATTTTCCCTAGACCGAAAATGGTGGAAATATCCATGTGAGTGAGAGATATCTATTGTGGACATATCGATGGACTGATATGTTTTGCATGGGCACACTCCTTGCTGATTTTAGTTACCATGAGATGCATGGGTGCACTCCTCATTGAGTTGAGTTACCATGAGATGCATGAGATGCATGGGAACACTCCTCCTTGAGTTTAGTTACCATGAGATGCATGGGTGCACTCCTCGTTGAGTTGAGTTACCATGAGATGCATGAGATACATGGGTGCACTCCTTAATGGATTGAATTGAGGTACCATGTGATATTATGCTCCTCGATAGACTGAGTTGAGATGATTTATACTCCTCGATGGACTGAGTTGAGTATGACACTTCTCGATGGATTGAGTTTTGTTGTAGTCTCTGGGTTGGTGCCCAGCATCCCTTGTGGTTGGGAATGACTATGCTCCTCGATGGACTAAGTTGAGATAATGTGTACTCCTCGATGGACTAAATTGAGTTGACACTTCTCTATGGGATAAGTTGTGTTGAGTTACTGGGTTGTTGCCCAGCAACCCTTGTGGTTGGGAGACTTGTCACTGGGTTGGTGCCCAGCAACCCTTTTGGTTGGGAGACTTATCGATTGTATCCCTTGTGATCATCGTGTTGGTTATAGCATGTGTGATATAATCCACCTATCATCGAGTAGGATCAGATGGGATCCACTCCTCGTCAAGCTAGGACGAAGTGGAGCAACCATGCGATGGGTTGAGACACACCCTAATCCACTTACCATCAAGTAGGATGGAGTGGGATCCACTATCATCATGTAGGATAAAGTGGAGTGGTCATGATATTACCTGAGACACCTTCACATTGTTGGGTTGATCATGATCATGAGCTAGTACTCGGAGTGCTTTCCTGAGGAACTATCTACCCCTCGTTGTGCAAGCTATGTCCAAGTATGGGTGAACACATACCATATATGGAGATGGTTGGTCAACATACATGTGATGTAGTGATATTACAAAGGGTAGTGTTGGTCCATGAGACTTAGACGTAATACCTTTCCTATGAAGAAGAGAAGAGATTATAAGTCAAGAAGATGACCATTGAACCTGTGAGGAACGAGCATGATGATACCTCCCTCGCTAAGAGGGAGTGTAGTATATAGTGTCATGAGGTATATTTCAATACAAGTCGACCCTATCAAATGTTGACGTGGAGTTCTTCAAGACAAGTCGGTCTTGATGAGAGTTAACTACTTATTGGTCAAGTTGGCCTTAATAGAGATCAATCCTTGACATCTATATATATACATGAGAGATCTCTCTCATTGTGCATCTATCTACACATCAACTTGTATCTCTTGCTCTGAAATTCAGACTATATTGGGTTTTCTATCTTGTTTGGAGACATCTGATTGGAAGACATCATTTCAGCTTGCACCTCTTCTCTTGTTCACTATCATTACTGAGCCTTCCTTACTTGGTGTTGAAAACGTCTACTACAGCTCGTCCCTATTGAAAAGCAATATGCCCTATCTATAGTTTGGCACCTTGTGAGAAGGTTTCCCCTTCCAATAGTACAGTTTGCATACTTGTGTGGGTTTGTTATACTCCTCTCCCATAGCTCGTTCTTGGATCAGAATTGAGAAGGGATCTCTGTCACAGCTCGGCATAATATGGAATATGTCTACAATACCTTTGCTACACCTCACTAACACATATGACAAGAGGACTGTGGATTAGCTCATAAGAAATAAGTTTGTTTATCTCATGTGCATTAGAGAGACCTCGACTCAGCTCTGTTATACACTTGGATCAGATCTCAAGTTGCCTGGAGAGATCTTATATGTATTGATCAGGCTTGGAGAAGTTTGTTGTTCTCTTGTGGAAGGTGTCCTCATGATTTGGGTTTTCTCAAGAGGACACCAGAAAAGATAAGTGTTTTAATTATTCCTTGTACCCTTGTGTTTAAGGGTTTTGGTCATGGTTAAACTTGTACTTAATGAATATATTCTCATAGTGAAAGGTTGTTGGTTTTTTCCCCCTCAAGTGGTAGGGTTTCCCAGGATAAATCTTGTGTCCATCTTATTGTGATTCTGCTCATTTACTGTTGCATTCATGTATATGGTTATGGTTCAGATTATGCGTATGTAATGATGAAATTTAAATAAATTATAATGAACCTCACTAGCCTAAAAATTCAACATTGTTGGGAAATTAATGTTGAACCTTGGGTCTTCCCACTGTGCGCAAACAAGGACCAAGGATCTACTTCATTTCCAAGATTAACATGAGAAATTTTGATGGCATGAAAGACAATAAATTAGAACCCAAGTATTATGGTCCCTATAAGGTGTTACAGAGGATTGGTAGTATGGATTACAAATTGTATTTTCCTCCATCTTCATATGTATATCCAATCTTCCACGTGTCTTGCCTAAAAAAGGTAATTGGTGACAAGATCGCAATACAGACTATTTTACGAGAGATTGATGAAGACGGGAAATTGATGCTAGAACCTGAAACAATCCTTGACACAAGGATCAAGCAACTATGAAATCGATCAATTACTAAGTACCTCATCCAATGGAATAACCTGTCAATAGAAGGGCCTACATGGGAAGATGAGTTCTTCATGCAGAAACAACCAAAGTTAATCAAGCGTTGAGGACAACACTTGTTTGAAGGGGAGAGTCATGTTAAGCCCTATATATTGCAATATTAAATTTCTACTAGTATATTATTGTTGTTTTTATTGGTCAGCTAGAACCTTAATTGTAATTGGATGGTTGGTTAGTACCTTAATTGTAATTGTGTGTTTGGCTAGAATTGTAATTGTACAATTTGTCACACACACACCAATGAGACATAGTTTAGTATCATCTCATCTTGTATTGTGTATTTGATTCATTGTAAAAGGAGGTTGCCACGCTGAAGAGGCTTCTTATTCATCTCTTTATTTCATTGTGTTGGATTACTCTCTTTCTTATTTTATGCTCTTTTGGGACAAGCACATCCGAACATTGACTTCACATCTCATTATAAATTTTTATATTGTGCATCATCTAAATATCACCAATCAAACTGTTGTAAAATAATTAGATTTCTATTAATAAATTACGTAGAAAATTTTAAAAATAAAACACTTGATCAAATTATCATCCTACATCACAATTAATCCACTCAATGGTTGGAAAAATATCCATCATTTCTACAAAACCACTACAATAAACACTTTTATTGTCACTTCAAATCATACTATTGTAGCCCTTCTTCGTAATTCTCATATGAAATGAAATAAAATGAAGCATATAATGTGGAAATATTTTGAGTTATATTTATATCATATTTATTTCACAAAATAATCACTAGAATTTGTGTATATAAAGCCACATGTTTCTTTTGTGATTCTAAGAAATTAATATTATTTGAAGATACCCCATGTCCCATTGGTAAAGATGATGATCATTCAACACAAAGATCTTCAAGTTTCATGGAGCTCTCCCTCTATTGAAGCAGGCTATTCTTATAAAAAAAATCCATCTGGAAGGGAATAAATGATTGAGGTTGGAGAAGTAATAAATGAAATCTTTCTCATTGTGCAAAAGAGATAGAATTTGATTCAACATTATAAGGTTCACCATTAAAATAAGAAAATATCAAAATATTGTTTTCTTTAAAAAGATTTGGTGCAGAATGTAAGTTACTCTTTCAAAGATAAACTTGAAATTAAAAAAAATATAAAATATGTAAAAGAGATCAAATTTGATTCAACATTATAAGGTCCACCATTAAAATAAGAAAATATCAAAATATTATTTTCTTTAAAAAGCTTTGGTGCATAATGTAAGTTACTCTTTCAAAGATAAACTTGAAATTAAAAGGAATATGAAATATGTAGAAGTTGGTTTCATTTCCCATGTTCTTTAAGAGCCCAACATTTGAATAGGGTAAACTTTCCCATTGGTAAAGACATTGACCATTCAACACAAAGGTCTTCAAGTCTCATGGATCTCTCCCTCTATTGAAGTAGATTGTTGTACTAACAAAAAAAATCCATATTGAAGGGAAAAAATGATTGAGGTTGGAGAAGTAATAAATGAAATCGTTCTCAATGTGCAAATGAGATAGAATTTGATTCCATATTATAAGGTTTACAAATAAAATAAGAAAATATCAAAATGTTCTTTTAAAATAACACAACATTTGAATAGGATAAACTTGTTGAACCTAACTAATAATTATTATTACTAGTAGTCATGACTTTAGGTAATTGCATCCCTTTGTGTCCCACAAAGATGAGTCCTTATGACTCTCAAAACTCATGTCGTTATTTTTCATCATATTTACTGTCACAATGTAACTTCAAATATCATGTAGCACTTATCCAAGATCCCAACATCCTTGACACATTTATAAAGGAGTGTGCATTGAGTAAGCAATATATAGCAAGAAGGCTAGAGACACAAAACGTTGACAATGAGCCTAATTCTCGATCTTGTAAGAGATCAACCAAAATGGAGTGTGAATATTGGAAAATTGTGTTAGTAAGGTGGGGTGTTGAACCACTCAATCTAGAAAATATTGCACCTCCAAATGATAGGCTACGACTTGAAATACAAATAGTGGCCTTAAGGGGGTTTAATATATTTAATAGCCTTGGAATTGTGGTCTTTGAACTTCAATCCCATATTTTCATGGTTTCCCACTAGGCTATGTTTATGTATGTTGAACTTGTAAGGTAGTGACTTTACAATTTTGAAAATAAGTATTCCCTCTATCTTTTCTAGGAGCATGAATATTCCTCTAAGCCTCTAAGTGTCTCATGGCATAAGGAAAAGATTATGTTTTTGTAATTAAATTTTTCCAATTAATCAAAACATCATCATTAAAAAAGGGTGAGTAGACCTATCAATGGACTATCATATGCAAAAGCACTAGTGTAATTCCATACTAAGTGGGAATTTGATTTTTTCATAAGCAATATAATTCATTAAGGAACCTCCATGATGTAGGCCCTAGGCATGCATCTAAATGTCCATCCATGTCCTTATAATCGATGACTAGCTTCACAACCAAAGTTTTCAAAAGTGTATTACAAGGCTTTCGTTGAAGCTTATTCTTTGATGAAACTAAGATAACTAAATAGTCTAGTTGACATCTGAAAATTATGTACCCAACATTAAGCATAAAGTTGATTGCTAATCATGTAGCTCATTAGTGATTACTTCTACATAAATTGGCATCCATTTCATATGACACTTGGTGTTATTGTCAATAAACGCACACATTCAAATTGAGTAGTTATAGAGTCCCTACATATTTAATCCAAAAATATAAATTGAAAACCGAGTCCAAACAATAACCTCAACCTCTTACTAGACCCAAGTAAGATGACTTTTCAGCTTAGCATCCGTTCTTTTTTCCCTTTCTATCACTACCTAGTTGGCCTTACATTGTGAAACTAGAGATTGCACTACAATCCATTCAAAAGAATAGCACACTAAAAAATAAATGTATTTTCTGCACCTTTTCGATTCATAAACCCTCCACACTTAAGATTCTAACAATCACACACATAGCTTCCCAATAGAAAGATGGGGAGAATACCATCAACTTTCAACTATAACATGAAAAATCAAATTAACCCTGTTGGAAGAGCCTAGCCGACTTGTTGACTAGGTCCTCCCGACCGACAACAGTTGGGTCGGTCCAGTCAGTTGGTCAATTAGACGACCAAACGGTTAGTTATAACTAATTAACTACCTTGTAATCTATATAAATAGACCAGTGAGCCCGGAGATAAAGATCGCCATCTTTGTCAATGCTTGGCCTGTTGTGATAATAAAGACTCTTGTTCTTATGGTCCCTACTACTATATTTCTTTTGTTCTCATTATGTATGTATGATCTTATATGCCATGTATTTTTATATATTGTGTATGTTGTACCGCAGGTAACCTTCTGTAATCCCATAGATTACAACATTGGTTTTGTTTTCAGTAGTACTGACCCGAGACATGAAAAGATCATATATATGTAAATGGTGAGTAAGGAAGAAATTAGAGAGTGGTGGAACTGGAAAATTGCAAACTACATACATAACTATACCGGAAAGAACAAGTTAAGACTTGCACGGACTAGAGAAAAATTCTTCACCGTGAACGATTCATAGAAGTTGTCCCCCATGACATAAAGAAATTCCTCGACGTCGTTCATGAGCAAGTTAGACGCCCAGAATGAAAGATTGTTAATGCACAAGCTCAATAATGGAGGAAAAGCAAACCTATACAAATGGCTCGAGAAGATATGCGAGTATTTTTGTGAAGAACAAGCTTTGGAAGAGAGAACTTCAATTGACGAAGTCTAACGCAAATTCTATAGCGACTTTCACGAAGGATTTTTTTTGTATAATATTGAATTTGTTAAATAAGTTTCTAATTGAAAAAGGATTCGGTCACATCGTTGAGCCATGACCTCCATTGGCCCTGTTTGTTTCATCAAATTGGAAGCAAAAGCAAAAAGACTAGGAATGCTTCGTCAACGAACGTGAGTGGGAATACTTTCTTAATTGATGAAATCCATTGTTGAGCCCACTTTCGTTGAACAATAAGAGTCGGGTCGGCATTGGGGGGGTGATTGACCATGTGTGTTGAATAGAAGGACAATGCTAGTTGACAAAGAAATTGGAGAATGAATCCCAACAAGAAGCCAAGTCCGCCTCAACAAAATAAATGTCCATCCAGTTATAAGCAAATAATATATATTCATAAAATAGAAAGAGAAAAAGGGTCAAGCGACAGGAAGAGTTAAGGGACATTGCAAGCCCACTGTGAGATAGAAGAATTATGAAGAAACCAAATAAGATGGTTGAGCAACCAAAAGACTATCCTAAGTAGAGGGAAAGTCGACCAGGTGAGAGAGAGGGTGAGGTGCCGACATTGGTAAAGCGGTCGCACGCGATGGTACTGACCCCGCAATCCATGCGTATTGCAATTCCTAATTCATCGACCCCCGTCGACTCTGTACCGATGATAATGGCAACTCGACCGACTATCAAACAAATCGTCGACGAGATTTAGGACTTGGATTGGGCGACAACAACATATGGAATCAACTAGATCAATGTGAACGAATCACAGACCGATTGTTGATTCAGCAAAAACACCATGGTAATTGGATTATCTTCATGCCCAAGTTCAAAAGACACTCTTTTAATGTATTATATGTATACCATATGGAGGTACCCCCTGCCAACAACATTATTGATTGAAGCAACATTAACTATGGATTGTAGTCAACCGCCTGAGATGGCTATCCAAAAACCAGTGAACCACGAGATAATTGACAAGAATTAGAAGAAAAAGGATGCTATGAATTTTCTCTAGTTCCAACTGATTGAATGTGTTCCAGATTGGAGTTGCATGCCAGTTTCTATACGAGCGAATTTTATGAAATTTCTGGTACATTTTTTTAATCATGACGTTGGATAAAGTTCCATTGTGTATGTTTAATATGTTCATCCTAAAGAAGATATTGATGCTAGTCAATAGAGTTTCCATTGCTAAGATTTTGGGTCTTACTTCCATTTGAATGAGATTGATCAAAGAATATTTTGCTCTAGACCATGAGTGCACCTCTATGTGAATATCACTTAATAGTTTGACCTGCCCCAACATGTACTAATGCTCAACCAAAAGTTGTAGTCGATCGAGCTAGACGAGAGTGATCGGCATTATATGGTGAATGAAGTCGACCATACCACTCGCCGAACTATCGTGAAAGATGCAGTCAACTATCTTTCTTTTGACATCATAGTATTTGGCGTAGTAAGAAGTCACTTTATTTTTAAATCTAAAATATGTTGTGACCGAATGTTAATTTTGGTTGATCCCCTCAATTGTCATCGTTGTTGTAAAAATATGGTCGATATTATATTCGTTCAAGCACTTTGGTAGAGTTTCAAGTTTGGTCGAAGATTTAAATTATAAAGTCAAGTCGCTCTTACTTTTTGGTCAAATGGAGTTATTTTATTTTTTAAGTTACAAGTGGTTGGCAAGTTATAAAAAATACAACTTGGTCGATATGTTACTCTAGTTGATATTACTTTCGGTCGACGCTATAATATTCATGTCGATCGATATTAAATTTTTGGCCGATGGTATTTCTAAAACCTAGTCGCTAAGAAAATATGGTCGATCGTTAAATTTTGTAACTAGAATCTAGCTTGAGTCAAGTGAGTCACTAACACCGACGTGACACTATTGTAAATTTTTGGAGTTGAATGGGGGGATGAAACGTGAATCTTCTTGAAGGCATGTGATCCCCTCCACCTTTGTAATATAAGTCAGTCTATTGTTAGTCCATTCAAGTCAAGCCAGTCAGTAGTCGACCATGATCAAAGCATGCACAATGAGCAAGCAGACTAATGAAATTTGCAGGCAATTTAAACCCTCACGACAGAAGAAGACGTTGAAGGCATTAAAGCAGAAGACATCTTACACCACACAAAAAGAGCTCACTGACAAAATGATGACACAAGAACCGCTGAATAGATTGTGCCCTCGATGCGGAATTGTAAAGCAGTTCTTGGGTTGTGACTTCGGAAGTTGAAGGCAGAGAAATGGTACAGAAAGAAGAGCCAAAAGACCTCAGTTCTAAATCGAGGGAGATGAATGTCGACCATATGATTAAAGTGTGAGACTTCGACCAACTACTACCGGATTGAAGACAGAGGCTGAAGAGGCACAAGTCACGATTGTTTTTGCATACTTGTTCTCTTCGAGACGAAGAAGAGTTGTGTTGTGGAGGAGAGGCTGGAGGGGCATTTCGGGCCCTCATTATGTCATCATTTAATAATTAGATGTAAATATATCATGCAATTAAACCCTTAACTGAGAGCAGTTGGAGCAATTATAACCACTCCAACCTCCATATTTGTATAAATATACCATTAATGAATAATGCAAATCGATTGATTACTTGACCCAATAACTATTTGTCTTATGGTTCCTTGTGCATGTTTCTATTTTTGCTTGAATGCATGTGATCCTTGTGATCACTACAGACCTCATATTAGCTTTCATCTTTGTGATTATGGTTTAAGCACTCCACACAATAAAAAGGAAAGTCAAAGAAGCTTTCTTATTGAGATGCCAAGCATCCAACCCCTATCAAAAGGTGGGACACTACTTTACACTTATAAGATGTGTGATCACATGCCCTAAATTAATGGTCATGTGATGGCTCAACCATTTATCAATCCCTAACTGCAAGAGCACACCAACCACTCTTTTAGGAATTGAAACCTAATGGAGACTATAACAATGCCTCATTTTCACTAACAAGTTAACCTCTCATGTCTCATACAATGAAATGAATGTTTGGTGGATTTTAAATTTATTATGGCATGCCTTGTGATGCAATTGCCTACTCTTTCTTTGAGTAAAACATCCATAACAATCCATAACCTATAAAATTTATACATTAAAATGTTAGTTAAACAACATCGATACATCAAGATGATCCCACATGTTCGCTAAATACATTAACAACAATGACCCAAAAATCACTCCCTATACTTATATGTAACTTCAACACATAAAATAAGATATCTATAGATGATGACCTCATGAAAAACCTATAATGAATAAAGCAAGCTTAAATCAAACTAGTTAACAACATTGAATTTTGACATTTGTTATTACCATCAAACACAAAAATGATGATGGTGAACAAAATCTGCTACCTTTCAATTTATGTTCACACAAACTTGTAAACCGTAAGTCTGTAAAAAAATGAAATAAGTGGCCAAACATTGTCATTGACATCGTTTATATATAATCAACACTGTTAATGTTGTCATCAAACACATAAGTTTGAACCACATAAACAAAATACATAGAAAAATAGAATTGTTTTTTAATCTCATTGTCTCGTGAACTAAACACAATACTTCATTGATATTGATCATCAAGATCCAAAAATCCTGTGATGAGCAAAACCAAAAATTACATTTGATATTTTATATTTTTAAAGATTATCTCAATAGTTTGTATATCGAATGTATGACATTGACTAAATCTTAAATAGAAAAAATAATTAGTAAAAAATAAAATAGGGCATTGAATTTATCTTCTCCCAATAAAACATTTCACCCACACATTCTTCATGTATTTTTCAATAATGTACTCCCAACCCTCTAATCTAAAAAATAAAGGGCTTCCAAACCCTAATATTCTTTTTTTTTGTTCCCACCCAATATTTTGCAAAACAATGGTAATTTAATATTGAAGCATTAAAGAGAGAGGAAAATAAAATATGTTTAAGAGTTTTCTTTAAACAATGGTAATTTCATATTCATATTGAAGCATCAAAGAGAGGAAAAAAAATAAAATAGATTTAAGTGTTTGAAGAGAGAAAAAAATAAAATATGTTTTAAGAGGTTTTTTTAAAGGAAAATCGTAAATAAAAATGATAATTATAGATGGTATACGAAGTAAATTGGTAAAATGGTCAATCCACCCAATATTTTATAAAACAGGATAATTTCATATCAAAGCACTCAAGAAAGAGAAAGAGGAAAAAATAAAATGTAGTCTGTTTATCAAAGCACTACAATGTGGTATGTTTATCAAAGCACTCAAGAAAGAGAAAGAGGAAAAAATAAAATGTGGTATGTTTAAGAGTATCAAAGTACTCAAGAAGAGGAAAAAATAAAATGTGGTATTCTTAAGAGTATCAAAGCACTCAAGAAGAGGAAAAAATAAAATGTGGTATGTTTATCAAAGCACTCAAGAGAAAGAGCAAAAAATAAAATGTGGTATGTTTAAGAGTTTCCTTTGACGAAAATCGTAAAAAAAAAGATAATAAATGCTGAGTGTCCGAAATAAATCTATAAAATGCACAATAATAGGTAGTTTCTTATCAACGTTAATAGTCTCCTCTATAAAATAATCCAAAAACGTTCCATGTAAACATAAAACTTCTCAACACTCCCTCGTAATAATGTTTAAAAAATTAAATTATCCAAAAGAATAGAAACAATGCGCCAATAACAAGAAACCTTTCCACATCAAAGAGTTGTAGTTGATCGCTTGAAACTAGGGAAATTAACAAAATGAAGAGCCAATTAAACTTCAAGATCGTGCAAACTAATTATGGAATATCTTATGCAAATTTAAAGCATATTAATTTTGAAATTCTACCAATAAACAGAAAATAAAAGAGAGATTAGAGCAGCCAAAACGATCTGTCAAAATTAAGGCAAATTCATTCCAATTTAAATTAAGAAAATCCTGATCTCAGAAAAGCATCAGACAAGACCGCCTCTCAGATCTTAATTGTCTATTTTGTTCAGCCTACATAGTATCACATTATAACAATTAAACTAGAACCAGAACCAGGGACAGCCCCCTCTTTCACGATAGAATGTAGCAGTCATCCAATTCCTACTACACAGTTCAAGCATGGCAGAAGTTACATGAATACTCCAGGAATTCAAATTTGTATTGCATGCAAACAATCATTCCTAAACACATAACACGACGGCAGTAGTTATGGAGGAAATCGTATCTTACATTAAGAGTGCCTAAATACATTACAACTAAATGGATAAACCAGGTCAATTTGTTGAAACATTCCATTCGAATTAGAGCTGAAGATGGAAGAAAGCTTAAACAGACTGGGTACATTAGGTTCTCTCAATAAACCATGCGATTGTGACAACAATATTGTTTTACTCTATAACATCAAGAATACTGTCAAATTTGCACAGATTGAACCAGTAGCCTTTAATTTGTTTATCAAGGAAATTGACAATGGATTTAGTTGTTGCATTGATAAGCCGCTACTTTGACATGTACTCATCAGAAGATCACTCCTATCTAAATTCTAACACACTATAAAGCGGAATACATTTAGAAACATAAAACTGATATTTATCATACAGACTTTGTTTGACTGTCGATCTCTCTTTTCGCTTCCGGGGTTTTTGGCTTTTCTTTTGGCACAGGCTGAATTCTCACATACGGATTACGAGTTAATGTCTCTCCTCGTAAAGCAGCCGCATATCTGTCTTCAGTGTTCTCCTTCCTTTGCAGCTCACCAAGAAATTCTGCAAGCCTTTCCTTGTTGACCTTGCCCATCATCTGATTGAACAAACCAAAAGAAACCCCGTGAGTTCAAATCAAGCATGAAAATATAAATTTTTCGTGTACCAAGAGTAAACCAAGCATTCAAGCATAAAAATGTTAGTGGGCATCACAAGCGATCTGGCAAATCAGAAAATAAATAACAATTAATCTTCTACAAAGAATGCACGTCATAACAAGAGATTCAAAGTAGAATCAATAATTTAGATAGAAATATATTAAAGGAATGATTTCTAGTGTAATATGAAAATTTGAAGTGGCCCAAACTGAAACTATTTTCCAACGTTATCATGAATTATTTCATAATGTTAGTGCAGAATACAAGGTGAATAGAAGACTGTAAGTCTATAACACGATAGATATTTCAGTTACACAGAGAAGCTTAATGAAATAGGATAACATGCTAAATCGGGGTAAGCAGTGCAAGGTGACGCCAGTGTTCTAGCCCAAAAATGTTCAAAATCTAGAAACTCAATTCTCAAAATCCTGGGTACATATACATTTGCTGTAACTAAAACCATGACAAAAAGAAATTATTAATAGAACAAACTTTGAAAAATTTACAATCGCAGTGTTACCAGTAACCAAACTCCAAGTCGACTTCTGATTCTAACTCTGCTCTGTGAGGAGACCAAGTTGAGTCAGCACCATTTCAAGCTTGACTTGACCTGGAGTCTCGTGGATTTGACTCACGGATTTGACTCACGAGTGCGACTTGGCGAATATTATTCAGCCTGCTGCATGACTTGGCGAATATTATTCAGCCTGCTGCATGCCATTTAATGCAGCGGCAGCAGGCCAGTTAGCCGTTGGATCTCAAAAAGGTTGAGATGCAACGGCCAACCTGCCCTCCTGCCACCGCATAAAATGGCATGCAGCATATTGATCCCCGTGCAACTCGACTATCAAGTCAAATTAACTTGGGAGTCTGACTAAAAAACTCGACCTCGGTCCTCTCTCTACCTAAGACAAAATAAAGACCACTCATTTTCTTGTTTTTCTGACCCAATTTCACAGTTGGTCAATAGAAGAACTGTTAAACTATCTAGAATCCATGGCGTTTCTAATATGTATTAGTGTTTATATACTATCATTAGCTAATAAAAATATATCACGATAACTCACATCCGTGACCAATCCAATTGCTTGCTACGTTGCTGCATTGTCTGTGGTGACTTGTACCATATTTGAAGAATATATTCTTTCAATTGCTTTCAATGATTAAATATACAACTGATTGAGTATTCTTTTTATGACTCCTATAATCATCAACGTGCAGAAAATAAATATGTAACTAAAGGACATATCACTTTAATTAACGAGCTAGACCATATAAATCCAACAATTTGACACAATGGAAACCTCATTGGTAAGCTGACTAGAAAGATGGAAGCAAGTTATTGAATAGGGGGTTGAGTTGTTGTAAGGAATCTGGAAAATAGGCGATGACTGAGATTGGAAAAATCTAATGATCAAGTTGGCGATAGGCAATGATTGAAATATTAAGAAGCTTGCCTTGTTTTGTCCTTAAGAAAGGACTCTTGATCATGTTTTCCCATTACGCACATCACAAACACCACTGGGAGGAGGTAGCAATCAAACTAAGCAAAAGCAATTCAAATTGAAGCAACCTTTTTATGATCAGTACTTTCTTGATGTTTTTGATATAATTGTTATTATGAATGCAATAGTCTCTTGTTATAGGGATGTTTACTGTTGGGCTGGCGTGCTATTAATGTTAGGCAGAGGAAAAAGTGCTTGAGAGTCTAGACCATTATGAATATTTGCTTATTTAAAGAGGCACTACCAATTGTTTTTGAGATAATTGTAATTATGAATGCGATTGTCTCTTGTTATAGGGATGATTACTGTTGGGCTGGTGTGCTATTAATGCTAGGCAGAGGAAAAAGTGCTTGAGAATCTAGACCATTATGAATATTTGCTTATTTAAAGAGGTGCTGCCAATCACTTGTATTTTGGGTAATCTTGTCATTTTGCCTTGGATTGCTACAGTTTACAGTAACAAAGCACTTTGGTGCTATGGAGTGTAGTATTGATATTTCTGCTCTTTTTAATGATAAGGATCAACACTTGTTTCACAAATGGTGTTTATCGTTTTGCTCATGCTTCTTTGTTTATCACTGATACTGTACTCGTTTAGATTGTGGGAATGTGTTTATGACAAGTCTTTGTTGGTTAATGGAATGAAATGTACTATGGTTAATGGTTGTCATTTCATGCATTTGATCTCAATATGCTCCCTTAATAGCTGATAGGCTTGTTAATCATGTACATTCCAAAGACCAACATTTTGGGGGGCATTCCCGATCTGAACTCTCACCTCTTGCTTCCAGATAGAGTAATGGCTGAGCAGAAAACACGGCATACTTAGCTACAGCAGGCAGAGCAGTGATAAAATGAGTCTTTCAGGGCACGGGGCAGCAGACATTTCCACTATTTTACAGGGAACGGTCTGATGTGATACTGACCTGACAATGCTTCTAGATAAGTCACATACTACCAAAATACATAAGTGCATTAAACTAACATAGGCACCTCAAAGTGAGCACGACTTGACATAGAATAGAAAATTTATTTGTATGATGAACCACTTTCCTAGATACCATCAAACTTTTTGGTAGACACCTAGTCCTAGGTATCTACCAAAAAGTCTATCAATCATAGGAATCTACAATAATGTGATCATATCTGTATACCTAAGATGACACCCAAAAAGATACAGAGGTCTGCCCAGAAAGACAAAAGGTATTGAAGGTAAGCAACCTCAGCAGTCCTAAGTATCTACCAAAAAGTCTATCAATCCTAGGGTTCTACAATGGTGTGATCATATCTGTATACCTAAGATGACACCCAATAAGATGCAGAGATCTGCCCAGAAAGACAATGGTATTGAAGGTAAGCAACATCAACAGTAGCCTCCATTAAATGAAGATGGAGCACACTCCCATTCATCACAAGATATACGACAGGAAGAAGAAGAGCAACAGTCTGTCCATCATACACCTCCTAACACATCGTAGAAACAAGGATAGAAGAAAATAACAAATGAGAATTGATTGAAAGAGGACAGTGGACCAAAACCACAAAAATGAAAATCTTGGAATCCTAGGAACCAACAATGACGATGCAGAGATCTGCCCAGAAAGGTAAAGGTATTGAGGAGAGCAACCACCGCAGGCGCCTCCATCAAATGAAGATGAAGCACACTCACTGTTACCAGTAAATTTGCCCATGCATATACAGTGTTAATGATCAGCACATTTATGAGCACATCTTTTGGTTCCAAAGTTCAAGATCTGGCCGAGTTCTATTTTAGAACATCTTCAGATTGACAGCAAGGATACCATTTTTAGGGATTTTTTTAGCAAGGTTTTCCGCACATGCATGTGCATTGGCACACACAATATTTTTTGCTCTTTGAGATGATATCCTTTGTCTAGGCAGATTCCTATTTTTAGAAATTGCATGCACTTAAATTTGTGGTGATTTATCATTTTATCTTCAAAGATAACACTATTATAGAAAGAGCGATATGCGTGCAGGTGTACAAGTTTTGTTTCA
Organism: Larix kaempferi; assembly: GCA_027924585.1. NCBI lineage: Eukaryota > Viridiplantae > Streptophyta > Pinopsida > Pinales > Pinaceae > Larix > Larix kaempferi. The sequence goes on along the minus strand of BSBM01000316.1, from coordinate 11,174,268 downwards.
GATGGACAAGGTTGCAGTTTTCTATTTTTAGACATGTCTATTTATAGGTGTGGCTATTTCTAACAGGTGCATGCATGTCAAGTTCGACTGCAGGGTCTCTGTTTGAGAGTTTTCTATTTTTAGATGAGTTTCCTGCTATTTTTGGATGCAGTTGCTATTTTTGGATATTGCTATATTTGGATGAATGAGACTGCATGTATGTTCGACAGTCCTCCTTTTCTATTCTTAAAATTCATGCTAGATTAGTTTTCAGTTCATGTGCTATTTCAAGCAGGAGAGAGGGTGCATCACTAAGGATTGCTCTGTCATGCTATGTTGAGAACCAGCATTTGCTATTTCAGGCTAACTAGTGCGCTCATCCATGAGGTTCACCGTTCATGCAGTGCTTCCCTGGGCTATTCTGAGCTTAGTTGGGCGCTCCAACATAGCCTTATCCACTGCTTTTCCAGGCCATCCTATCTGTTCTTATTTCAGCACTGTGTGATTTCTATCTTTGGACAGAGAAGGTGCGTCAATTCAGGAGATATTTTTGGCCAGAGAAATCTTATCCTTGATGCTTTTTCTGGAGTTAATCCTGTCTATTTTGAGCCAAAAGAGGGAGCTCCATGTGAGACTTATTTTCAGCAGCTGCAAAGTTTACTTTTGACAAGGGTAATCACCCAATTTGTGAGTTTTATTCTCATCCTTATCTTATCCAATCTGAGTGTTATCCTGGCAATGATGGGAAATGCATGTGAGGATAGAATTAGTTTTTATTGGAGGTTTATTTCAAGTAGGTTTTGTGGCATTTTGACCCAAAGGAGAGCACTCTACTTGGGAGCTATTTTGAGCCATCTTATCCATGATCCAACATCTATATTAATGGCATAGTAGAGCGCAACATTTCAGGTTTTTCCAGTGATATTTTTGGCAGAATGGAGCACCTTCCCTAGAGAGACTAAAATCACATTTTTTGAAGCTATTTAGCTCTTTTTTCAGCCTAACTGGTGTGCATCACTTGGTTATTACTTTGACGGGCTCTGCTGGTTGTTCTTGGCAGATTTAGGTTATCTTTTAATTGAGTCATGCACCATCCTCTTGAATTTTCATGCTTTGGTCTTCAAAGTTTTTCAGGGAGATTCTCTACAATGCTCATCCTTTCTATTCCAAGCTAAGCAGGGCACATCGCATTGATATTCTTGGTGCTTTTTCAAGATAAATATTCATGGACAAGCTAGGCATTTTCTCCAATTAAGTTTCTTGTGCTTAGGTGAGAATCAGACCACCCAAAAGCTAGGTAATATCTTTTGGACAAATTAGCATGCTTTTAGGGTTTAGAGGTGACCATGCATGGCACCCATTCTGGGTTTTGACTCTTTGAGATATTGTTGGATATTTTCTTTTTATAGAATTTAAATTCATTCTCATGTAAAAGAGATGGAAATTTCAGAGAAACGATGACCGGTAATTTTTGTGTCCTCCAAGTTTCCAACTCACTCTTCAACTTCCGTTCTTCACTTTCTAGCTCCTTTCATCTCAAATCTGTGAGCAAGTTTGTGATTGATTGTTGGAGTTGCTTCCATAGTATTCACATGACATTGTCTGTGTATTGTGAGATTCAAGCACTTGAGCAGTGATTGTACTTCCCCGAGTTCTTTATGGTGTCAATCTAATATTCTCAGACCTTACAGATCTGAGATAAAGGAGAAACTCTATTGGCGGTTAACTCTTTGTTGCAGAATTCAATGGTTTGATGTGGAATTTTCTGAATTGATGAGCTTCAAAATAACACTTACCTCGTCAAAATTCATCTATTTTCTCTCCATGTTCATTGGATTGAAGGCACTGGCAGAAAAATACTTAAAAAGAAAAGTTTACTTCACTGATTTTGAGTGTTTTACTTGCATATCTGCAACTTCTTGTCAGACATCTGAAGTAGAATCGTAGATTATCACAGATTTACAAAGGGTAAACAATGATTTGATATTCTAACACATAAATCTTAAGTTTAATTTCTTCTCTCAGGTGTTTAATGGCAAAAATCTGAATAATTTCATAGATTTTAGAGTATATTTTGCAAATTTGAAGTCTTTTGCAGGGTACAATTGAACATTGTTTACTTCAGGTTTCTCAGGATTCGCCCCTAAGGCCAAAGCGAGAGGCACTGTGTGATGTGACATTGGCACCTTCACTGAATATCCATTTGATTCCTTCCAGTTTCACATGATGACACTCCCATACATCGAAAGATCATTGTGAAGAAGAAAAGCAACAGTCTGTCCATCAAACACCTCCCAACAGCCATCACAGAAACAAGGATAGATGAAATGAAGAAAGGAGAGATGATGAAAGAGTGTTGACCAAAAACCACAAAAATATAAGTGAAGAATGACATAGGCGAGTGCAGTACACCCATAGCAATCGACATCTAATTGATCCATCTATGATCCCCAGTTTGAACTTTGAAATTACTTCCAATGGCGATGACCATTTTTAAATGATGCAAACCATTTGGGAAGTAAATGGCTTGAAGAGACCTGATCAGAAATGGGCTGGATTTAAGAGTTCCTTGAGAGGAAACACACTTTAGTGGTACAGACAAGCTGACAAGCAATATAACTTCAAGTTCTCGGAAGAATTGGTGGAAAAGTTCAAACACAAATATGGTTATCCTGACTCCCAGCCTGCAGCATTTCAGCACTTCTAGTGTTGCAAGTGGAACTCAGGCCAATCTATAAAAAATATGACTCAAGAGTCGAGAACTGTTGTTCCAGCTTACATATCAAATCCCTGAGAGGGAGAAGATGGATTGGTTCCTTTCTGATCTATAACCAAATATAAGAGCCAATTTAAAATTGCAGAGCCTTGAAACTTATAAAGAAGCATTGAAGCAGTGAATGAACTTGAAGGAGAAATGATATTGAATGCTCAGGATGTTGAAGGAAGATCCTGAGACTGTCAAGAAAACACCGAAACAAATGGTTGAAGGTACCTCATCACGGTCGAAGCAAAAGATCAAAAGAGCAAACTCAAAAGAACCAGAAGAGGAAAGCAAAGATCATCGACTTTTCCACATACATGGCAAGTATAATTACTATAAGAGGCATACGACTTCAAGCTGCAGTTGGCACAACTCCAGAGGCAACCAAAGTTATGTGAGAAAAAGAGAAAGGAAATGGGAGAAAGCAGGAGTCTTGGCAACAACAGTGTATCATGCCTAGGCCCAGCCTCTTCCTCCTACCCCTCCCCTACCTCCATTGGATCAGCCTGTTTTCCACTCTATGTGAGAATATGACCAAGCAATATATTGACTTGAAAGTCAGCAAGCGAGTGCATCTATAACTCTACCTTGTGATAAGCATTTGTTAAGTGCTTCCTATTTAACTCTATCAAGGCCCAAGGTGTATTGTTTGTGGCCATGGTGTGCATTATACTGGAGAATGTCTCATCATGAAGTAGAGATTCAGGAAGTGTAACACGATAAGCATAGTGACTACTCCTAGTGGCAACAAAGAAGCATTATAACTAGAAGAGCCCGCTCTGAAGGACATGGCAAGTGGAAAGACATTTGTATCAAAAATATGAGGAAATTCTTTGACAGTGAATCTGAAACTTATGAAGCTCGGAAGCAAATAACTGAAACAGCTATACGAGCACTACAACAGAGCAAAGGAAGAGATAGAAGCAGGAAGAGATATCAGACATCCAGAAACTGTACTCCACCAAGATTAAAAGATACATACATCAAAGTTGAAGACCAGTATCTGATCCATCCATAAAGTGGGCCATCTCAGGGCTCAATCATGTGTTATGGTATCAATTATCAAAACCGTCTGCACTTTTGAAATCATTGGGCATACACCAACCTAGATCCAAATCCTAGGCTCTATCAAGCGTCGAGAGGGATCAAATCTCCCGAAGTGCAAACCTCTTCTCAGGTATTGCACTCAATGAGCTTTTACAAGATCTCCCTCATGTTATTACTTTTTACTTTTTATTATTACATTTTATTTATGGCCAGCAATATTGACAAACACTCCACTCACAAGATCTCCCTCATATTATTACTTTTTACTTTTTATTATTACATTTTATTTATGGCCAACAATATCGACAAACACTCGACTCACAAGATCTCCCTCATAATATTACTTTTTACTTTTAATTATTACATTTTATTTATGGCCGACAATATCGACAAACACTGGACTCACAAGATCTCCCTCATACTGGGCTGTAGAGCGCCTCTTGGCGCAAAAAGGATGGAGCTGAAACAAGGTCCTCTTCGGAATACCTTGGAAGTGTGCAGTGAGAACCACAATATGTACAAACAAGGAAGTCATGGAAGGAAAACAAGAATAGTGGTTCCCTTGGACAGAAAATTGATGTGATGTGACAAAGAAATGGATGCTACAGCCTAGTGATGAGGAAGCCATATCCAAAGATTAAAACTTTGATGTCAATAATTTGTACATGTTCATCCTACTGACATTGCAGTTGATCTTAATGAACAAGGAGTTATGTCCATCTATACCCCATAAAGCAAGGATTCTGACAAAGTCATTTCTTATTGACAACACAAGCTCCACAAGCTCCAGCCTGGCTTTGCTCGAAACATCTACCAGACTTGAGCTGTTGAGAATGAAGAGAAACAAAATAAAGACAGCTACACAGAGCCTAATTGGCAAGAATAACAAAATGCCACTGACAGAACAGTTGTACCTCAACAAGTTCATGACTTACAGTCTTCTCTCATGCATTCTATATATCAAATGCAAACTTCAGAAGAAGATTCTCAGACATTTTTGGGAGTCAGAAAATTCCAAGATTGCGATGACCCATTCAGAAATCTACAAAGACATGACGAAACAATAGAGTAACTCCATGATGAAGAGAAGATAAAACTACTTCCTGCAACAATGGTCAGCATATCAGATACTTGGTGACTGGCCCATTTTGTTGGATAGCAGAATAGTGTCTCTTGGGATAAATTCAAAGTTTGCTTCATATGCAGATTCCAGATGTTCAAAGACCCAAAATTTGATGGTCATTGGGGGTCCTCTCAGTATCAACCTCAAGTATTCCAATCATTTGGCATGATAGAAGAATTGCTGTTGAATTTTATAGCAGAACCAAGATTTAATGACTTGTTTTTAATTTATTTCAGATCTAATATACCATCACTGATAAACTGAGAACTTTGAATAGCAAATAACAGATCTGATGCAGCATAATAACCAGCAGATAATAATGTCAAACACATCCACAGTGAACACACAAATTTTACCCTAGGGAAACCTTTTACAGATGGAAAACCCCAGCAATAGAAAATATTCCTTTATTGATGATTGAGATGACAATGAACAGAGTTACTGAGAAGATTACATCAGACTTATACATCAGAGAGTAAATGTCCCTAGGGCATACACGTACCAAGAGAAAAATGCTGTAGACTGCCTGAAAGGAACCTCTATCTGCCTGAGAAGCTTACGGTTTGCTGACTTCAGCCCTTGTGGGACCCAATCTGCGGATTGGGAGATCTGTAGGGCCCGCAGCCTGCTACTGAGGCCCTGATCTGCATGAGAGGAGGGCTGATCTGCTACCTGGAGGGAAGATCTACTAAGGATAAGCCCCAATATGCTGTGGGGAGGTCTCGGCCTACTGGAGCAGCCCCGATCTGCTTACGTGGAGGTTCGTGGGGCCCTGATCTGTCCTCTCAGCCCTTGACGTGGTCACAGGTCAGTCTAGGAGAAGCTTGGAATACCCACACAGGCCCTCGCTGCCTTCAAACTGATTATGAGAATGCTTACCACCAAGAGAATTCCAACGCTAATAATTTAATGAAGGAGAAATTGCTTACAATGATGATGATGTGAATGGTATGAGCTTCACTTTTATAATTTTTCATTATACTAATACAATGGGTAAATACCATGGGTCTACAAATACCATGATCCAAAAACCACTTGACTTTTAAATTGATTATGAAAACAACTTAAAAAAAGCTCCTCTTCTAATTTCTCATTATGACTTAGGCATTAGGACTTTAGTCAAGTCTTCTTAGGATAAGTACTAGCCCCTCTTGGTCTATATGGTCCACACGTGCCAATCTCAAAGTTCACCATCATATATAAGGAAGATTTTCTCTAGATGATGTGATCATCTCGTTCTCCCCACTAACACCAAGGTCATATGCTAATTACTCCAACAAGGGGTGGCCAGTCCCTTGAGGAGGTCCCATAGCGCAACCATCTCAGATGACCAAGGAGAGGAGTACGTCACACATCATCTGCCTAGACCCAATCTAGGACTTCTCACGTTGATCTATATCAACGCCCTGGTAACTGTTAAAGTTAGTGCAGCTGCGAGACCCATTCTCAGAGAGGACGGTACCCTAGTCAGTTAACTAAGGTTCTTGGTCAAGTTAACCAGGCAGAGTAAAGAGTAAGACCCTAGAAGGTACCCTAGGGCCCCCAGCTGTCTCCTGGGGTTCTTGGTCGAGGACCAAGCAGGTTGATGCCATGGCAAAGTCCCTACCATGTGGCTAGGGCCCCTACTTGTCTCTAGGGTATTTTGGTCTGGGACTAGACAGTTTCTTGGTCACGAGGACCAAGCAAGTCCTGTAGGTTGAGACAGAGACCTCTTGATCCGGGACTAGGCAGATTCTTGGTCACGAGGACCAAGCAGTTCCTGCAGCGACATACCTTGTCAATTAACCAAGTGGATCTTGGTCAGTGGACCAAGATGATGATGTGCAATGTCCTCTTCTCCTAGGTCTTCGAGATGGTTGAGCTAGATGGTCTTCTCAAGGGACTAGCCACCCCTTGATGGAACCACTCGCATTTGACCTGAGGAGCAGTCTAGAGGACTACATGATCACATCATCCAGTGTGGACCCTTCCTTATACAGTGATGATGAACTTTCAGGTTGTGTATGGAACACTTGTACATTTGAGAGAGAGTTGATTGGTTGTACCCCACCTTGGTTTACTCACATTTGGTCTTTACACCTTGTTGTTCTTGGTCTTGTGGTACCTTGTCTTTGACTTGTGGTTAGTAGGGTCTTCTACCCACCTTGAGTTGTTTTGATTTGTACCACTTTGATGTTTTGGTCCTATGGGTACTATGATTGTTTGTCCACTTTGTGGTATACCCTTGGTCCTAGGGTTTATGGGTCATGTACCCACACTTATCTTATGTTGGGTCATGTGTTGGACCTTGTACCCTCAACTAACTAATTAAATGACCCTAGTACCCACCTAATGTCACCCTACTTATATTTTATGTTATTAAATGTGATTTTATTGTTTTGACCATAATGTGTTGGTACCCACCTAAGTCATTTACATTTTATATTTTATAACTTGTGACTTTTATTTTTATGTCCTAACTAAGTGGTACCCTCCTAAATCTATGGAACCCTAACTTAATTAAAAGATTAATTTAATGATCATTCTAGAAGACCCTAAGTTTCTATATATTGAAGTCTTAATTTGGCAAGTTAACATCATCACCATCTTTATTATTTTCAGCTCAGATATCTCCACAGCTTGACGCCAAGGGTTTCTAAGGTTTGAACTGCTGCCTTCTCAACTGTTTTGGGAATCCACCCACCTGCCAAAGTCCAAACATCTCAGATCTGATTTAGAACATTGCTGAAGGTTGACATCTTTGGCTGCTAGGGTTCGTTGCTGTATTTTTTATGGTATTTTCTTTGTGGAGCCCAACCCATCTACCAGTGATCATGTTTGAGGTTTAATCTGTTGTAAAAGAGATCCGGTCTGCTGCTAGAGGAATCTGATCTGCCTATATAAGATCCGATCTGCTTGTTTGAAGTCATTCCTGCTTAAATAAAGTTTGAACCAGGTCCGATCTGCTTAATGTTTACTTGGTTGAAGTTGTGATAAACCCTGATCTGCTCATTAAGCTGCCACACAGGTCTGATCTATTGTTTAAGAGCTCTGATCTTCCATACACCTGCTTGCTTGGAAGGCCGTGACACTAAGTCTTTGTTGTAAGCCCTAGATCTGACTCTTGGAGGAGGCCGTAAGACCTTAGGGTTTGCTTTTCAGTCTGCTGGTTGAAATTTTGTGAATGCCGTGAGGCCTGGGATCTGATCTGTCTTTTAGAGTGATCAACCAGCTAGCTTTAAGTCTGATCTGAGCATATCTTTGGAGGCCATAAATGTTGGGGTCTGCTGTTTGACTATTTCTATAAAATGATCTAAACCTGATCTAGACTTCCAAGACTTGTTCTACATCTTGAGACCTGATCTACTGTTGAGATCTTACTTGAATTTGGGCTTTGTTGAAATATGTGGTCTAACCCTGTGCTGAGTCCTGTTTAGACTGCTACTGTGTTTTTACTGTCTTTGACTGTCCTTGGTTGCCTGTGCTACAACCCTATCATCTCTCTCTCTCTCTAGTTTGTACTTGCCCTCTGAGTCAGGGTCATCTGGTTCCTAGTGATTGACTAGCCTCTGAGAGGCACAGTCCTTTTCTGAAAGTAAAATTTCTGAGTATAAAACAGGAAGGGTCCCACACTCCAGGTAAGTACCCTCACTTGACTTTTTATTGTTAACTTAACATGTTAGTTATTCTGCTATTGTTGATTACTTGTTACTGAAGATTACCTTAACACAGTGACCCAATTGGTAGTGTTAAAGATGAAAAGTTGAAAGAGATGAAAATTATGTTTCGGTATTATTTACTACTGTACTATTTCGTTTCAGTATTAGTTTGTTAAAAGTAATTTTGCATTAAAGTACATTTATTTTTATTATTCTGCATCAAACCCTAACCCTAACAAAAATTTAACAGTAACTGACCAGGTACCTCAGCCCCAGGCTGAATCAAGTTGACCTATGTCAACATCTTGGTAACAGACCAAGTGCCTCAGTCCCAAACTGAATCCATTCTCCCAGAGAATGGTTCTCGATGCTGCTGAAAAATCAACAATTACCACCTCATATTCTTGAAGGAATGATAGAATAGAAGGGTTTGCATATAAATGGTATTCCAAGCATGGAAAACTCAGACAAGTGAGTGATGAGCGCTAACTTGCTAACTTCAAAGAAGATTTAGACAATGGAAAAACAAAGCAGGATAAATCCTTGCAGCAAATCCTTGAAAAAATGAGAAATTTCATGCCAGACAATAGAGATTGTTACCCCCCATTTTGCATAGGCGTCCACATGTGATTTTTATCACATTTTCAGCAGGGGTTACAGGTTGATGAAGCTTTGGGATGGCCTATGTTCCTTCATGATATATTTTTGCTTCATTATTGTGATGATGTCCTAGTGTTGATGATGCACTAACATATGGATATTCATGATGGGATATGGTTGACATCTATGATGTTGGGAGCGGGGAGCGGGGAATGAGAGCGGAGCGAAAAGCAAAATTTTCAAAAGATCCCATTTCGGGAGTGTTTTTTATATAGTATATATTTCAATATATTTTGATGGATTTATATCTAAACAACATGTAGGATGTTGAATTAGCTATAGAAAACATGGATTAATCCATATAACATCAATCATCTAGTAGTTATAACTTATAACATTGTCATCAAATGATCAACCATAACAACTTTTATAAGAGCTTGGAAAAAAAGGGATGTACCATAACATTGTTATCAAATGATCAACCATAACAACTTTTATAGGAGCTTGGCAAAGAAGGGAGGTATCATAACATTGTCATCAAATGATCAACCTAGTATAGGAGCTTATAATATAGGAGAGGTAGGGAGCGCCTCGGGAGCGCTGGGAGCGAGCTCCCGAAAAGTGAGAGCTTCGAGAGCAGGAGCGGGGGGGGCACTCCCTCGCAATAGAGGTTGATATTGCTATGGTGGCTTTTGAAGGCCTATCTTAGTGGAGCACTCTAGCTTATGATACATGGATTGCACTAGAGGCCCCTTTGTTAGTGATTTTCCATAGAGTGCCTTCCTTGTGGCACTTGTTTGATGATGTATAGATATTTATGTTGTCTAGTGTTCTTGCCTTTTATCACGTGGATGACTTCATAATACTATTGGGTAGCATCTTTGGTTGAGTGCCCTCTTGTTTTCTTCATCTTTCACATATGGGGACATATTCTTGGATTGTAGAGCGGGTTGTTCCCTCCTTCATGGAGATGGTTGTTTATTGTGGACACTTTCTCTTTGGTTTTGATGCTTCTATCATGGATTAATGGTCTTCTATCATCGATTGATGGTCTCCTTGGTTCATGGATCGATGAGTTGGCATGAAGGTTGGGTAGTTGAAATGTGGGCATTCATTCCTTACTTTGATGAAATAATGTACATAAAGGGTTTTAACTTTTACTTGATGGATGGATTATTCTACACACATTTGTTGGTCTTCTGGATGAACGCCCACCCTTCAGAGGGTTGTTTACACAGTCATCTACGCCATTTTTGATGGCACATTTCTAGAGGGGCATCCTAGATTTGGGAGCAATTATCTTTTGACAAAGTGCCCAAAATTGTGCCATCTCAACGCCATTAAATACAGAGTCGCCACGGGATTTATGAAAAGTGGTTATAATAGAAAATCCGATAAATATTGAGGAAGTTAGAAATTCTATAACTGTCGTTTAAAGAACTGCCTATATTTTTGTCGTGCGTGCCTTTTGAAGCCTTTTCATGGAGAGCGTTCACCTTATTTGAGGAAGCACTCCACCTTTTGAGGCCCTTTTCTTTGATGCCTTCTTGTCATCATTCACCCTCATTTGATGGATGCACCCCCTTCTTGGGCCTTTCTTCTCTTGGACAAGGTACTTATGGCTTTGACTGACATTTATCATGGATATTGTTAGAGTTTGTTAGGGTTTAATCATAATGGAGGATATTCATTGTTTAAACTTTACTCCACCCTAGGCTAGATATAGGATTTATAATTATTTTATTGTAAGGGAAGTTGAGCTAACTCTCTATATAAAGAGTAGCCCTTCCTAATTTTTCCTCATGGTTGAATTTTTGGAGCTCTCTCTCTCTCTTAAGCTTAATTGATACATCTTTTCGGAGCAAATATCGTTGTGAGGGTTCCCTTCTTGTTCATGTGTGGCACTTTGATCTCGCTTGGAGCTTCATGGTTCTAAGTTGTATTGGGTATTTACATTGTCATTTCTATGCTTTTGCTTGAGCCATTGAAAGGGTATTAGTACCTCGTTGGAAAAAGGGGTTTTAAGTTAATCTCTATTTCATCATTTCTTTGCATGATTATTTATATGGGACTTATGTGTTGTTTCTTGTTAAGCAACAAATTCCCCAAAAAAACATGAAAAGAGCATAAATAGACCAGAAAGAGTAATCCACGCCTTAATAATGAAGAAAATAGATGAATAGTAAGCCTCTTCAAGGGGGCAACCTCCTTATACAATATACTAAGTACACAAAACAAGACAAGTTGAGATGATTCAAATGAAAAGGTATCCTTCCTATATATAGGAGACAAAGAGGTACAATTACAACTAATGAACCAAAGCCGACATAACTAATATAATAATACTAATGACAATTACCACTAATAGACCCAAGCCGACATCAATAATATGTAATGAGCCACAATATAGGGGGTAATGTGCCAACATTTAGGGCTTAACATGCCCCTCCCCTTCAGACAAGTATTGTCCTCAACGCTTGATTAGTGGTGGATGCTTCTATATGAAGGACTCATCTTCCCATGTTAAATCTTCGATTGGTAAGTTCTTCCACTTGATGAGGTACTCAGTAATAGCCCAATTGCGTAGTTGTTTGGTCCTTGTTTTCGTGATTTGTTCAGGTTCCAATATGACTTTGCCTTCTTCATCTAGCTCCAGCAAGATAGTTTGAATTGGGATCTTGTCTCCTATTTCCTTCTTTAAGCAAGAAACATGGAAAACTAGGTGTACACTTGAAGATGAAGGGAGTTCCAACTTGTAAACCACACTACCAATCTTTTGCAACACTTTATAAGAACCATAGTACTGAGGTGTTAATTTATTGTCTTTATTTAGTTGCTTGAGGGACATCTGTTTGTAAGGTTGTAGCCTCAGAAATACCCAATCCCCTTCTTCAAAAATCCTTTCACTGAAATGTTGATCTGCTTGTTGTTTCATCCTTTTTTTGACATAGCCAAGTTGTCCTTCAATAACTGGAGAACTTCTTGCTGGTGCTATAGGTGATCTTCCACAGCTTGAACTTTAGATTTTCCTTTTAAGGGGGATGTGATAGATGGAGGATGGTACCCATAAAGTGCCATAAATGGAGACATTTTTTATGACGTATGGAAGGAAGTATTGTACCACCATTCTACCAAAGATAACCATTACACCCACTGTGTTTGTTTGTCAGATGCAAAGCAGCAAAGATAACCTTCCAAACATTTGTTCACTACCTCAATTTGCCCATCGGATTGAGGATGATAAGATGAACTGTGAGCCAACTAGGTACCCAAACAAGAAAATAGTTTAGTCCAAAATTTTCCAGTGAAAAATGGATCTCGATTACTGACAATAATCTTCCAGTTTCCATGTAACTTCTGAATTGTTTCCATGAACGCTGCAGCAACTGTACATGTATTAAAAGGGTGAGAGAGTGCACAAAAGTGTGCATACTTTATGAGTCTATCAACAACCACCAGAATAATATTCTTCCCTTTTGACTTGGGTAGACCTGTGATAAAATCCATCGAGACTTCCTCCCAACGCTGACAAGATATTTTTAATGGTTGTAAAAGACCTGAGGTCTTAACTGTTTCAACCTTATTGTGTTGGCAAACCAAACGTTCTGCCACGAACCTTTGAACATCAGATTTAAGACCTTCCCAAAAAATTCCTTCTTGACCCCATAGTACGTTTTTAGGAATCATGAGTGCCCACCAATAGGAGAGGTGTGTAATTCCAAAAGGATATTTTGTTTGAGTTGGGAGTTCTTACATATATAAGTGATCCTTATATCATAGTGAATCCTTTTTCCACAAAAAAGTATCTAATACACTCGGATCCTTTTGTAACTTTTGAATGAGCGTCCACACAAATTGGTCATTCTTCCATTCTCCCCTTGCTTCTACTACACAATCGGGTTGTATAATCGAAATCGCACAAAGTAATGCCTCAACATCCTCATATTTTCTGGAGAGTGCATCTGTCACCACATTCTGTTTCCCTTTTTTATAGATGATTTCAAAGTCATATCTCAACATCTTGGTTACCCATTTTTGTTTCTCTTATGAATATAGTCTCTGTTCCAATAAGTATTTAAGACTTTCATGATCTATTTTGACCTTGAAGTGCCTACCTACTATGTAAAGATGCCATTGCTTAAGTGCATGTAGTATTGCCATCATTTCCTTCTCATAAATGGGTTTCTGTAAGTTCTTTCCCTTGATTGGTCAACTTTCGAAAGCAAAGGGTCGTCCTTCTTGCATTAGAACATCACCGATTCCATTTCCTAAGGCATCACATTCCACAATGAAGGTTTTTGTTAAGTCTAGTGTGGTCAAAAGAGGAGCTATGCACATTGCCTCTTTAAGTTGTTCAAAAGCTTGAGTTGTCTCTGGAGTCCAAGAAAAAGCTTCCTTATTCAATAATGTTGTTAAAGGTGCTACTATTCTTCCATAGTTCCAAACAACCTTGTGGTAGTACCATGTCAAGCCTAAGAATCCTCTTAAGATTCTTCAAGTTGTTAGGAATCAGCCAGTCCATCATGGCTTTAATTTTGTTAGGGTCTACCTTGACACCTTTATGAGATACAATATAACCCAAATACTCTACCTTCTTTACTCCAAAGAAACATTTGGAAAGTTTTGCATATAGTTGTTGCTCCTTTAGTAGTTGTAGCACCCTGTCAACATGTTGAACATGTTCTTCCCAAGATTTTCTATAGATCAATATATCATCAAAAAATATTAACACAAATTTTCTAAGGGCTTGAAAATGGAATTCATTAAACCTTGAAATGTGGAAGGTGCATTTGTAAGGCCAAAAAGCATGACCGGAAATTCATAATGACCTTCATGAGTTATGAATGTTGTTTTAGGGATGTCTTCTTCCTTCATTCTAATCTAATGATACCCTGAACAGAGATCCAACTTTGTGAAGTAAGTTGCTCCATGTAGTTCAACTAACAATTCATTAATGATAGGAATGGGAAACTTATTTTTAATGGTGATCTTGTTGAGCTCTCTATAATCTGGACACATACGCCATGAGCCCTCCTTCTTGTGTACCGTTACTACTAGTGCAGAGTAGGAACTTTGGCTAGGGCTAATTATGCCAACCTCTAACATTTCTTCAACCATAGGCCCAATTTCACTCCTCTAGCCATAGGGGTATCTGTAAGGTATGATGTTAGGAGGAACACTTCTTGGAATTAAGTGAATAGCATGATCAAAATATCGAGTAGGTGGAAGACCTTTTGGAATATCTTCAAATACCTTGGACTGCTTATCAATGACCCTTTGGAGATCCATGAGAATAGGAGGCTTAGATGTTTGAACATCTAGTGATATCCATGGGAATAGGAGGCTTAGATGTTTGAACATCTAGTGAGCATAATTGTGCAATTATACCTTGATGTCCTTTTTTTAACAATTTTTTCATACCATTAGAGTTTATCAACTTGCTTGGCTTCCCTGTCATACCCCTTAATTCAAATTTTTTTCCTTCCCATGAAAAGTTCTTGAAAATTAAAAGTCATTGTTCCCAATGATTGTAACCATTGAACCCCTAAGACAACATCAGCACCACCCATTGGGATAGCAATCATTGAACTATTCAATGCACATTCCCCCATAGTAAGATTGTTATTATGGCATTTCCCTAAGCAATTGATAGTTCCTCCATCTGCAATCATTACTTGAAACTCTGGTGCTGGATATACAAACCAATTGAGAGCTTTGGCTTGTTTACAGTGAATGAAATTATGAGTACTACCAGAATCAATCAACACTATTACCTTTTTCTTTTTGATGTATCCTTCGATCTTGAGAGTTTGGGGAGTGCTAATTCCAACCAATGCATGAAAGGATATGGTGGGAGTAATCTCTTATATTTCTTCAACTTGAAATGGTTCCTATTCTTTTGCTTCCTCCTCTTCACAATATATGTAGAATAATTTCTTCTCACCACACTTATGTCCCTTACTATGCTTGCTGTCACTATTAAAGCATAGGCCTTTTGCTCTTCTTTCATCAAGTTGTTAGGGTGTCAACCTTTGAGGTGGGTTAGAAGAAGGAACATTATTCTCTCTATATGTGTTGGAACTGGTCCTTTTAGTAGCCATCGCTATATTTTTACTTTCAACCTTCCTTGCCACCATGAAATCCTTCTCTAAGGATGTTGGTTCGAAGAGGCGCACCTCATGTTGGATGTTATCCTTCAAGGTTCCAATAAAGAGATCCAACAATTTATCATCTGGTATGTCGTCCACTCTGAGACTCAACTTTTGAAATTGTTGAATGTGCTCTCTTACTGGACCTTTTTGCCTTAGATTTATCAATTGTGTAAAGAAGGAATTGTCTTAACATCATCACGGTATGAATATCAACTCTTTTATAAAAATGGACCAAGAGATAATGGAGTTCTTTTGGCGTTCACAAAGCCATTGGTATTTGGTACCACACAAACTAATTAGGTTCTAAATATAAAGATGCAACAGGTACCTTTACAAGATTTGGCACCTGGTGTATATCAAAGAATTGCTCCATCTGAAATATCCATGTTATGGGGTCCTTGCCATCGAACTTCCTCATGTCAACCTCGGGGAGTTGGATACCCCTTGGGGACCATCCCATATTACTTCCATTATTAGAATCAATTCCTCTTGGAATATTCTCACACATCATCATCACCTGTAGGGATATTTTCCTTTGAATTTTGTAGGAGATTAGCAATCCTTTTCATATTCTCCTCCATCTTATTATCCATATGTCCCATAATCTTCTCCTCTACATTAAGTAAATCAATCGTTTTCACAGGCCCTTTAATCATATCTTGCAACTTGGACACTCAAAAAGGTAGGTCTTCACTTTCATAGTAGGTAACGGATGAATCCTCAGGTGGCTTACGTGGAGTATGATTTTTTCCACTTCCTTTTGATGGCATTTTGAACAATATAAATGTGTATCACACTTTGTGTTCACCTCAAATAGATCCTTCTACTAAAAGTTATTTCAAAATTTAAAATGGTGTACCTTTTTCCAACCCTGATTTGAAGACTGAATTCCAACTGAGGCAATTCTGAAATTTCAGCCCCTCTAAGTCTGAAATCTCAGCCTATGGTAGCCTGATATGTCATCTTTCCAATGACGCAAGTCTCGTTGAATTTGGATGTGCCAAAAAAAAGTTGTGACAATTTTCCCAACACTAGTTATTTTTGGCCTTTTGAATTTGATTCTTAAATCGCTACCACGGATACTATAGTATGTCTTCTTTCCGATGCAACTGATCTCACTCAATTTGGATCTCGCGCGCTCCAAATATAACAATTTTCCCTAGAACACCTGTTTGAGACTAGCTTTTGGGCTAGTCAAAAACCCTAACTTCCCGAGGGTATAACTCCAAACCTGTAATGAGTCAGGATCTGAAAATTTTAGCATAGATAGTTCGGCATGTTTTCTAGATGGGTTCTGAGTTTTGTTGTCTAAGACCCTGCAAAAAAAAAATATAGCGAAAATGCTATGATGACATGTTTTGGAAGCGTCCAAACTCTGATACCAAATGTTAAGCAACAAATTCCCCAAAAGAGCATGAAAAGAGCATAAATAGACCAGAAAGAGTAACCCACACCTTAATAATGAAGAAGAGAGATGAATAGCAAACCTCTTTGAGGAAGCAACCTCCTTATACAATGTACTAAGTACACAAAACAAGACAAGTTGAGATGAGTCAAATGAAAATGTCTCCTTCCTATATATACAAGACAAAGAGGTACAATTACAACTATTGGACCCAAGCCGACATAACTAATATAATAATACTAATGACAATTACCACTAATAGACCCAAGCCAACATCAATAATATGTAATGAGCCACAATATAGGGGGTAACGTGCCAACATTTACGGCTTAACATATCTTTACCTTGATTTGGATTGTGCAACCTTCAGCCTGTACTTATAGTGTTCAACCCCAAGAACTTGAAAGGAAGGGGATTCTTCATTCGACTCCTTCCCTTGTAAACCCTATCATCAAGTATGGTTTGGGTTAGCTCATGCAATTCTTCTCTCTTGGTGACATATCAAGCAAGGCCCTCTTAGTTGATGATTCTTTGACTCCATTTTCCCTTGATTGGCATTAGTTCCTAGAGTGATCTCTTTTGTCCTCACATCACCTCTTTTAGTTCCTATACTACAAAAAACAAGTGCTTTTATAGAGCTACTCTTCAAATCAACTTGTACTTCATTGTTTATAGCTTTGCTAATCTTATCTTAGGGAAGCCCCCCTTGAGTTGGAGAAGAGCCAACCTAAAGTGTGATGAGGGTTGGTGTGGTGGCATGGCCTCCCCTCTTGAATCCCCCTTGTGTTAGCATCTACTTCTTTTGGACTTTAGTCACACATCCTGATTTGGCATGTAATGGAGCTCAAGTATGTCTTCTCAGTGCAAGCTAAGAAATAGATTGAAGTCGGAGGACCAAACAATTCTCCGGGCAGACTCAAAAGAGTAGTTTGAAGAAAGGATTGTGGATAATTATTTTGGCAAGACAATCAAATTTGAAAGTTTGCAATTCCCAAAGCTCCAGCTCAAGAAATTGGCTTTGCACCCAAAGGGTCAAACCTAAAGTATATCTAGATCAGAGACTATTGGGAGTCAGGACCAATGTTACAAAACTCGAACTAAGGAATAACTCAACCATGATCCAAAATGATTGCTTTAGGAAAATACAGTTGACTCAAAAAAAAAGTGGAGAACATTACAAAATACATCAATTTTTAATTTTTATTCAATTAACTGTTTTGGTAAAATGGTTCCTAACTTTAATTTAAAAAAAACATTTTACAAAAAGAGTGTCATTGACGCAAACATCTGGAAGCAAGACAAGACATCAATAGGCATCACTAGGATGAGCTAGCTACAACATCAAATCATCCCTTTACAAAGCATTTACACCATTCAAAGGAGCAGCATGAATCTGAAGAAAAACATTGCCCCCAAATTGGTTGATAGCATAAGGATGGCACAATCCCAAGGCTACATCCAGAAACCAGATCTAAAAACCCTAGAGGCAGCATGGCTATAGCACAGAGAGCCTAAATCTACCCCTTAGACAACTAGTAGAGAGTGGGGAAACACACTCCCAAGGCGACTTACTAGTCAGACCCGACATTTAGAGAGGGCCAAAGGAAAAGGAGAAACAACGGGCCCAACTACTAAACCACACACAGACCATGAATATACTATAATCAACAACAAAACCCCGGCTAGGATGCATCATTAGGCCACCACATGAGAAAAGCATCGTGCCACAAGAGCATCGACCCCATGAGCAGGTCAACTGAAAACCTTCACTCACCCCCCATACTCCAACATTCATGTTAGAGACGATGCTCACAAGGCACAACCATCATACCCAAGCCTAAAACCCTACCATAAACCACATCAATAGGCAAGCATAAACTGTTTTGAAGCCAAGTTGAACAATGAGCACTAGCAGCAACCCAAAATGGGATAGAACAACCTCTTTTGAGCAACAACCACACAACCTCAGAGCACACGACCATCATATGAACAAGTCTGAGAATCCCACAAACCATGAACCACAACATCAATCGCCATACTATCATAGCAAGCAAAAGGTCAAAATAATGAACTAAAATCCCAAACGATTAACCAAAGGTTTTTACCTCCTCTTTGTAATGCCATACCACTGCCTCCACACATAAACTGGTCATCCATAAACCACTCCCAGCCTCTCTAGGATAAAACCCTATTTGGGTTCAATGCAAGGACAACAAAGGAGAGAGGGAGGAAAGCAACTCTCATATACACCCATTGAGGCCCCTTCCCTTGGCACATCAATGTAGAAGACACTAATCGACATCTTTATTCAATTAAAATAAAATATAAACTTTAAACAACATCAAATAATCACATTGCCAAACAAATATGCAAATAAGATACATACACAAGACACAATATGTTCAAAAACATACAATGTATATCATATGTTAACAGTCGATAGTTGTCAAATCAAACAAATATAAACCTATCGCGGAAATTTCTTGCAACAAACCCACAAACACTGTGCAGGAATCTCAATCTTAGTGTCTTGCAATTTTTAATTTCTAGGTACAAGGTTATACTTTACATTTATGCTAAAAACTAAAAATTGTTATGCATCCTGCTCAGACTAGGAAAGGGTTATGCATTATTGCCCTAAGCACTTACATGTATCCATCAGTTTAAACGGTAATAAAATTCTTTGTTGTTGCTAACCAACAAAATAAAGTAATTGGCATTACACTGGGGTTAATGAAGATGTCTGGTAAAGACCAAATATCATAATACTGTGCTCAGTCCTTTAGATATTTGTGTCATAACCTGCAGCAGAAACGAGTTCTCTGAGGTTATGCATCAGTGTGTGTTCAATGGTTCAAGAGGTTACTATGGATCCCAGAACCGGTTTCCTGTAGGTTCATAATGTGTTTCTGGTATCGGAAACATTTCCAAAAACCGCCCCGGAAACGTTCTCTCTCTTTCGTTAATCTTTATCTGTGTCTAATAATGTATGGCTGTATGCTTGATGATTATCTACAATAACCATCATATAGTCCATCATATAATCCAGACCCTAGATCATAGCAACATACAGTTTGTTTGGTAAAGGTAGTTGTCCCCAGTTACTACAGTAACTTTGATCAAAATGTCTATCAGAAATTAGAATCCATTGTTAACATAATCTCAGTTTGCTAATTGTTTCAGTAACGGGTCAGAAGAATGCCCGGTGTTGAAGCGTATCCCGTTTTAAAATCCATGAATCATATATAGAAATAACCACAATTCGGTTGATGCCAAAAAAAAAATTTAGCGAAAATAACTCTAGGAAGAAAGGTTGTGATACTTCGATAGGGGTAGAAGAAGAACAGTAGAGGGGTTTGTAGTTGGAACATGAATTTATTGGATTTCATACATTGTTTAAAGGATTGGAAGTACCAGAGAATCTTCTGATGCATTCTTGCGAAGTTCGGCTTGGAGTTTTTCACTATTGGTGTTGGTGAACTGCATGACGCCGTAGCCGATGACACCGGGGATAACACCGCATATTGTAGCAAAGGTATAAAAGAATTGCTTTGAATCCCTGCAAGATCTCACTATCCATCTCCATCCCGCACTCTTCTCATACATAAACGCCATCAAAACCCTCTCCAGTAAAAGACCCTGCTCTGCAATCTCTGACCTGCGTTTCCCAATTTATGTATACTGAGCAATCTCTGACCTGCGTTTCCCAATTTATGATACTGGTTATACATAAATACTTTTAATCAAATTTTCACAAATATAATAAATATAATATTTTTAATCCAATTTTCACAAATATAATAAATATAATATTTTTAATCCAATTTTCACAAATATATGATAAATATAATATTTTTAATCCAATTTTCACAAATATATCATAAATATACATATATAATATTTTTAATCCAATTTTTAATCCAATTTTCACAAATATATGATAAATATAATATTTTTAATCCAATTTTCACAAATATATCATAAATATACATAGACATTTATACAATAAAATCAAACATATACTTAAAAACTAAAAATATGAAATCTCAACAACCTGGATTAGAAGGAAACTATGGTTTCCATGAGTGTGAGAGAAGGAAACTAGATATTAACAACTATTTTAATGAGAAAGTATAAAATTGAAGTGTATTTATGTTTTATAGTGTTTAAATAATTAAAGTTTTTTTTAATTGTTTTTAAAAAATTATTTGTTCACTAATAGGAATCTGTATCCGTATCCGTATTACACCTACACCCAATATTCGACGAATTCGAATTTGTTCCGAATTTTCATATACGAACTACCAATACGGCCAAATTATGTTACTATGGATATTAGTGAACCCTCCCATCAGTTTTTAACTTTTAAATATGGAACCCCAATTTTTAACTTTTAAATATGGAACCCCAATGAGAAGCGGTCAAGAAGAAAAAAATCTTTTTGAGGGTGGAGGTACAAATGTATACTTTTAATCTCCTAAATTCTCAATCCCATGTCTTCATTTATGTGAGCATCAATTGATGCAATGAGTGTTAAGTGAAATATTCAAAACCATGAGAAATTGGTCAATTGTGATTACACTCGTGAGATATGGGTCATAGATTAATGACTTACACCACACAAATGAACCCAAAAATGATATATCATATGTTAGATTGCGAAAACCCCTCATACTTAAATAAAAAGAGTCAATGGAGCTCTAACTAAATAGTTCAAGAGGCACAATACTTGCTAAGATTTTGCAAATGTGGTAGCAAGTTAAGTGGGCTTGATTGTGGGAAAACTCCACAATTAAGCGTGCCTGAGGAATCTTGGACTGAGTGACCTCTTGGGAAGTCTTGATTATTGTGTGCAAGCTTATGCTATGCGATCCATTTTGCTAGTCTCAATCCCACTTCTTCACTCATGTTATACTTAAAGATTAATTTTTCAATTGATTATTCATTTTAGATACAATATTTTTTAAAATTTTGCTTTATCTTAAAAAATACGAAGTTATAAATAAAAATATGTGAGCATATTATAATAAAAAGGTGATTAACCTAATCTAAATACCAAAAGTATATATTTATTCTAATTAGTTTAAAGAAAAAAATTAGCATTGTTAAAATAATAACAAACTCTCATGAGCTCCATAGAGAAACAAAGCGTGGGACGAAACAATCTATCATCTTTGTAACATTAAAAAGGTTGAAGATGAAAATCACCCAAAAGGGTTGAATCGATTGGCGAAGAACAAGGATTGTTTCACTAATGGGCAAGGTTCAATTTCCATGAGGGTTTTTCCTAGATACATGTGTTCACCTTGAGGTAGTGATTGAATGTGTGGTTGCACTCAGAGATGTTACATTAAATGATTTCGTGATATTTGCACAAATAAGTGGATTAAATCCCATCCCCGTGTCCTTCAAACGTAAAGAGTGGCAAGTGCGGGGGGGTCATCTTTGATCTTGGAGGAACACAAGAAATCAACTTCGCATGGGGATTATGTATAGCAACAAAAAACCAAGTGGAGGCTTATGCTCTTCTACAAGGAATGAAGGTCGCATCCTCATTAGACATAAGAAAATTGATGGTCTTTGGGGATTCTTCAATCGTAATATCACATGTGAACAATAATTCATCACCAAAGGATAATAAACTTGATCGAATCATTGATAGACTAATAAGAGAAAGTCATACATTATTTGAGAAGATCCAATATCTTCATATCCTCAAGGATTTAAATAATGAAGTCGCCAACCAAGCTTCAAAGTTAGAAGAAGGAAAAATTAGAATTGCATTCATTCACATCCACTAAGTCTTCATTTGTCCCAATTACATGTCAATCCAAGCTATGGATAAGCCATGTCGCATCAATATTAACTCACTCAAGGGAAGAAGGCACAACTCATTAAGAAGCATCATGTCTCCACACATGCCTATGTTAATGTATCAATCGAGTTTTGAAGCCATGGCTCTCATTTTCGTAAGTGAGTATGGGATATTGGTGGTATTTAGGCTTGGCACTTGCACTCTTTCAAGTGTTTTTCGACTCCAAGTAAGCTTTGCTCGGTCTCTTTGGCCACTTATAGTTGTCAATTGTGTCTGGTTTCATAGATTGGGACCTGGGCTTGAAGTCTATCCATGAATTATAGCTTTGGATGTTTATAGTTGCAGTGTCTTTTATTTGGATTCTCTTGGGAGTTAGTTAAAGGGGATAGCCCCTAGGTCCACATGCATAGAGCATTACCTTCGTGTTAGATTCTTACCGTAACCTTCACACTTTAGGCTATGTAGTAGTTACTCAATTAATATATGTGGCCATCTCCTTTGAATAAAGTTGTTTAGATAGAAGTGGTTAATTAAATAATGTAAAAAGGGTCTCTTTATTAACAGGCCCACTACATAGTTGGAACTCATTGATTATGGGACCACAAGTAGCTACGGTTTTGGCTAGTGGAGCCTATTTAAAGAGCTAGAGGTTATGGATTGTTTTGTTGAGTATTGTTGTATTTGGAACTTGGCTCAAGTGAAAGGTCACCCCACATTAACAAGCAAGTGAACATTGATTTCTATTGGAATATCATAATAGAAGGGTCGATTTTGCAGCATTTCATTTCAATTGTATTTGTGTTTGGTATTCTACAATATAATTTCTAGTTTTTTGCATTATAAATCTTCCTATACTTGGTTGTGTTCTAATTTTAAGGGTTAAAGAACACTACAAATGGTATCAAAGAACTTTCCTAAGCCTATACACCTCTATATTTTTTGTAGGTTTTTTCAAGCTATAGACATGTTCCAACATATTTAATATACAGTTCTATCGTTTGATGGATAAAACTGCAATTGGGAAATATTACATGTAGAAAATATAAGAGATTTCACCTAGTTGGGCACTCTTGTAACCCTTGTTGGTACCCCTTCGAGTAGTATCTCATCAAACAACACACAGAAATTCACTTCCACATACCCTCAAGTATATCAAAAGTCCCCTAAACAACTTGAAACCAGTTTTAGATAATATGATTGACCATCTTATCACTATAGTGGCACCAAGCACAACAATCAATAAGATTAGTCTCTATTACTTAGGTAGTCAGATAGTACGGCGAAGGGCACAATTGAGCCTCATCGATTAGTTCTCTAAGAGATTGGGACGAATACTATTTTTGGATCTTGCAAGTATATCAGAGAGCTATAGCACCTGGAATTCACTTGTCCTCGTGACCCTAGAAACCATGTCCTTTATGACCAGCTAACAAAATTCCTACATCTTTGTATCCAAAAGGAATTTGGTAATTTTCTCAAAGTAGTAATATTCCACAGGGAGTAACACTCCCACCGGCATTAAAAAGGGAAAAAAAGAAAAAAAAAATTGGGACCACCAACACCATAGCAGTCGACCTATCTCAAAAGCATCCTTGCATTGTGTTGATCATATTGGTATACATCTACAACAACTATTTTGTATGGACCCAAAAATACAACATTTGGTGGTGCGTCTCAAAAGACTCCTCTTTCGCCCCTGGTTGTTTTGAGATAAGATAGTGTTCATACTTTCCAACTCATAAATGGTCCCATGTTCCACACTCAAAATCAACCATGCATGAAGAACCAAAAAATGGACCCACCTAAAACACCCCAAGCACTTGAAAACATGGTCACTGAATTCTAGGAATAAGTCACAGGTATCAATGCCAACATGGATCTCTAGAGCCAAGTATTGGATCAGTTATGTAAACACCTAGGCTTAGATTTAAAAATAGAGGATTCAACCACATAAGCATTTGTAAAAGAAGTATAGGGCACTTACACTCTCTTTCTAGATACCCAACCTCCACCCTTTCAGGATAAAAATTTATGGCCCTGCTTTTTGAAGGTAAGTTCATGCACAAATTTGATGGCTTCAATACCTTAGGCTAGGTTACCCAAATGGAACACCATTTCCCTCTCCATGGCATTATTCATGGTCTCCAAAAATTAAAAGTGGGAATCTTCTATTTAGACTCTGAGCGTTGGAAATGGTGACATTGGTATTACAAATCTAATCGTAGTTATGTTCCTTGGACCCAATTTGTGAAGATCCTTCATGATCACTTTGAACGTGAGACTCACTACTTGGGAAGATTAACAAAATTACGCTAGAGCAACATAATTATGGATATATTACATACTTTAAGCAATTAGCAATCCACACATAGGGCCTCTCTTATTCTATTTTTAGAGAAATTTTCCTTGGTGACCTAAAAGAGGCAATTCAAGCACATGTCATAATGGATCACCCCAAAACATGGTTGGAAGCTTGTGATAGAGCTAGGGAGGTCGAGATGGTAATCAAAATACAAACTAAACAACCTTCATTATATATTCACAATATACCCTCCATGGCACCTACTCTCAACACCTCCAATCCTCTACCATTAAGAATCCAAAAGTTGTCACCATAAGAGATGGAAGAATTTTAATGCCTCATTCTTTGCTATAAGTGTAATGAAAGGTATTTTAGAGGGCATAAATGTAAAGAAAAAAAGTTACACCCAATAGATGTATGCCCACAAGATCACCTCAGAGATATAACAATTGAAGGTACTAAAGAACCAGAAGTAGAAGATATTACTTCGCCTATGGAAGACAACACCACCTTGCAAATTCTAGGTGAGGATCCCCAAATCTCTCTCCATGCCTTTGTTGATGTATTTGTAACTTCGGAAGATATTCACTTGTATATTGTATTTGTACTTTATTGTATCCCCAATGGAGATGTATTATTCCTCCGATTGGAAGTGTCGTCAGTTGTACTTGCAAGTGTCGCAAGTTATATTGTAAGTGTCGTAACTTATACCTTGATGGGTCGGCCCTGTATGAGTCATGTGGGTTAAAGGGTTATTAGAGCACCCTAGTGGGGTCGGCCCAGTCAACATTATGTTAAGTGGTTAGGTTAGGGCTGACCTAGTTGAGTAAAGGTCAAGTGAAAGTAAAAGTATAAATAGAGAGTGTGACTCTCTCATTTGACACATTCTCTCATTCACTCACTTCGCATTAGTGAGAGAGAGGAGGAGTGCGCACAAGTGGAGGAGGAGTAGCTGCTGTAGTAATCTCTCTCTTGGGGTTTGATCTTTGTGATCTTTGTATTGGTGCTTATTCTATCTCTGAGGAAGTTGCGGGGTTTTTCACCTTCTTGGTTTTCCCTGGTGAAATGTTTTGTGTCTCTTGTCTCTTGTCTCTTATGCTTGATATGTTGTACATGTTGTTCTTGTAGTTAAAATCCTAGATCATATTGCATTAAATGATGAAAAACTAACATGGTATTAGAGCTAGCCTGAAGGAAGGCATGGTATGGCATTTATGACACTTGTTGCACTTGCGACAAATTGGAAGCTAGGGCTTGGTATAGTAAAAACCAGTCATTGTGGAACTTTCGCTATAAATCCATTTTGGAAAAGGTTCAGGTTTTGAAACTTGTACAGGTCTAAGATAACATACCCATGTACCTTGTGTCCAAAGCACAACATCTAATTCGTTGTACTTTCTGTTTTATGATTCGTACAATTTAGGGTTTCTACGTCTTCCAGATCTCAGTCATAAACAGGTGACCTAGGAAAAAAGGTCACAACTTGGGCTAGGAAGCTCCAAATGAAATTATGTAAAAAGTGACAGTAAGAGCACGAACTGTAGTTTCACAGGTCCAGGTTTCAGAGGCTGAAGTTGAAACAGTGACACGTGGCACTCTGTACAAGTTCGTTATACTGTTTAATCCCATAAACAGGTCACGTTGCGACATTTGGCATATCTCTCTCTTAGAGAATCCATTTGAGTTCAGACCTATGGGGTTGGAAAGATGGCAAGTCAAGATACCACAGGTCTAAATTTCAGACCCCGTGGATCCGAAATTTCAGAGATGCACCGGAAACAATAAGGCACATATTTCTGTGAAATAGAATTGGATTCTGAGCATTCTCATTTTTGGCTTGTCACTGCTGCGGGAAATTAGGGATTTTGACAAAAATGTAAGTTTGGAGTGATCTTAGCATAGGATTACCCTCCTCAACAAAATTGAAATTTAGAGACCAAGTTCAATGTTTTTGGTTGGGTAGAACCTCGGGCATTATCAAACCCTAGTTCGGGATCTTGGTCGGAAAGGTGGAAAATCAGGGTTTCTGCAAAAGTTGAAAATTTTGGAATCTGTGACCACGGCTAGATGCTCCTTGAAAAAATCAAAGTTTAGAGCACAAGATCGAACCTTTTGGCTGGGCAGAACCCCTGGCATTATCAAACCCTAGTTCGGGATTTTGACTAGAAGGTCGAAAAGTTTCAAAGGCAATTTTGAGGGGTCAAATTTTGGAGATTTCAAAATTGAAGTATACCAGCTTGATCAGCTCAGCAAGGCACATCTTTTCATCAAATCAGAAGTTTGAAATTCAAAGTTTGAATTTTTAGGGTTTCTCTGGCAAACCCTAATCCAGCTCCAGATCCAGTTTCAGCAAATCAAAGTGGATTGGGTTAATCCTAGAAGAGAATCAATTGGACACCTACATAAGTGAAGAAGTTCCAGTTTCAGAGGGAGATGAGGCTAATGCCTTACATAAGAAGATTACAAGCAATCTTGACTGGTATGACTTGAAGAGATATAGGTGTGTTTTGAAATATGTTCATGATTAAGTTTATGATATGTTTGTCTTCATTTGAGGTTAGTACAATCTTGATTAATTTTAGACTTGTCTTATCACACTGTGATGTTGTATGAGGATGATGTTGTCCACTAACATGAAGGGTACATCAAGAAAGACAAATCAAGATCTAAATCAAGAACATATGACCATGGTGACATGAAGACAAAGACTCATCCATAGTCATGGATCACATAGAAGCTCTACTTACGAGGTATGTATAACTTGGTCCTACAATTATTAACTTATGAGATATGCAGGTTGCTAGCACAAGGTCTCTAAGAGAACAAAGAAGACATTGTTTGGGTATGTTAGACAAACATGATAATCCAGGTATGTTTTCCTATATCAAGTTAGAATCCTACTTTGTGTTAGGATCTTAGGTAAGTATACTTTTGTATGATTGATAGTGATTATTCATGAAGTTATAAGTTTGAGTAATCATGGGTTTATGCATATTATACTTCTCACTTTGATTGATGATATGGCAAACCAGAAGAGTCCTATGGTCAAGTAAGAATATTCATGAGTAAAGAAGTACTCCCTGAAACCTTTAATACTAACGCTTGTGATAAATTACCTGTGTATGAAATGATCATGACCATTCATGTTTAATATTATTTAGAATCATAATGTTTTGATAGTATTGAGATTATACTAATGGATGTATGACTATGTATGAGATCTTGAGGATGACACAATGATGACACTAGTGCACACTTAAGCATGCATAGTGGTCCAGGATGGATATAAGTTCAAGGACAGATAATCCAGGAAACAAAGATCAAGAGGGAACACACTCCAGTAGTTCCTGCAAGGAAGCAAAGATTAAGAGGGAGTCCACCCACAATTAAACAAAGATAAGTATTTGAATTGTCATATGATTACTTAAATAATGTTGTCCAGTCGTGTACATACTTATGTTCCTAGATTTAGGATGTATATTATGCATATTAGAAAAGTTGCATTAATGAACAAGATACTACTAATATGCAAGTAATGGGTAAGTGGCCTATGGTACTGTACAACATTCCATTGCTACTTATCTAGAATGAAACCTCTTTGCTAACACGTTGGGAGTTGTGCACACTCTTAACAAATGTTTTGGTAGAGATGGAAGGCATCTAGAAAGTTACCGTGTGAATACGGGATATGGATAAATGTTGTATTGAAGCATTGGCTAAGATAATTGCATGACTGTATGACATATGTCTTTATGCATAAGAATTTTTTTTTAAAAACTATGAGAAGTTTCTAATCATGCAATTGAATTTGACTTGTAGGAAAGATTGTGTACAATCACCTACAAAAGAAGGACACCAACATTTGTTCTAGCAACGAAGTTCACTGTCTATTGAAGATATTGAAGAATCTGAAGTTCCCAGGATCTGGGATGCAGTAATGGAAGGATGCCATGATCGAGGAATACCAATCGATCATGAAGAATGATGTTTGGGATGTGGTCCCAAGACCAAAAGGGAAGTCTGTTGTGACTTCCAAGTAGATCTACAAGATCAAGCATGTTGCAGATAGTAGCATAGAGAAATACAAGGCAAGATTTGTAGCTCGTGGCTTCTCCCAGAAAGAGGGGATAGATTATTAAGAGACTTTTGCACCTGTAGCCAGATACACTTCCATCAGAATAGTACTTCCTCTGGCTGCAGTGATGAAATGGAAGATACACCAGATGGATGTCAAGACAACTTTCTTGAATGGTGTAGTCGAAGAGGAAGTGTATGTGGAGCAGCCACTTGGTTTTGAGACACATGACAAGGAGTCATATGTGTGCAGATTGAAGAAAGCCTTATATGGCTTGAAGCAAGCACCTAGGACATAGTACGACAGGATAGACAGCTTCCTGTCCAGTTTGGGCTTTACCAAGAGTAAAGAGGATTCCAACCTTTACTACAAGGTTGAGGAAGGCAATCCAGTGATACTCCTTTTGTATGTGGATGACCTATTTTTGACAGGAGAGGATAGATTGATTGCGACACGAAGAGGAAGCTTGCTACCAAGTTCAAGATGAAGGACTTGGGCATGATGCATTACTTTCTACGTATGGAGGTGTGGCAGAGTGCAGATGGAATCTTCCTTGGACAAGGGAAGTATGCAGTAGAGATCCTGGAGCGGTTCGGGATGATGGACTGCAAGGCCATGGCCACACCTATGGCATCGAACCTAAAGCTATTGAGTGATGTTTCATCAGAGTCGGTTGATGTCACAGTGTATCGTCAGATGATTGGGTCCTTGATGTACTTGACAAACACAAGACCAGATATTTTCTTTGCGGTGAACACCTTGAGCCAGTTTCTGACAGATCCTAGACATGTTCACCTGATTGCTGTAAAGCATACTCTAAGGTACCTAAAGGGTACAATTGATTATGGGCTCAAGTATGATGCGAATCAAAATTTTAACCTGGAGGGTTATGTTGATTCAGACTGGGCAGGAAATGTTGCATATAGGAAGAGCATCTCAGGGTGCGTCTTCAGTATGGGATCAGGTGTGATCCTTGGTTTAGCAGGAAGCAATCCTTCGTAGCACCGAGTACAGCCAAAGCAGAGTATGTTGCAACTTGTTCGGCCAGTTGTGAGGCAGTATGGCTAAGGAAGATACTGTTTGATTTATTTGATCTCCAGTTGGATGCTACTTATATCTATTGTGACAACCAGAGTTGTGTGAAGTTGTCAAAGAACCCAGTGTTCCATGACAAGTCGAAGCACATTGAGATCAAATATCACTATATCAGGGATATGGTGCAAAGAGGAGCAGTAAAGCTCCAGTATGTTGCGACAGATGAGCAGATTGCAAATGTGTTGACCAAACCACTAGCCAGAGTGAAGTTCGAGTACTTCAGAGAGAGGCTTGGTGTACTTCAGATCGAGGTTCCTTCCAAGGGGATGTGATGAGTCCAGAAGATGAAAATGCACATGGGATTTTCTGACATGGTTGTAGATGTGTTCTCCCATTGTCGTGATGTAATTATCGAGCTTTTCCTATATGGTTGTAGATGTGTTCTCCCATGGTCATGATGTAATTGCTGAGCCATTTTTCACACGGTGGTAGATGTGTTCTCCCATGGTGAAAAATTAAGGGCTGGAGCCTTTCCCGAATGGTGGTAGATGTGTTCTCCCATGTTGGTGGTGTAAGTATTGTATGATGTGCATCTGGACTGTGCTCCATGGACGATGAGATGATCTGAAGAGGACAATGCTCTGGATGATGTTGTGACGATGATCGGTATGATCATGCAATGATGATATGCATCAGGACGATGCTGTGACGATGATCATGATGATCATGCGATGATGATATGCATTAGGACGATGTTGTGATGATGATCAGGATGATCATGTGATGATGATATGCATTAGGACGATGCTATGACGATGATCAGGATGATCATGTGATGATGATGTGCATCAGGATGATGTACGGTATGATGATGATCAGTATGATCATGAGCACCAAGATGATGCTCTGTGCGAGGATGATCCAGTGGATCATGAATATTAGGATGATACTCAGTGGCCATGGACAGGTTGTGCGATAAGCATGTAATCTTGCCCTGGGAGATTGCAGATACTCTTGCGAGGCTTTACCTATGGCATATAATAGCTCTCTGGGAGATCTGGCAAATGCTCTTTCAAGGTTTTGCTTGGGAGGACATATAATATTGCCCTGGGAGATCTTGTCGGTCGTGCTTAGGCACATAAAGGATCCTAGGATACTCTTTCGAGGTTTTGTCCTGTGGCATATAATGTTTCCCTGGGAGATCCGATAGGTTGAGTAGTACGCTCGTAATCAGTCCTGGGATGCTCTTTCAAGGTTTTTCCATACCACATGTAATCAGTCCTGGAGATCTTGTCGGTCGTGCTTAGGCACATAAATGATCCTGGGATGCTCTTTAGAGTTCTTGTCGGTCGTGCTATGCACATAAACGTTCCTGGGACACTCTTTTAAGGTTTTGTGGTGGTCACTTGTAATAGCTCCCTGGGAGATCTTGTTGGTCGTGCTTAGGAACATAAAGGATCCTGGGATACTCTTTCAAGGTTTTTTTGACGCACGTAATTAGTCTTGAGGATTCCACAGGATGGCCCGCTCGTAGAGATGATGAAGACCTACAAGAGGCTAGGCCTACATCTAGCATGAAAAAGGGCCGGCTCTGTAGAACTTCCTATGACGAGAAGAATTGAGAGATAGCCTAGTGATCGAGATGACAAGTACAACAGCAGTGACGATGATTCTCCGTGATCCAGTGACGATGATCCAGCTCCATAATTGAAGACTTGTGCCTATATGTATTGATGACTTGTGTCAAGAGAATACCTTCCTAGTTAAGAGGGAGTGTTGATGTATATGTAACTTTGGAAGATATTCACTTGTATATTGTATTTGTACTTTATTGCATCCCCAACGGAGATGTATTATTGCTCCGATTGGAAGTGTTATCAGTTGTACTTGCAAGTGTCACAAGTTATATTGTAAGTGTCGTAACTTATACCTTGATGGGGTCGGCCCTGTATGATTCATGTGGGTTAAAGGGTTATTAGACCACCGTAGTGGGGTCGGCCCAATCAACATTATGTTAAGTGGTTAAGTTGGGGCCGACCTAGTTGAGTAAAGGTCAAGTGAAAGTAAAAATATAAATAGAGAGTGTGACTCTCTCATTTGACACATTCTCTCATTCACTCACTTTGCATTAGTGAGAGAGAGGAGGAGTGCACACAAGTGGAGGAGTAGTAGCTGCTGTAGTCATCTATCTCTTAAGGTTTGTTCTTTGTGATCTTTGTATTGGTGCTTATTCTATCTCTGAGGAAGTTGCAGGGTTTTTCACCTTATTGGTTTTCCCTGGTGAAATGTTTCGTGTCTCTTGTCTCTTGTCTCTTATGCTTGATATGTTGTACATGTTGTTCTTTTAGTTAAAATCGTAGATCAAATTGAATTAAATGATGAAAAACTAACAACCTTATCATGTTTATCAACACCCCAAACATTGAAGTTGATAGGATACTTATGATAGCAAATGGTGGTATGATGAAATGCGGGGGTTGATGTGAAAATGTGAAACTCCAAATGGGTGATTATCATCTCATAATGCACATGTTTGCAATCAAAATGGGTGGTTATGATGTGGTTACGGAGACAAAATGGCTACATATTTTGGGCCATGTCACCATGGATTTCAAATATCTATACATCAGCTTCACCAAGGAAGGGAACATACATAATCTCAAGGGTCTTACCTCCAGTTCTCCTAAAATTATCACCTCCTACCATATGGAGAAGTTATTGAAGAAAATCCACTCAAGTATTATTACACAATTCAATTCCATACAAGTAGTGGACACCCTTAGGACATTCACCCTAACTTGTAGATGGTTCTTTCTAAACACCAACATGTTTTTAAAATACCCAAGTGTTTACCATCCTCCCATTGGAAGCTTGACTGTGGTATTCCTCTAATTCCAGGTAATCAACCCCCCAATGTATGACCTTATAGGAACCCTTTTGCACAAAAAAAGAAATAGAAAAGATCATTCAAGAGTTGTTGGAGGATGGCATCATTCATCCTAGTACATGCACTCATTCATTGCTAGTAGTTATGGTATTTAAAAAGGATGGTGCTTGTCACACATGTATGATTTTAGGGCTCTCAATAAGTTGACTATCAAGGATAAATTTCTTATTCCGTTCATTAATGGTCTCTCGGATGAGCTTCATAGAGCCAAGTTATTCACTAAACTAGAACTTGTTCAGGATACCACCAAATAAGAACGAAAGAGGCAAACATATTTAAGATAACTTTCCACGCACATGAAGGTCATCATGAGTTCCTAGTGATTCCTTTTGGCCTTTGCAATGCTCCATCCACCTTTCAGAGCCTCGTGAACAAGATCTTATGACCTTTTCCTTCATAATTTTATGCTAGTCTTCTTTGATGATATCTTGAAGTACAACAACACATGGGAATGTCACCCAAAGCATGTCGATGATGCCTTGCAATTATTAAGGGACCACCAATTATTTGTGAAGCATTCCAAATGTGCTTTTGGGGTTTTTGGGGTTGAATACTTTGGCCACACTGTGAGTTAGGAAGGAGTACGAGTGGAAACAAATAAAGTGGTGGCTATGCAATAGTGGTGATGCCTCAAGACCCTAGAGAGATTGCATGGGTTCCTCAAACTTACAGGTTACTATAGAAATTTTGTGAAAAATTATGGCAAAATTGTGGCTCCCTTAACTTCCTTTCTAAAAAAGAATGCCTTTGTCTAGAGCGTTGCAGTCGAGAAAACCTTCTTAGCCTTAAAGGATGCCATGTGCAACACTCCAGTATTAGCAATGCCCAACTTTACTAATAATTTTTTCTTAGAATGTCATGCCTCTGGAAGAGGCCTCAGAGTGGTATTGATGCAAGAAGGATGTCCTTTTGGAATTTACTAGTAAGTAATTATGTGATTAGAATTTTGGAAAATCTAGTACATATGGAAAAGAGACGATGGCCATCTTTCATGCAGTTGTGACCCGGAAACCATATCTCATAGGGAGGCATTTCTAGATCAAGATTGACGTCATAGCTTAAAATATTTCCTTGAACAAAGGTTACCATCACTTGAGCAACATAAGTGGGTTATGAGATTATCTACAAGAAGGGTAGAGAAAATGCGTCGGTAGATACATTGTCTAGGCAATTTGAGGAGGAGGTATCCATATTTGCATTATTATTACTAGTTCCAAGTTAACTCAAGGAAGCTCATCAAGAATGGATGGTGAATGACACCATAGTGAAAATCATCCAAAGGCTTCAAGAATATATGAATTCCACTCAAGGGTATACATGGCACCAAGATACATTGAGGTATAAAGAGTGACAGGCTCCAATAATGTCATCTTTTGAATAGAGTTTTTTATCGCAATTCATACCCTTTTTTACTATTTTTCTAAAGTCCTTGTCTACCTTTTTAGTATCCAGATAATAGTTTTGGCATAAGGTACAATGGCTTGCATTTTCTCATGTTTTGTTGATTAATTGACAAATAAGTTAGGATGTATATACTCATGGCTATCTGTAGAAATGTTGCAAATTTTCGGTGCTATAGGAAAGCTATAGAAGTCCCTGTAATACAGATCCTTCTGTATTGTAGATACTCTATATGCAGTACTTTGGATACTATATAGGTAGTACTACATAAACTTTACAGGCAATACTGCGGATATTCTATAGGTAGTACTATGGATACTATAGAGACTGTCTTGCAGATAATCTACAGGCTATCCTCCATATATTCTACAAACAGTACTAGGGATATTCTACAAGCAGCCTTAGGGGCGCTACAAATATATTATTGATCCTGACTTAAGAAAGGATGGGTTACATCCAAAATTATGTGCCTGGATCACCACATGGGAGCATGACAATACAAATGGAGTCCAATCCTTGAAAAAGAAGGATATAATTGCATGAGTTGTTAATATACATCTGGCATGTATTTTTAGTATACAATTTGAACAATAATTTACATTTTGTAATAAAGATGTTGGCAAGACAATTTCAACCAACCACACCTCTAATTAGGATTTCCAATTATATGGCTTTTTTATTTGATAGTTATGAGGACAACTCGAAAATACTTGATTTTTTAGTATGTTCAAAACAACATCTTATATATAAATATTCAGGGTTTGCTATATAAGAAAATGACTTGTGTGTGTAAAACTAGCCAAGCAAGTGAAGGGAAATTATATTAAACATTATAATATACTCTTGTGCCGTAATCAAATGCTTGGAGTTCCTTTTGTATGATATTGTATGCATTTGAGTTGATTTACTTGCTATTGTAGTATACCCACAACATCTTGTCCCATGAGGCAGGGCCCACTCCAATTGACAAGTGTTGATGATGTATTTTTATGCAGTAGACATTAACATATGAGTGATTCTATTTAATTGCATTTGTGTAGCTTGAGTTTAATGACTTTTATTTACAATTCCAGTAAAGATATTTTGATTGTGTGCATCACCATCATTATTTTATAGTGATTATTATCTCATTTCATATTCTGCATCTTTCTTACTTTATGAACTTGTGCTTTCAAAAGATTCATTTTAGAATTGAAGTTGCCAAGGGCCTTACACCAACTTTTGATTTCAACCCATATATTGATTTATATCTCTATGGATTTTATAGTGGGGCTTCCTAGAGATGGTAATAAATTAGTCATCATGGTGGTTGTCAATCGCCTTTCCAAATATGATCACTTTTGTGCCTTGTCACGCCGTTTTACACCATCATTAGTAGGACAAGTCTTCATGGATTAGATTTTTAAGTTACATGGCATGTCAACTTCCATTATATTCAATCGGGACCATACATTCATAGGAAACTTTTGGCAAGAGCTATTTGAGACTTAGAGTACCTAGTTGAACATAAGCATGACCTATCAACCCTAGACAAATGGTCAAATAGGAACAATCAATAAGTGATTAGAAACATATATCAGATGTTTCACTTTGGAAAAGCCACACCAATGGGCCCAATGGGTTCCTCTTATAGAATGGTGGTATAATACCACTTATCATGGAGCTACCAAAATGATGCCATATGAAGTTGTATATGGCCCAAAACCCTTGTCAATGGTTTCATATTTACTAGGAACCCTTGTCAATGATGCCATGCAGTGCGTAGCACACTTTGCACCAAAGAAGTTATTCTTTGCACTCTTAAGGACAATTTGGTTATGGCTCAAAATATAATAAAACAATAAGCTCATAGTGTTCATTTGCAGAAGGAGATTAGGTGTTTCTTGACCTCCAATCTTATAAACAAGCATCACTCAAAAATAAAATGCACCATAAACTTGCATTGAAGCTCTATGGACCCTACACAATCATATAGTGCATTAGATATGTGGCCTACAAGATAGCTCTTCCAAATCACTCCAAGTTTCATTTGGTATTTCATGTGTCTAAACTCAAGAAGATTGTGAGATCAAATTGTAAAGTATATAACAAGTTACTAGAACTTGATAAATAAGGCTAAATTTTCTATAACCAAAAGTAGTATTGGATACCAGAGACCGTCAATTGCACAAGCGCATTGACAGAGAAGTATTGATCCAATGGAAATATATGCAACTTGAAGATGCCACACAGGAACCAACTAGGATTCTGCAACAATTTCCTCACCTTCAACCTTGAGGAGAACACCACTCTTGAGGGGGGAGCACATGTTAAGGTATTACCCTAACTTCCCTACTTTAGGCTACGTAAGAGTTAGTCAATTTATGTATGTGACCATCTTCTTTGAATAAGGTTTCTTAAATAGTGGTGGATAATTAATTAATGTCAAAAGGGTCTCTCAAGGCCCACTAGATAGTTGGTACTCGTTAATTATGGGACCACAAGTAGTTAGGGTTTTGTCTATTGGAAGCCCATTTAAAGAGCTTGGAGGCTATGTATTGTTTTGTTGAGTATTGTTGTATTTGGGTCTTGGCTCAAGTGAAAGGTTGCCCCACCTTAAGAGGCAAGTGAACATTGATTTATATTGGATTGTCACAATACAAGGGTTTGTTCCATATCATTTCATTTCAATTTCTTTGTGTTTGGTATGTTGCACTATAATTCATGGTTTTCTACATTATAAATATTTTATACATGGTTGTGTTCTAATTTTAAGGGTTAAATAACACTACACTTGGTTTAATTTCCATCATTTGTAAATCTAGGTTTGGGACACGGTTGGTGATTTTTAGTCGAGGAAACCAGTGAATTGTGGTAAAGGAAATTGGTACAAGAGTCTTTGGTTTTGAATCTGCCTTTCTTCAAACTTGGGACATGAGTGCTTGGTGGAGACTAAGCCTCCTAAGTGCATGGGTTCTCCTTTGTGAGCTTTCTCTATAGTGTGGGATATAAATTTAGAAAGGGCTCTTACCCATTCCCTGTTGAGTGAAGTGGAAAATAACCGCCTTCCCTATTATCAAAGAGATATTCAAGAGATTCAAAGGTTTCTCCATCAACAAGAGGATTCTCTTAATGGAAACATAACCTCAAGACTCTTTGTCACAACCAAAACTCATGAGCTAGAGCATTAGTAGGTCTCCCAAAATGCAATCATCATGAATATTTTGGTACAATGGAAAAAGCAAATTCAAGATTTAGAGGAGGAATGTGCAAGGCTAAAAGCCATGGTTACAACACTATTTAACGGTTTCTCTTCCTTAGCATCAAACTTGAACATTTTAGTGGGTCTCTTTCATGTGGAATTCAAAGGAGAAGAAACAATTCACAAGATATGGTAGGATATGGAAGTTGACAAGCATAAATCACACCCCTCCAATCATTCCTAGGATGATTCCTTGAGCAAATGTGTCTTCTCTTCAATCTGTAAGTGTCTATGCATTGCAAATGTGTTTTGTTTTTAGGAGTCTTTCTCAAAGTTTACTCTACTAGCAATCATATCTTAAGTTTTGTAAGCAATGCTATAGAAGCATATAAGTTATACTATGCCTCTAGGTAAGAACAAAACTTCGTTTGGACTTATGCATGCTCTATTTTTGTATCATCTAGCTTGGTTACAACATCTTTTAATACAAATTTAAATTATTTATGTTTTTTATTTTTATTTTTAAAGAGGGTTGAATATGAAAATCACTTTTTCTTAGAATGTCCTACATACACCCACATTATATCAAAAGTCAAAGTATTTTTTATGATAATGACCTTCCTACCGTTTAACTCATCATAACTATGATGATCTAGGATTGATTCTCTTCAATATTTTCTATCACATAAATAACATTCTTGAGCAAACCAAATAATTCCTTACCCTTTTTAAGGTTCGATATACCAAAGTTGGTCTTCATGGATGTTAATAAACATCATGATCAACATCATCATCATCAATCAATCAATTATAAAGTATGGATTTTATAAGTGAACAAATTCAACTTTTTCAACCAACTTAATTTTTTTACAAGGTAAAATTCCACATTGATTTACTCATTTTTTCTAATTTTTGGTAATCTGAGTTGTCTTAAAATGGACCAAAACCATAATAAGCAAAGTGTTATGGTAAAAATTTCCATCAATTATAAGGTACTATAACTTCTAACAAAATTTATGTCGAATTTGAGAAAATAATTCTTAAAAAAATAAATTTATCCACTTATTAATTTACTTTATAAAATTGTTAATTGTTAAGGAAAAATGTCAATTTCATCTTTAAATACATAATGCAAACACAAATCACAACTCAAAGAACATGTTCTCATATAAAGGTTTCAATGTTATTAAGTATATAATGGTTATATGTGTTCACGAATTTTACTATATGGATATCCATAAATACCCTTTTTAAATAGGATATTTAAAACCCTATGAGGGGTTTTGTAAGGTAGAATAAAATGTGGGTTAAGTAAATTCTCCATGATATTTTAAAAATTCACAAGAGATTTGAAAGGAAGCATCCAAAGAGAGAGGCAGGGTTTGGAGCCTTCTTAATTATTTCATCAAAATTTGGTTGTAATCTTTCAAAATGCATGGAGTGTAAGGAGTTGCCTCAAGGTTTGAGATCAAAGCCTCATGATCAAGGTCCAACAATGGTGGGTAAAGGTATGTGTAATACATGTCTCTTCTTTGTGTTTAAATGAAATTTAATAAAAAAATTCTCTTATTCTAATGGGTGGGTGGGTGGGTATTGATTCTTTAAATTAACATGTAAGGCTCTAGAGATGGGGATTATAAGACCTTAGAATCCCCTTTTGGGATGCATGAGGTTGTTGTGAACCCTAAAGGTAGTTCGTTGGGGCATAAAGTTCAAATCTTGAATAGATAAGGGAAATAAGATTTGGCTTTGAATCATAAGAGTGGCTTGGAGGATAAATTCTATGAGTATCTAAGGATGAAAATTTGGTAGAAAATGATCCTCCATTGAACATCCAAATCAAAGAAAGTTTGAATAAAGTTGTTAAACCCATTTTAAAATCCTCATATCAGTTAAGATTGGAAAAGGAAATGATAAAAGAATATGGGCTTTTGGAAGGAGGGCTAGATTTTGACCAAACCAACCCAAGCTCAATGGGAAGGAAATATCGTATGTCTCCAACAAAAATATGAAACTAAGAAGGGAATAAGGGAGGGAAAACAATTAACTATAAATGGGGTCCTTAGAGCAGCCACGACCCTCAATTTTTTTCTTCAGTGATAATTTTATCCCTAAACTCAATAAGGGCTAGTGCTACCCAAAAAAAATAAGCCATAAAAAGACTTATAGTTTCTTATAATCTAGAATGTTTTTTAATTCAAGAATCGACGTGTGTTGGGTTGAAAGATGTAGAGTTTTTGTCATTTTTTTGAAAGATTGGGGTTTACATTCAGTGGATGTTGATGTATTGTCAGGAGGATTGATCACTAGATGGAATAAAAATTTTAACACAATCTCTACAAATGTTATGCATGTAGTTATAGTGAGAGATGTCAATTATAAGGAGATGGGGAGGTATATAGAATAATCAACATCTATGGACCCTACATGGACAAAAAATCACTTTTGGGAAGGATTAAATAATCAAGATTATTGAAAGGTGAAAATAGCATAGTAGGAGGAAACCTTGATCTTACTCTTAACCATAGTGAGATTTGCATAGAAGTAGCAAGATGTGACCCTCTTGTAGACATGATGAGGCCTTCGTCTCACCATGAACCAAAGGGAGATTTAGGGAGAAGTAGAAATATGTGTTCCCCTTGAAAGCTATGTTTCTTGATTTTGTTAGGCATAAAATCTCATAGAAGTGGGGCCTATAAAAAGAGTGTTAGTTTTTCATCATTTAATTCAATATGATCTAGGATCTTAACTAAGAGAACAACATGTACAACATATCAAACACAAGAGACAAGAGACACAAAGCATTTCATCGGGGAAAACCAAGAAGGTGAAAAACCTCGCAACTTCCTCAGAGATAGAATAAGCACCAATACAAAGATCTCCAAGATGAATCCCCAAAAGATAGATGTCTTTAGCGGCTACTCCTCCTCCACTTGTGCGCAGTCCTCTCTCTCAACTATACGAGTTGGATGTGTGAGTGAATTGAATAGAATGAGAGAGTCACACTCTCTATTTATACTTCACTTCACTTTCCTTTTACCCTAACAGCGCTGACTTCTCCTAGGAGAGTCTAATAACCCATTATCCCTTAACTCTGGGCCGACCCCACAAGAGGAGTCTAATAACCCATCAAATAATAATGATGACCTTCTCGATCAGAGGAATGAAACCTCTCCATCGGAAGTACAATGTCATATGAATACAATATGAAATATACAAGTGGAATACATTTTGAAGTTACATATACATCAACACTCCCTCTTAATTAGGAAGGTATTCTCTTGACAAAGGCATCAATACATATAGGCACAAGTCTTCAATACTAGAGCTGGATCATCAACACTAGATCACTGGAGCATCATCGTCACTGCTGCTGTACTCGTCATCTCGATCACTGGTAGTATCTCTCAATTCTTCTC
The DNA here is from genome assembly GCA_027924585.1 of Larix kaempferi. Taxonomy (NCBI): domain Eukaryota; kingdom Viridiplantae; phylum Streptophyta; class Pinopsida; order Pinales; family Pinaceae; genus Larix; species Larix kaempferi. The sequence continues at coordinate 11,133,388 of BSBM01000316.1, read as the reverse complement.
ATCATAGGAAGTTCTATAGAGCCAACCCTTTTTCATGCTGGATGTAGGCCTAGCCTCCATGTCGGTCTTCATCATCTCTGCGAGTGGCCCATCCTATGGAATCTCATGACTGATTATGTGCATCTGCAAAACCTGAAAAGAGCATCCCAGGACTGATTATGTGCATTTGCAAAACTTGAAAAGAGCATCCCAGTACTGATTATGTGCATCTGCAAAACCTGAAAAGAGCATCCCAGGACTGATTACTAGCTACTACTCAACCTGCAAGATCTCCTGGGACTGATTATATGCAAACAAGCAAAACCTCGAAAGAGCATCCCAGGACTGATTACGAGCTACTACTCAACCTGACGAATCTCCCAGGACTGATTACATGCGAACAAGCAAAACCTTGAAAGAGCATCCCAGGACTGATTACGAGCTACTACTCAACCTGAAGGATCTCCCAGGACTGATTACATGCGAACAAGCAAAACCTCGAAAGAGCATCCCAGGACTGATTATATGCCCCTGCAAAACTTGTGTACCATATAGTCCCCTCATCGTCTTCAGATCATCTCATCGTCCACGAAGCACATCCCATATACACACAACACAGCACTTACACTCATCATCATGGGAGGACACACCTACCACCATCCGTGAAAGGCTCAACACTTACATCTACGCCATGGGAAGACACACCTCAACCATGCGAGAATGGCACTTCCCTTACATCTACGCCATGGGAAGACACACCTCAACCATGCGAGAATGGCACAACACTTATATCGCAGCCATGGGAAGACACACCTCAACCATGCAAGAATGGCACAACACTTTTATTGCAGCCATGGGAAGACACACCTCAACCATGTTGGAATGTCTCGGCACTTATATTAGCGACCATGGGAAGACACACCTCAACCATGTCGGAATGGCCCATGTGCATCTGCATCTTTTGGACTCATCACTTCCCCTTGGAAGGAACCTTGATCTGAAGTACACCAAGATTCTCTTTGAAGTACTCAAACTTCACTCTGGCCAGTGGCTTGGTCAATACATCAGCTATCTGCTCGTCTGTCGCAACATACTGGAGCTTCAATGCTCCTCTCTACACCATATCCCTGATATAGTGATACTTGATCTCGATGTGCTTCGACTTGTCATGGAACACTGGGTTCTCCGACAACTTCACACAACTCTGGTTGTCGCAATATGTACAAGTAGCATCCAACTGGAGATCAAATAAATCAGACAGTAGCTTCCTTAGCCATACTGCCTCACAACTAGCTGAACAAGCTACAACATATTCTGCTTCGGCTGTAATTAGTGCCACGCAGGACTGCTTCCTGCTAAACCAAGAGATCACACCTGATCCCATACTGAAGCAGCACCCCGAAGTGCTCTTCCTATCAATGGCACTGCCTTCCCAATCTGAATCCACATAACCCTCCAGGTTAATCTTCTGATTTACATCATACTTGAGCCCATAATCAACCGTACCCCTCAGGTACCTCAAAATATGCTTTGCAGCAATCAATTGAACATGTCTCGGATCCGTCAGGAACTGGTTCAATGTGTTCACAGCAAAGCAAATATTTGGTCTCGTATTCGTCAGGTACATCAAGGACCCAACCATCTGACGATACATCGTGGCATCAACCAATTCTGATGAAGCATCACTCAATAGCTTCAGGTTCGATGCCATAGGTGTGGCCATGGCTTTGCAATCCATCATCCCAAACCGCTTCAGGATCTCTATTGCATACTTCCCTTGTCCAAGGAATATTCCATCTGCACTCTGCCACACCTCCATGCCTAGAAAATAGTGCATCATACCCAAGTTCTTCATCTCGAACTCAGCAGCAAGCTTCCTCTTTGTATCAGTAATCAATCCATCCTCACCTGTTACAAACAGGTCATCTACATACAGTAGGAGTATCACTGGATTGCCTTCCTCAACCTTGTAGTAAAGGTTGGAATCCGCTTTACTTTTGGTAAAGCCCAAACTAGTCAGGAAGTTGTCAATCCTGTCGTACCATGTCCTGGGTGCTTGTTTCAGACTGTACAAGGCTTTCTTTAATTTGCACACATGTGAATCCCTGTCATGTGTCTCAAAACCGAGTGGCTGCTCCGCATACACTTCCTCTTCGACTACACCATTCAAGAAGGCTGTCTTGACATCCATCTGGTGTATCTTCCACTTCATCACTGCAACCAAAGCAAGTACTGTTCTGATGGAAGTGTATCTGGCTACAGGTGCAAAAGTTTCTTCATAATCTATCCCTTCTTTCTGGGAGAAGCCACAAGCCACAAATCTTGCCTTGTATTTCTCTATGCTACCATCTGCAGCATGCTTTATCTTGTAGATCCACTTGGAAGTCACAACAGACTTCCCTTCTGGTCTCGGGACCACATCCCAGACATCATTCTTCATGATCAACTGGTACTCCTCGATCATGGCATCCTTCCATTACTGCATCCCTGATCCTGGGAACTTCAGATTCTTCAATATCTTCAATAGGTAGTTTTCTTCAACTTCGTCGCTGGAACAAATGTTGTTGTCCTTCTTTTGTAGGTGATTGTACACGATCTTTCCTACAAGTCAAATTCAATTGCATGATTAGAACTTTCTCATAGTTTTCAAAACAAAATCTTACACATAAGGACATATGTCATACAGTCATGCAATTATCTTAGCCAATGCTTCAATACAACATTTATCCATATCATGTAACTTTCTAGATGCCTTCCATCTCTACCAGGACATTGTTAAGAGTGTGCACTACTCCCAACATGTTAGCAAAGAGTTTTCAATCTAGATAAGTAGCAATGGAGTGTTGTATAGTACCATAGGCCACTTACCCATTACTATATTAGTAATATCTTGCTCATTAATGCAACTTTTCTAAAATGCATAATATACATCCTAAATCTAGGAACATAAGTATGTACATGACTGAACAACACCATTTAAGTAATCATATATACAGGACATAACAATTCAAATACTTATCTTTGTTTGGTTGTTGGGTGGACTCCTTCTCAATCTTTGCTTCCTTGCAGGAACTACTGGATTCTCTGATAGTGTTCACCTTAACCAATGCTAAAAATGGATGAGAGGTTCTTCCATAGATTATTTGTCTTCCGGAGTCCAACTCTGTAGTAGCTTCTTCTTCATTACAATACATATTCTTCATCACTTGAAGAATCTTCATTGTCTTCTCTGGTTCTCTTCCTTGGAGGTTCATCATCCTTTGCAATGTGAGCATGATGTATTTTCTTGTTGTTCTTCTTCTTGTGGGATCTGCTTTTGTTCCTGGGACAATCTCTGGAATGGTGTCCCTTCTCATCACAAGTATAACATCGAATGTGGGAAGGATCTTTCTTGGATCCTCCAAGGTTCTCCCTCCGATTCTAGTTGTGGTGTTTACCCTTCTTGTGATGAGGATGCTCCCTCTTATTGTTATTCTTCCTGGTGTGTGTTGTGAGAACTTGGTATTCATTATCCATCTTTTCTTCTTGAGCTACAAGTCTAGCTTCTTCTTGTGAGCATTCCTCCCACAGTCTACTTGAAAGAAATCAACTTCTTTCTTGCACAAATTCCTTGGATGAAGGAGTCCCATGACCTAGGTAGGCCATTCAACGTGGTCATCACAATTTCTACATTCTTCACCACTTCATTCACAGCTTCAAGTTGTTCTTTGATTTGAGATACCCTAGTAAAGTAGGATTGGATGGTCTCTCCATTCTGGATCCTCACACTCTTCAATTGGTTCGCAATGTCATCTTCCGATTTATATTCTTTCCTTCAAACAGCTTGGTCAAGGAATCAAACATCTCCTAGAGAAAACACATGTGGTATGAGATGGTCTTTGATGGAATTTGCAATGATTCTCTTGTCATTAACCAAGTTCTTCTTATGTAAGGCCTTAGCCTCATCTCCCTCTGAAACTTGAACCTCTTCACTTATGTAGGTGTCCAATTCATTATCTTCTAGGATTAACCTAATCCTATACTTCCATGCTCGGAATTTATCATCCCCTTCAAGCTTATCCTCAAGTTTGGTGTGGTGAGACATCTTAATGAGAAACTCAAATGGAAATAAAAGATTTAGGTCTTACCACTTGATTTGTTGAATCTAGATCTGGAGTTGGCTAGGGTTTGACAGAGAAACCCTAAAAATCCAAACTTGGAATTTCAAACTTCTGTCTGGACATGGAGATGCAATTGACTGAGGCGAGCAAGCTGGTGTGCTCATATTTTGAAAAATCCAAAAATGTACCCTCAAAAATGACCTATAAATTTTGGATTTGCAACTTCTGTCAAAATCTGGTTTTCTGGTTTTTCTGGTCCAAAAGTCAAATTAGGGTTTGACTTTCCTGGAGATTCACCCAACCAAAAAATTCGATCTTGGTCTCTAAATTTCGATTTTTATGAGGAGAGAAATCCTATGCTAAGAGAACTCCAAAATTCCACTTTTGTCAAAATCCCTAATTTCCCGCAGCAGTGACAAGCCAAAATGAAAATGCTCAGAATCCAATTCTATTTTGACAGAAAGATATGCCATATTGTTTCTGGTGCATCTCTGAAATTTTGGATCCTCAGGGTTTGAAACTTCAGCCTATGGTAGAGTGACCTGTCAAATTTTCAACCCCATAGATCTGAGCTTCAATGGATTCTCCATGAGAGAGATATGTTAAGTGTCGCAACATGACCTGTTTATGGGATGAAATAGCATAGCGAACTTGTACGGAGTGCCACATGTCACTGTTTCCACTTTGGCCTCTGAAACTCGGACCTGTGAAACTACCGTCCATGCCCTAACTGTCACTTTTTATGGAATTCCATTTGGAGCTTCCTAGCCCGAGATATTACCTTTGTGCCTAGGTCACTTGTTTAGGGCTGCATTCTGGAAGAGGCAGAAACCCTAACTTGTACGGATCATATCTCACAAAGTAAAACAAATCTGAGGCTGAAATTTTTACACAGGGTACATCCATGTCTAATATTCGGCCTGTAAAAATTTCAGATCCTGAAACTTCTCCAAAATGGATTTATAGCGAAAGTTACACGATGACTAGTTTTTACTATACCAAGCCCTAGCTTCCAATTTGTCGCAAGTGCAACAAGTGTCGTAAATTCCATACAATGCCTTCCTTCAGGCTAGCTCTGATACCATGTTAGTTTTTCAACATTTAATTCAATATGATCTAGGATATTAACTGAGAGAACAACATGTACATCATATCAAACACAAGAGACAAGAGACATAAAGCATTTCACCGGGGAAAACCAAGAAGGTGAAAAACCCCGCAACTTCCTCAGAGACAGAATAAGCACCAATACAAAGATCACCAAGATGAATCCCCAAAACATAGATGTCTTCAGCAACTCCTCCTCCTCCACTTGTGCGTACTCCTCTCTCTCAACTATATGAGTTGGATGTGTGAGTGAATTGAATAGAATGAGAGAGTGACACTCTGTATTTATGCTTTACTTCACTTTCCTTTTACCCTAACAGGGCTGAATTCTCCTAGGAGAGTCTAATAACCCATTATCCCTTAACTCTGGTCCGACCCTATAAGAGGATTCTAATAACCCATCAAACAATAATGATGACCTTCCCGATCGGAGGAATGAAACCTCTTCGTCGGAAGTACAATGTCATATGAATACAATATGAAATATACAAGTGAAATACATTCCGAAGTTACATATACATCAACAAAGAGTTCCTACATGGAGGAATGTTAGAAGAGGAAGGGAAATAGTTTCTAAGAGGCTAGATAGATTAATTGTTTCTAATCAATTGATGGAAGATGGGTCCAAAATAAAATCTTGGGATGATAATGGGGGCTCATCCAACCATCTACCCATTATTTTACAAATTGAACCTACAGAAGGAAAACTCACAACTACTTTTAATTTTAACTATTCCTAGCTTTTTGGGGAGAAATTTAGAGATCTTGTAACTAGGTTATGGAAGACCTATGACATATCCTCAAGGGATTCTTCTGTGAAATAGTTTGTAGATAATTTAAAAAGGGTGGTAGGAGAGTGGGCAAACAATCATGCACTAAATCCCAAAAGAACCTAAGGGAAGTGGACGAAGGAATAAAATATATTTTTAAGCATAGTGAGGCAAGGGTTTCTCTGAAGAAGAATATTAATATTTGAATGAGATTGAAGGAAAAAGGAAGGATCCATTGTATAAGGAAGAGGTACAATGGAGGGTGAAGAGCAAAGCCATATGGTTAATTGTAGGGGACAATAATACTAATTTTTTTTCATAAGTATGCAAACTACATGAAGAATGTAATTACAATATGATAATTTTCCAAGCCTAATGGTTCCATAGTCAAATACTTTAAAGAAATTACTCAAGCAGGGAAACAATAACTTTTTTAAAATTCAAAGATCCTAAGGCTGCAAATATGGGAGAGATAATGAAAATCATAAGACTCATTCCTAGGTTAATAAATGAAGATATGACCAAAGACTTGGAAGCATAAGTGATAAAGGAAGAATCAAAAGCAATATTAGACTCTTTAAAAAATGTAGAATGCCTTGGGACTTATGGATAGACAATGGAATTTTTCCTCAAATTTTATGATTTGATGGAAGAAAATATGCTAAGAATAGTTATACAATCCAGACAATCTAGGAATATTCCAAGAGATTTAAATTCCACAATTATTGCCCTTATCCCCAAAAAACAAAATCCAAGGACATTTGAAGAATTTAGGCCGATTTCTTTATGCAATCTTATTTGTGACATCATTTTAAAAATTATCGCTAATATGCTTAAATGTATTATTTATTGTGTCATTTCAAATGAACAATTTGGATTTATTTTCAACAGAAAAATATAGGATGTTGTTGGAATAGCATACGAAGGAATGCGCATAATAAAGATTTAAAAATATCCAATGATTGTGATGAAAATTGATCTAGCCAAAGCTTATGATAAAGTGAACAAGTTATATCTTAGGTTTCTTCTAATTAAGACAAGGATGAATATGTAGACTATAAGTTGGATCATGGGATGTTTGACATCTTCTCTTATGTTGTTCTCACAAATGGATTTTATTGTCGCTTTTCAGTGTCTCAAGGGGGCTCAGACATGGATGTCCCTTACATCCCTTATTTTTATTAGTAGCTGAAGGTTTAAGCATGCTAATAAAAGACACAAAGAGAAAAGGAGAATTAAAAGGTATCAAAATCTCAAAGTCAATGGCCATGACACACTTTTTGTAGATGTCATTTTGATGTTTTTTCAAGGTTCCAATAGGGAAATGAAAAGCACAAAGGAGGTCTTGGATATATGTTGTAAAGTTACATGAATGGATGTGAACATGTCGAAGTCGGAATTGATGTTTAATGAAATGGATGAAGAGGAGAAACTAAAATTATTAAATAAGCTTCCAACGAATTATGTTGAAATGGATGAAGGCATAAAGTATCCGTGTTTTGAATTAAAACCAAATGATTATGAATACATTGATTGGTTGTGGTTGTATAATAGAGTAGAAGCTAGAATTTCAATCTAGTGTAACAGGTGGTTGTCCAGAGGTGGCAAAATAGTTATGGTCAAGGTTGTTTTAAAGAGTATCCTTATGTACTGGATGTCCATAGGTCATCTTCTGAAATGAATTTTGGGCAAAAGCATGGATTTTTTTTTATAGTTTTTTATGGATAGGGAAAGGGAAAAGGAAGGAATTCCTTTGGTTAAATAGTTAAGAGTGGTAGATCGAAAAAGCAAGGGCTTGGGGGTTGAAGAATATTTATGTCTTTAGTTTGGCCCTAGCTACAAAAAGTCCCCAGAGGGTAATCTTTAATGAAGGGATATGGGGAAAAGTAATGAAGTATAAGTACTTAAAAGGTAAAGCAATAGAAGAATGGTTTATATCATAAACAAAACACTCTCATTGTGATACAATTATATGGAAAGCCTTGGATAGGGAATTCCCCTAATTGGTAACTATGTAACATGGAAAGTAGGAACACGAAACAAAGTGAAAGGTGGGAAAGACCCTTGGATTGAGTGGAAAGGAAATTCCAAGTCATCATAAGCTCTCACTAATCATTTGCATTTATTAAGGATATTTTCATTGAAAGAGGTAGAAATCCCCAATGGATCAAATGCGTTGTCACAAGACTAAAAATCAACAAAAGTACTGTATCTTCAAGGAGAAAAAGAAAAGGAACAATCTCTATATTTTAATTGTTTAAAGCATTTTAATTGTATAAAGCATGGTGCTATAATGTGGCCTGAATTGGATCAATATATAATTTGTCATCTATTTTGGTGCTTTATGGGTGGAACAATTGGATAAATTGGCATGTAGGGCCCATTTTAGGGGCATGTCTTACTTTGCATATTTGGGGTCCAAAACCTTTTGAGGTATGCTTGAGGGCTTAAATGATGTTTTCTGGGGTCAAAAGTTTGTGAGCATAGCTCACAATACCTTGACACTATTCTACACTTTGAGAGATTTCCAACCATGTAAGAATCACCTCAATCGAAGTCCATATGAGGAAGTCATGTCTCCCGCAAGTTGACCTATCTAATTGATTACCTTGGTATCAAGTGGATTCCACATCATCTCTCATCACCCACACATGTGGAGCTAGTCACGTGTGGAGTTTCAAGAACATTCTAGAGGGTCCAAAACCCTAACCCTAATTAGGAGTTGAGGCATGTACAAACCCTAAAATTAACCCTGGATGACTATTGAGCTATGCCAAATAATGGGTTGTTAAGAGGAAAATGGATTCCATTTCTGATGATATTATTGTATTGTTCCATAGTTGAGAAACAATAAGGGAGTGGATATTAGAGAATAACAAAGGAAGTAGGAGATCTTGTAGTGGCCACGCAAGCCACAATGTCGAAGGTAACTCCACAGTGAGTACCACTTTATTCGTATTTGCATTGCATTTTGGGAAGAAAAGAGCAAGGCATAGTCCTCACTTATGGATAGGTTTTTCCCCATAGTGGGTTTTCCCAAGGTATGTCTTGTGTTTTTTGTGTGGATGTGTTATTTTTTGCTCTAGTTATTTTTCCTCTTAGTTCCAATTTCTTTACCATTATGTGGAATTAAGCTAACATAATGAATTAAGTTATAAGATCCATTGTGATAGATTGTTCCAGTGGAATATCCACGACAATTTATGGATCATCAAGATTTTAGACCATGCATATTTAATTAAATTGTCTAAAAAGAAATTCTTGGGAGAGCACATGACTAAATTGGGTTATTTAACAAATATAGAGGAATTTCAGACAAAAGAAAGGGTTTGGTGGTGGAAGATAGTTTGGAAATTGGAAATTCCTCAAAAAACAAGAAATTTTCTTTGGAAAATAAAATTCTTACATGGGACAATGGTCAAAATAGGAATTGGCATGGAAACGACAAATGCATCCTATGCAAATGTAGCAAGGAGTCAGTGGGCCACATATTGTCACTTGTTCCTTCACTAAGGCTATCTAGAATAGAGTGTAACAAATCTCATTGGGAACAAACAAATGAGAACATTTGATTTTGGTAGATTGTCTCTACTCATGGCTTACATACAACTATAAAAAATACTTCAAGGCTTTTCCTTGGTTTATGATATGGGGAATTTGGCTTTTGAGAAACAATATGATTTTCCAAGGCATGGATATGAATCCTTCTCAAGTAGCACATAAAATCAAGGTATCCTTTAAAGGTAGTTGGAAGCCTTTAAGAGAAAAATCTCATAGAATTTTAAAGGAACCCAATACTGAATATGGAAAAGCATGGATATTCTTCGATGGAGCCTGGCAAAGAACTCCGAGCATATGTGGAGCAGGGCTATTCTCTTTTTTGAGTCATCCCATTATTTTCTCTTCAAGTATGATGTTGGGCATAGAACTATCAATAAAGTTGAGTTTTGTGTTCTTTGGTTATGAAGACAACAATGGAAAAAAGATTGAAACAAATGTAGGTTTTTGGAGACTCCAAGATCCTGATGGATTGGGAAAATATCAAATGTAGAATTGAAAATATAATGTTACCTCCAATATGAAGTAGCCCCTAAAAGTAAAACAACATTTCAATGACATTTCTTCTGCACACACACACGCACACACACATAGATAATTCAACATAAGAGCTAATTAGTCATCTAAGGAAACAATGGCCATGCAAGTGGGATCTCTTTTAGTCCATGAATTTAAAGGAGGGGACCATATTTCTATCTTGTAAAGTTCTCTATATTAACTTAAGAAGGTGAAAGGAGATATGTGATCTCAATAGTCTTTTGAGGTTTTGTTCGAAGAAGTAGATCTTAAAGGACCTTTTTGATATGTAAAGGACACCTCTTATGATCCTATGATGATTGTAACCAAGTAGAGATAGGGTTGATGAAGAGCTTGATGATGTTGTATTTTTCACTCAAGAATATGCCACAATGCCTTTTAAGGTAGACTGGTGTATATTTTGATTTCACACTTGAAATAACGAATATAATGATTTTTTTCTTGGAAAAATATACCCCTTTCTAAATATGGGAATGAACAATTTTGTTTAACAAAATATCCTTGGTTTCTTTATTGAAGTTTAAGACTCATTTCGCTAAAACCTGCTTAAGCTCCCTATTAAAATTTATTTATTTATTAAAATCAAGGTCAAATTGAGATCAAAATTAACAAAGTTATCACTCCTAAGACATTTCATTATAAAGATATCCATATAAATGCAAGAGCATCACCTACTAGCTCAAGTTTGATTCCTAACAAATGGTGCTCTCAAGTGGTCTAATGGAGTGAACATTACAATCAAGTTGGGTATTTTGTGTATATGGAATCTTTGTACAAAGTTGAAATGTAGCTTTTATTATTGATATATACTTATTTTATTTTAATTTGGTAAAATCCTTTTTATGGGGAGCTAAAAACTGTGTGTTGCATTAACACGAAGAAAAACATTTTTTTTCACTTACTCAAGTTCTCCACGTAGTTTGAACAAGGATCTCATGCATGAGAACCCAAGATCTTTTCCTTTTTAAGAAATTGGAAAATAATTATATTATCAAAGCTGCAAGAGAATTCTAGAGGATACAAAAAGGGATAACTGTCCATTCAACACGTTAGACTCGTCTACTATAGAGTTATACTTCAGGTTTGAGTGGTATATATATCAAGTCCATGTTTACATTTATTAAAAAATTGTCAGTTATTTCCCGAATACAGTATATAGAATGTTTCTAGGATCTGAATGCAAAAACAATTCATCAGAAAAATTAAGTGGGTTATTGTTTCCCTCCTCTACTGGCTCGATTGGCTCGTTCTTCTCTGGTTCCCCTACAGCTTCTGGTGGATACTCTTCATCTTCACCAGGAGGTGGCTAGTTGATATCAAGAATTTTGATTTATGGCCCAGTGAAGGACTCCTCCATCGAGATGGCCAAGGTTGGTCTACTGCGTATTTCCTCAATTGTTGATTGAAGAGCATAACACTCATCCTCCAATATCTACTACCTCAAATTCTGATCAACAAGGATCTCCAACATATTCATGGATTGAACAGAGAGACCCTGCACTTGAATTTGCAGGATCTGCACCATGTTTGCCAAATTCAGATAATGCTTCTTACGCCTATGCCATCTTGCATTTTTCCTGGATATTTCCATTGGATCCTGGCAAGGGAAATGACGACTATGATTTGAATCACACAAATCGTTTATACTGCTGAGTGAGGTGGAGATTAAATTCACTGATTCCAAGCTTGAAAATCCACCAGATTTCTTGTTGCCTCTATGATTACTTCTATGTTCATGGCATTTGGAGGCTTTGTGGAGTGAAATTCCATCATTATCTTTCATGAACTCTCGACTTGAGACATAATTTCACACCTTAATGTTCTTAGATTGTATATGCATGTAACTTATCATGGGATGGGTTGAAGGGATGTTTGCCCATTGATTCTAAGAGTCTCGATCCTGTGCCTCGTAGCCAAGTTGGCTTGCTTGTCCACTCCAGCATTATTAGACCTTAGGATGTGGAATGAGGAAATCCTATAGAAGGCCATCAACACAGTTTGAATTTGATTAAAGATGGATTTTTGTTTCATGTATTTGGGTGAATATATCAATCTCACGTTGTTTATTACAATTCTTGAGTCTCCTAGAATTATTAGGGAGTCAATCTCGCTCTTTCTATCTGTTTGAAGGCCTTGAAGCAGAGCTAAGACCTCTGCTTGGTTATTTGTTGCCATGCCGATGCTCTATGAGAATTGTATATTGGTGTTTCCCCTGGGGATAGAATCTCCCCTCCGGCACCTACCACCTTATGAGAACCCAAGATCTTAATTTGCTTCCAACCTATATTAACAAAATCTTAATAAGTATAATATTGTTTTAATTTTTTAATATGTATGTTTTCACAATGAGTAATTCAAATTCTGGCATTCAACTCTGTATTCTAATATTGTTTGCTAAATGAAAAAATTTATTGCAATGTTTCATTATGGAAATTTATATCAAGATATGGTTCATTGAACCACAATTAAATTTGAAGACATGAATACTTTAAGAAAAAAATAGCAAACATATTGGTCCTTGAGAATGATAACACTTTTCACTATTAGGTGTGAACACATCCCTAACCAAGTAATCAATGTCCATAAATATTGGGCTAACTATGTCTCGTAAATGTAAGAATCAATTTTAGCATTATATCACCATGAGAATAGAAGAAGCATTTGATCAAAATTGACATTGTCAAATGGCCACAATCCTATAAGTATAGATGTCAATGAAGGTAGTAGTTTAGACATATATTATTATTGTGATTGTCACTATGAAACGTTACACTATAACTACTTTGATAAGTTATTTCTTTGTTATTCAAAAGTGACTTTCCTTCCACTCCATTTTGTTGTTTTTCACTATAGACCTTGGTGTCTCATGTTGTGTATGGTCACAATATGGTTGATTTTTGTTATTAGTGTGTTTACATGATGTGTTTGGTTAAGTATTTTCTTTCATACTTATTAGTCCCTGCCTTGCAGTAGGGACTATAGGAATTGATCCATGAAAATTGAATTAGTTATGCACAGTTTCACAGGCAATTTAACCAACATTTTTCTAGTCAATTTTTGTTTTGGACAATGAACGAACTGAAGGCCTTATTTGGCCTCTTTTTTGAATTATTTGTTAGATACTTTCCTTTATATCAATATAGTTTATGAAAATGAAAATAATCATAAATACAAATTATTGTGCCACTATGTGTTTAAACTTAATTTCAATCCTAAACCAAGTCACTTGATAGAAGATTAATAATATTTATTGTTTTCCATGTTAGTGTTGTTTTAAAACTCAACACCACTTTAAAATGGAAACCAAATAATCATCTCCATCTTATTTTAATAATATAGAGTGGATTTGAACATGGGTTACTCACAAGTGGCTAATTGTTTCAACTTTCATTGTACACAAACAATAAAGTAAAATGCAATCCTTTATAATTTACCAATCTATTATAATTACTTGCACCTATAAGCTACAAATATGTAACCCAACCCTCTAGGTTATGTATTATTACCCATTCTTTATGACATTTAGATTAGATGAAATTATGTATTAGCAATTGCCCCTAAAGGTGTAAAAAGTACACCATTATAATGTGGAGAGGTGAAAATGTTGTAATTTAAAATTTTATTGGGGAGTGGAATAGTTTGAAATGTAGAATTTGAGAAACCAATGATGTACTTGAAATATTGGAGGGGATTGTTTTTGGGTTACAAGGCATTTCACATCAAATCAACAAGTGTTGCATTCCTAGAATTTGTTTTAAGAAAACTATGGTTGCCAGATAATAAATTTATGAAAGCATAGCTATTTGTTTAATATGATCTCCCTTGAAAAAACATTTACCTCCTTGTGATGGAATGTTACTAATATTAATCAAACTGCATAGAAAAATAATGTTTCGCTTACTAGTAGGAGACATGCTTCACTCATCATCATGAGGGCACATGTTGGCTTGTTTTGTTAGTCTTTGATTTGGTTGTTAGTATAAAACAAATGAATTTGTTGTGAAGTTTTAAACCAAGTGCGTTGTATCGTAGTGAGAGGATAACATACAATCCCAAGTGCATACAATGAAAACAAGTGCCAATTATGCAAGGCATTCCTTCTTGGAAAGATGATTTTGCATCACTATCCCAGTTTTCCTTGAATTGGTATGATTATAAGTATTTGTTTTTTTTAACCTTATTTAAGTAGGCATAAAACGAAGGTACTGCACCATTACTAATAAAATGATTCATGATACATCTATATTGACACATTATTTTTGTAATTTTATAGACACTACACCATAACAGAAAATTGTCACCAAATATAAAATGGTCAACAATAAGCATGAACAACAATCACCATCAAATATCATGGTAATATGGCAAGACAACATATTTACATTAACCATAGGAGAAGCTTGTTATGCATATGACATTTTTTTTACAACAAAAAAATCATAACGTCTAAAATGAAGCATATTTTGTAGAGTGGATATGTGAATATGTTGGGCCATGGTTGCTACTCCATTGGACACCATATCCTTGATGCTAGTTGCATGATGTTGAAAATTATTGCAGCTTGAAGAATACAAGAAGGTCTATAGACATGAGGGAAAAAATGAACTCATGAAGGTTCCTATGTCTTTGCATATGATATTTTGATGTATGAGCCTATCTTAAAAAAAAAGCAAAATAAATGGTCCATAGCATAAATGAAGATCTATAAATGCATGCCAACACATCATAGCATTGTTCTAAGATAACACTTCATTCATACCTGATTTTAAGGAAACTTGCTTGTCTAATGAAGATTCCTCTCCCTTTTAAGTATAGTATCTATTCTCAAACTATCAAAAGAATAACCATTATAAAAAACACCCTCCACTCGACCTTGACAAAAAAAACATGCAAATAAAAGTCAATGGATTGTATAGGGCACACAAAATATTCCATAAGTAAAGTGACCAAGGAGTGTATATGTTAATTTTAATGCAAAAGAGTAAGTTAATAAGAGGACAAATTCAAGTTTTTTGTATTCAAAGAACAAAAAAATCAAAATGAGAAGAACAAAAAAAAAGAATGGAAGCAACTAAAGCATATGTAAAAAGCTTGCAAATTCTTTTGGTTATAATTAGATGATACAAAAATAGAGCATGCATAAGTCCAATTAAAAAAGATTTGCTCTAACCTAACAATGTAGTATAGATTATATGCTTTTGTAGCATTACTTACAAAACTTAATATAGGAGTGCCAGTAGAGAAGACTTTGAGAAAAACTCCTAAAACAAAACACATTTGCAATACATATACAATAACATATTTAGGAGAAGACACATTTGCTCAAGGCATCATACTGGGCATGATTGGATGGGTGTGAGACTTCCATATCCTCCCACAGTTGGTGAATTGTTTCTTCTTCTTTGAATTTCGTAGGAAAGGGATCCACTGCAATATTCAAGTTTGATGTTGATGAAGCGAAACCATTGCTAAGTGTTGTAACCATGGCTTTAGCTTTACACATTCCTCCTCTAAATCTTGAATTTTCTTTTTTTGTTGTACCTAATTATTCATGATAATTGCATTTTGGGGTACCTACTAATTACTCTAGCTCACTAAGGTCCCAAGTTTGAAGAAAGGTGGATTCAAAACCAAAAATTATTGTACCAATTTCCTTTACCACATTTCACAGGTGTCCTCAACTAAAAAACCATCCAACTGTATCCCAAACCTACATTGTTAATTGATGGAATTTGACCAAGTCTAGTGTTATTTAACCCTTAAACTTCAAACACAACTAGGTATACAAAGATCTATAATGCAAAAAACCATAAATTATAGTGCAGAGTACCAGACACAAAGATAATTGAAATGAAATGCTACAAAATAAACCTTGTATTATGATAATCCAATAGAAATCAATGTTCACTTGCATCTTAAGATGGTGCAACTTCTCACTAGAGCCAATATCCAAATACACCAATACTTGACAAAACAATCCACAACCTCCAAGCTCTTTAAATAGGATTCCAATAGCCAAAACCCTAACTACTTGTGGTCCCATAATTAATGAGTACCAACTACCTAGTGGGCCTTAATTGATAAAGATACCCTTTTGACATTAATTAATTATCCACGACTATATAAGCAACCTTATTCAAAGATGACCACATACATTAATTGACTAACTCTTATGTAGCCTAAAGTAGGGAAGTTCAGGTAGGACCTTAACATCCTCCCTACCCCCAAAGAGCAACTTTCTCCTCAAGGTTGAAGGTGAGGAAGTTGTTGCAAAATCCTTGTTGGTTCCCATGTGGCATCTTCTAGTTGCATATATTTTTGTTGGATCAAGACTTCTCTGGCTATGTACTTGCGCAATTGACACTCTTTGGTATCCAATCTTGCTTTCGGATGGAGCAAATGGAGCCTTCTTCATCAAGTTCTAGTAACTTGGTCTACACTTTACAATTTGACCCCACAACCTTCTTGAGGAAAGACACATGAAAGACCAAATGAATCTTGGAATGATATAGCAGAGCTCACTTGCAGGCCATGTGTACAATGCACTATATGATCATGTAGTGTCCATGGAACTTCAATGCAAGATTATGGTGGAGTTCATTTTTGAGTGATGTTTGTTTATACGGTTGAATGCAAATAAACACCTGATCTGCTTCTGCAAACGAACACTCTGATCTACATGAGATTTGAATGGACAAACAAAATTGCATTCATATTCTTCTAACGGATCTCAACAATCATAACCAATTTACCTATCACCATCATACATAAGATATAGAGAATGTAAGCACCATACGATGTAATAATCAATGTGTATTTAAGATTTTTAAAACTATGTTTTAAAGTTGAAATTATTTCCAAAATTATAATCTATAATCTATAATCTATAATCTATATATATATATATATATATATATATATATATATATTTTAATTTATATGTTAAAAGATAAGTGTGAAAGGTGTTTATTTTGCCAAATTTATGTAGAAGTTACATTTTGTTTCATCCATTTACAAGTCACGGTTTATTAAGAGCAACACTTCATCTCCCTCCTACGTCCGATCTATGGTCGTTTTATCTCGATTTATATGTTGAAAGTTGTCCTCCCCAAGTATGTGATCTTGGTCTCCATCTCTTAACGTTTGTTTGAGTACGAGGGTGATAGTTGTTTGATAGATATATTATTAATGTGCATAATCATAATAAAGTTTAAAGTTTTATTTCTATCCACTTCACCAATAAACCAAGACTTATACAATTATAATTAAGTTTTATTTGGCATCTCAACATTCTATCCACTTCACCAATAAACCAAGACTTATACAATTACAACAAAGTTTTATTGGGCATCTCAACATTCTATTCACTTCACCTACAAACCAAGACTTCTATAATAGTGAATGATGAATTAATACTTACCATATTTAATTTAGAAGTGAAAATGTTAAGGTTTGAACAAGCCTAAGTCTTAAAGACTTGTGAGCCCCACTTTTTAAATTCCTTGTCAAATTTGTGATTTTCATCTTTTATGGATTATTTTGCTTGTGTGTTTTATTAAGCTCATTATGCAAATTATGGATTGACTACTGGTCATGATTCTAGAATTACTCTTAATTTAGGGAGTATGCTAAATGATAGATGATTTACATTTTTTGGCATTTTTTCTTGGAATTTGGCAATGTGATTTTTCTAAAATTGTGATTTTCATTGTTCAAATTGCAATTTTGATTTCAGAAATGGATTTAGTGCCTTTAATTACCACTGGGGCACCCTGAGTATGCAATTCCAACAACCCAAAACTGCAATTTCATCGATTTTCGCTGAATTTTGACTAGAAAAATCGTCGAAAAACGAGTGAAAATCACCCATCATTTAGCTTATACCTTATTAACCATCACTGAAATGTCTTGGAAGACTTTAAAGAGTTTCACACTTACAGAATTTCATTGAAAATGGTGATCATGCAACTTACTATGCTTACATGATTACTGAACTCTCTGAAATTTTGAGTTTTCTTTCAAGTAAGTTTTTATCATTTCAGTTCATTTTCAAAACTTAGTTCTATAATGGCTCTGAAGTACTTTTGGACCAAATTTCAAACTCAATTTGGAATGATTTAAAATTCTTCAGTGGATGACTTTTGGCCAAGCTCAAAGCTCGACCTTAAAGGTAAGTTCTAAATTTTCCCTGAAATTTGGAGAGCTACATGAAGTAAGTTATATATAGTCACCAATAGGCTTTAGCCTAAATTTTGATTCTTCACCAAGATGAAGTCCTAATCAACTGTTGAAATACATCGACAAGCCTGATTTATATACTTGCATTGAAATCCTTTAGGATAATCTTCTTTCTCAACTATAAATGAATCTTTAAGATATTCCTTTCTCGGTTGTTGAGCCAACAATATTTGAAATCAACTCTTAAATTTGTTTAGAAATGAATTTTGTTAAAGTGTAGTTTAAAATTTCTATGATTTCAAACAGCAAAATCTGTTTTTTCTAGCACAATTCTGAAAAAATCCGACTAATTTTTTTAAAGATCTTGGTACAAATCTCAAACTCTAAAATTTTGGGTGTTGTAGGGGATTTTGATTGTGTTGAATCCATTTCTACCATCAAAATCGTCATTAAAACACAATTAAATTCAGATTTTGCAAAATAAAAAACGCAGGATTCCGGTGAAAAGCCCCCGTCCAAGCCAAATCGTCGAAATTTTAGACAACTCCTTTTGTTAAACCTCCAAAATTTCTCTTCGATGGTTTATTACACCGATAGGTGTTTATATCTTAGAATTTTGGGTGGACCACCATCTATGCTTTTCCTAGATTGATTTTATGGGTGTCGTTCAAAATTTGAAATAAACTATTATAAAAAAAATTAAATATAAAAAAAACTAGTAGTTGATGAATGGATAGCTCGTAGCTCATTCATGGATAACAGGTAGTGCCAAATAACCCATTTAACTAAAGAAAGTAACAGTTGAGGCATAGACAAAAAGTAATTACAACTAGCATGGAGAACAAGTAACAAACAACTTGGTTATGGCACTTAACTTGTGACCTATCGGTGTTGGTTATGGCACTTAACTTGTGACCTATCGGTGTTCACCGGCCACAAGTTAAGTGGTTGTGCTAGTACAAAGTAACTTCCAAATCTTTGCAAAAAAAACATAGACTTACGTTGCAAATCTTATCGACAATGGGTAGTTTGGCTTTTGACCAAAACTACAATGTAAATCTTCATCGAATTCTCCAAACTTCCTTTGGCCCAATCTTTAAAGTTATCACAGATCAAGTTATGAAATTTAACTGAAGATGAGTTTCTAATACTGCTCGCACTGATACTTAGCTCTGAGTTTCTAATACTACCTACACCAGGAGTGGAAATAGATCTCTTCCAATTTAAGAAGGGGCTTGGATTTCACAGGTTTATATAAAGTGTGCCATGTGGAATAGATTACATTATAATTTCTAGTTTATTTTTTCGATTTTCTGAAACCCTAATTTTGTAGTAGATCGAGCATTTTCCTTTTATAAATTCTTTACTTTTAGAATAATCCTTTCTAAGTTTCAAACATGAGTTTCATGAGTATGTTTGAAGTTTCAACTAAATCCCTAATGTCCTGATTATGAATTAATAGTGCAGACAAATTACTATTTAAGTATTCTTTATGTCCAAAGTTAAAATTCTTAGATTAAAATTATGAAGAGAGTTTTGGGCGAAGAATTTTTAAGGTTTTATAGCCATATTTCCATTTCATCTTCAGAAAAATAAACACAATGACAACTTTAAACAAGGCTCGCTTCTCAACAATTAGAATCCTCTCATGTCAAATGTGAATTTAGGAAATTGACTTTGTTGTGATCATTTATTGTATGTTATGTGGATAAATAGCGATATCAAGGCTACTAAAAACCTAAAGGTGAACAAATAAAGGAAAATGAAGGTTGAGACATAGCAAAAGCATAACCACAATTGCCAGTTCCTACATAACTTGTAGAACATGTTAGACCTATTATAGAATTAGCCAAACCTCATATTGAGCATGTCAAGCCAATTTTCAAAGATACAACCCCAACATCAGATTGCCTACTTTCCCTATATGGATTGAAATTTTTAGGAGGTTCAAGTAAGAAGATTACCCATATGTTATATTAGCAGTCGACCCTTATGACAAGAACATTAATGATCATGTTTTCCCAAACATAAGAAAATCTCATTTACATAGTGTGGTAGTCAAGACAACAATGCTCCCTTGCTCTAAAGTCATTGGTTGGATCATTAAACATATATACGTGGAAAATAGAATTGCCATCAATGACCAAGTAATATGCACAACAAATTTCTAGCCTTCAAAACTTAAGAAGTATTATAAATTTTATGATCCAGATATCTACATGATCATAGGATGGGTGGGATGACAATAAATTGATAAAAAAATGGTGGGCATAAGGAGAAAGGTATCAGGCTAGAAATGATGGTAGCCACGCTATTATCAATCTAAGAGTTCCTTATATATGTTGGTACTATGGTAAGCAAGCTCTATGTAGAACATATTGCCATTCATTTCAAGGACGCTTGGGTTTGTTTGATATAGATTGTAATCACATAAGGTTTAGTCTTCAAGTGGGAAATATTCTTGTCTCATACCATGAGAAGGGCATTAGAAAGAGAAAAGAAAAGACATCCTATAAACCATGGTTTTTAAATGTATGTTAACTTGAAAATTGCATAACTTAAATATATGTTTTAGGTGATTCAAAAGGTGTAATAAAGAGTAAAGAGAGAATAACTAGTGAATATCAGTGGGATCAAATGGAAAGAGGTGGAGCAAAAATTACTATGCCCAATAAACCTCATGAAGGCTCATCCATGACATGAGACGAGCATGATGATGTAGACTTTGGCATGTCGAAGCTTACAAGAAGAGTAGAGAACATGGAAAATAAAATGCTAAGAAATGTGCACATCATGAATATGGTAAATAAACATGAATTCCAAACATTCAAAGAGGATATCCAAAAGAATCTTGAATTGCTAAGAAAGGAGAGGAAAGAGGATCTTGAAGTTATGAAGGGGGTAATTCTGATTGAGATGACACATCTCTTTCCTCATAATTCAGATCCTTAAGAAGAGGATATGAAGAACAAGAGGGACTTGTTCCAGTCACAGATTTAGAAAATTGAAAAAAAGACGGAGAAGAACAGGTTTGAGTCACCAACATTTGATCATTCATCACATCATCATGGATTCAAATCAAGACCAAGGAACTTCTTCAATCCCAAGATTGATATGAGAACATTTGACGGAAATGATCCAATAATATGGATATTCCAAATGGAGCAATTATTTGATCTACACCATGTGCCAACTTTACAAAATGTTACCATTGCATCCTTGTATTTAAAATCTGATCAATTTGTATGGTACCAATGATTTTGTGACCATAAAAATGACTCTATTGTCTCTTGGTCTATATTTATGGATGAATTCATAGGATATTATGGGGATATTAATAGCAGCAGCTAATTTAGCCAATTGATAAATCTCAAGCAAAAAGGTCTAGTTACAAAATACATTAATCAATTTTAGAAGTTGAGTCTTAGAGTGAAAAAACATTCTAGAGGATAATTTGTTAGATCTCTTTATGACCATTTTAAAGGAAAGCATTCAACTTGATGTATGTCTCTTTGAACCTAAATCATTGGAGAATTATTTTAGTTTGGCAAGGAAAGTTGAAAGTAAAAATATTCCTACTAGAAGGGATGCTAATAACACATATACAGAGGGAAATGTTTTCTCCCCCAATCCCACTAGCCAACAAGGTTGACACCTCAGGAATTGGCAGAAATAAGAGAAAAGGGACTATGCTTCAATTGTGATAGAAAGTATAGTAAGGGGCATATGTGCAATGAGAATAAATTATTCTACATAGACTATGAAGAGGAAGAAGATCTACAACCAAAACAATCTCAAGAGGTAGATCTTGAAGATACTACTCCAACCATATCTTTCCATGCATTGGTTGGGATTAACACTCCTCAACCTCTTAGGATTGAAGGATTATACTAGAAAGAAAAATATAATAGTGTTGATTGATTATGGTAATACCCATAACTTCATTAATTGCAAATTATCCAAACTTCTCAATTGCTTTGTTTGTCCAACACCAAAATTTTGAGTAATGATTGCAAATGGAGCCACCATAATTTTTTTAGGGAATTTCCATAGTATTATGCTTACTATGGGGGAGTATTTATTGGATAGCCCAATGATTGCAATCCAAATGGATTGTGCTAATGTCGTACTAGGGGTCGAGTGGCTACAATCATTAAGAACAATGGCTCTTAATTTTTCAGGAACTTTTCATCAGATTCTCTTCAAAAGGAAAGGAAATTGAAATCATAGGTATTCCAAGGAAAGCCTCTAAAGTGATAAACTCTAACAACATGACAAAATCATTGAAAGAGGGCACAATGGGGTAATTGCACAATTATGTTCACTAGATGTTCAAGCGTCTATACTCTCTATTCCAATGGATGTCCAACAAGTTATTGACAATCATTCCAAGGTATTTGGAGACATGCCTGAAGCAATTCCACCTACTAGAGATAATGACCATACTATTCACTTGCAACCAAGAAGTGTACCCCCTAACATCAGACCCTACATGTACCCATATGCACAAAATAGTGAGATTGAAAATTTGGTTCAAGAAATGTTAGATGCAAGCATGATTCAACCTAGCCAAAGTTCTTTCTCTGCACCAATGGTGAAGGTTCACAAAAAGGAAGGTCCATGGAGTATGTGTCTAGATTATAGAGAGATCAATAATATGATCATTAGAGATAAGTTTCTTATCGCTTTCAGTGATGAATTATTAGATGAATTACATGGAACAATTTTCTTTACCAAGTTGGATCTCCATTTTGGATATCATCAAATCAAAATGATGAAATAAGGCATTCTGAAAACAATTTTCAGAACACATGAAGATTAGTATGAATTTTTGGTGATGCCATTTGGCCTTACCAGTGCACCTTCCACATTTCAAAGCTTGATGAAGTCTATTTTCAAGCTCTTCCTCACAAAAATTGGATTAGTATTTTTTTGAAGATATACTAATCTATAACAAATATTTGGAAGAGCATGTACACCATGTTGATAGGGTCTTACAACTATTGGAGGAGCACCAACTATATGCCAAGCCTTCTAAGTGTGACTTTGAGGATCAAGAAGTGGAATATTTGGGTCATATTGTATCTCATGAAGGCATCAAATTGGACCCTAACAAAATTAAGGCTACCATATAATGGCAAATTCCTAAAATCTTGAAGAATCTTAGAGGATTCTTAAGATTGACAGGATACTACCACAAGTTCGTCAGGAATTATGGTCAAATAGCAACACCTCTAATAAGATTATTGAAAAAGGAAGCATTATCTTGCTCTTGAATTCAAGAAGCAACCAAATATTTTGAAAAACTTAAAGTGGCTATGTGTACAACTCTTGTATTAGCCATGCCTGATTTCACAAAAACCTTTTTGTGGAATGTGATGCCTCATAGCATGGCATTGGTGTAGTTTTAATGGAATAAACAAGGTCTCTTGCCTTTGAATGTTTCCAACTTAAAGAAAAAAACTTATTCAAACCAATTTATGAAAATGAAATGTTAGTTATACTACATGCAATTAAGAAATGGTTCCCTTACCTAATAGGAATACACTTCAAGGTAAGATTAGATCATGACAATCTTAAGTACTTCTTGGAATAGTGATGATATTCAAAATAACAACAAATATGGATACCAAAGATGCTGTGGTGTGAATTTGAAATTATCTCCAAAGAAAGAAAACAAAATGTGGCGGAAGATGCACTTTCAAGAAAAGAAGATGACATAGAGTGCTTACTTTGTGCTATTTCCATTATGAAATTTTATTGGTTGGAAAAATCAAGGACATAATGGAAATGAGATCAAGGCATGCAAGATAATTCAACAATTACAAGAGGACCCTAGTTCACTAGATAAATTTGTGTCAAAGAATAATTTAGTGTGGTACTAGGATCGCCTATTTTTATGTAAGAATTCTCAACTCAAACAGAAGGTCCTTTTGGAATTGCATACTTCTCCTATAGGAGGACATTCAAGTTTCTCAAAAAATTACCACAAGATCAAGAAGAATTATTTTTTGGGAAGGTCGTAAAACTGATGTCCAAAATCAAGACACTAGGTCTTTTACAACCATTAGCCATACCAAGATAGTGTCAAGAAGGGGTCTCAATGGATTTTATTACAAGTCTACCAAAGTTAGAAGGAAAGAATGTCCCCATGGTAGTAGTGGATCAAATCACAAAGTATGTCCATTTCCGCTCTATTTCTCATCCTTTTAAAGCAAGTACAATAGTTTCAACATTCATGGAAACAATTCAGATGCTACATGGAATCCCCAAGATTATTGTAAGTGATAGAGATCAAATTTTTATCGGTAATTTTTGGAAGGAAATATTTTCTTATCTGGGCATTTACTTGGCTCACAACTCCTCTTACCCTCCTCAATATGATGGGCAATATGAGATTATGAATAATTTCCTAGAAGGGTATCTTTGTTGCTTTGCATATGATAAACAAACACAATGGGTCACGTGGTTTCCCTCAGCACAATGGTGGTACAACACATATTTCCATACTTCATCAAGCATGTCACCATTTATGGCACTTTATGGCTATCATCCTCCTTCCATCACATCATCCTTGAAGAGAAAGTTAAGGTTCAAGCAATGGAGGATCACATAGAGCACCAACAAGAGGTTCTCTAACTATTGAAATATAACTTGGATATATCACAAAATAAGATGAAACAAGAAGTATATCAACATCATAGTGAAAGGAAATTTGCAGTGGGGGATTGGGTATTTTTTAGGCTATTACTATACAAATATGTGTCCCTCAAGCAAAAAAAGAAGGACAATAAATTATCACTAAAGTACTATGGTCCCTATAAGGTGTTGTAGAGGATTAGAAGTATGGATTACAAATTGGAGTTGTCTCCATCTTCACGTGTACATTCTATCTTTCATGTTTCTTGCCTAAAAAAGGTAATTGGTGACATGATCCCAATCTAGACTATTTTACCAGAGATTGTTGAAGAAGGAAAATTGATACTAGAACTTGCAACAATCCTTCACACAAAGATCAAGCAACCATAAAATCAAGAAATTATTGAGTACCTCATTAAGTGGAAGAACTTGCCAATAGAAGAGGCGATATAGAAAGATGAGTTCTTCATTAAGAAACATCCAAAGGTAATCAAGTGTTGAGGACAACACTTGTTTGAAGGGGAGGGGCATGTTAAACCCTATACATTGTGACAATACATTTCTATTATTATATTAATATTGTTTTTATTGGTCATCTAGGACCTTAATTGAAATTGTATGGTTGGCTAGAATTGTAATTGTAGCCTTTGTATCCTATATATACCAAGGAAACCTAGTTTTAGGATCATATCATCTTGTCTTGTGCATTTGATACATTGTATAAGGAGGTTGCTGCCTTGAAGAGGCTTCTTATTTATCTCTTTACTTCGTTCTCAAGGCATTGGGTTACTCTTTCTTTCTATTTTTATGCTATTTTGGGAATTTGGTGCCTAACACACTCTTAGGAAAGTTAGGTTATTCCATAGGTATATTAGTTTTCCACATGAACATGAAAAGCTCATTATATTTTAATATTGCCATAATTCTTGGGATTTTGGTAGTGATGTCTCTTTTACAAATGTGTATGTCTTACATGTTTGATCCTACAATGAAAGAGAATGTTTTTTGCCATGTTTTTGAGTTGAGTATGCCTAATTATGCACCAAGTCTTATGATTCATCATCTTTACCCGGTTATGCAACAAATTCCCCAAAAGGGAATAAAATAACCAAGAAAGAGTAATTCACGCCTTAATAATGAAGAAAATAGATGAATAGCAAGCCTCTTCGAGGGTTCAACCTCCTTATACAATGCATTAAATATAAAATACAAGATGAGATGAGATGATTCCAAACTAGATCTCCTTGGAATGTATATATAGGAGATAAAGGGTGTCATTACCATTCTACTGCCAACAAAATCAGGATCCTAGCTGACCAATAAAGATAATACTAATATGATAATAAAAATGTAATGTCACAATGTATAGGGCTTAACATGCCCCTTTCCTTCAAACAAGTGTTGTCCTCAACACTTGATTAACTTTGGATTTTGCATGAAGAAATCATCTTCCCATGCCGCCTCTTCTATTAGTAATTTTGTCAACTTGATGAGGTACTCAGTAATTGCTCGATTTCGTAGTTTCTTGATCATTCTCTCAATGATTGTTTCATGTTCTAGTATTTATTTCAATTTTTCATCAATCTCTATTAATATACTCTGAACTAGGATCTTGTCACCAATTACCTTTTTTAGGCAAGAAAAATGGAAGACTAGATGTATATGTGATGTTGGTAGTAATTCCAATTTATAAGCCATATTTCCAATCCCTCACAGTACATTATATGGACCATGGTACTTCGGTGCTAATTTGTTGTCCTTCTTTTGCTACTTGAGGGGCATTTGTCTGTATGGTTGTTTCCTAAAAAATACTTAATCTCCCACTTCAAATTCCCTTTCACTACGATGTTGATTTGCTTGTTTCATCCTATTTTGTGCTATAACAAAGTTATCCTTCAATAATTGGAGAACTTCTTGTTGCTGCTCTATGTGATCCTCCACTACTTGAACCTTAGCTTTATCTTTCAAGGATGATGTGATTAAATGAGGATGATAGCCATAAAGTGCCATAAATGGTGACATTTTTAATTAAGTATGGAAATATGTCATGTGTACCACCATTCTACTAAGGGAAACCACTTGACCCATTGTGTTTGTTTATCAAATGCAAAGCAATGTAGATACCCTTCAAAGCATTTATTCACAATATTAGTTTGCCCATCAGATTTAGGATGGTAAGAGGAGTTGTGAGCCAACTAAGGGCCAAAATAAGAAAATAATTCCTTCCCAAAATTACTAGTGAAAATTGGGTCTCTATCACTTACAATAATCTTGGGGGTTCCATGTAGCTTCTGAACTATTTCCATGAATGCCACAACTACTGTACTTTCCTTAAAAGGACGAGAAAGGGAGTATAAATGGGCATGCTTTGTGATTTGATCCACCACTACCATGATGAAAGTCTTTCCTTTTGACTTTGGTAGACCTGTGATAAAGTCCATTGAGACCTCTTTCCAATGCTGACTTGGTATGGCTAATGGCTATAAAAGACCTAGTGTCTTGATTGTCTCTCCTTTGTTGTTGACAAACCAAACATTCTACCACAAAATTTTGGACATCAGTTTTAAGACCTTCCCAGAAGAAATCCTTCTTAATCCTATGGTACGTTTTCAAGAATCCTAAATTCCCTCCTATAGGATAAGTGCACAATTCCAAAAGGATCTGCTATTTGAGTTGAGAATTTTTACATAAATATAGGCAATCTTGGTACCGTAGTGAATCATTCTTCCACACAAATTTATCTAGTGAAATGGGGTCTTCTTGTAGTTGTTGAATAATCTTGCATGCCTTTTGATCTTGTTTTCATTATGTCCTTTCTTCTTCTACCCAATTAGATTGCATAATGGAAATAGCACAAAGTAAGTCCTCAGTGTCATCTTCTTTTCTTGAAAGTGCATCAACCACCACATTCTATTTTCCTTTTTTGTATCTATTTTCAAAGTCATATCCTAACATCTTTGTAACCCATTTTTGTTTCTCTTCTCACGATAATTGTTGTTCCAGGAAGTACTTAAGGCTATCATGATCTATTCTTACCTTGAAGTGTCTTCCTATTATGAAAGGGTGTCATTTCTTAATTGCATGTAGTATGGATAACATTTCATTTTCATAAATTGGTTTGAATATGTTTTTTCCTTAAAGTTTGAAACTTTCAAAAGCAAGGAGCCTTCCTTCTTGCATTAAAACTACACCAATTCCATTCCCCAAGCCATCACATTCCATAATAAAGGTTTTTGTGAAGTTGGGCATGGCTAATAAATGAGTTGTACACAACCATTTTAAGTTTCTCCATAGCTTTGGTTGCTTCTTGAGTCCAAGAGAATGCCTCTTTTTTCAATAACCTTGTTAGAGGTGTTTTTATTTGACCATAATTCTTGACAAACTTGTGGTAGTAGCTTGTCATTCCTAAGAATCCTCTAAGATTCTTTAATGTATTAGGGATTTCCCATTCCATGATATCCTTAATTTTGTTAGGATCCACTTTGACGCTTTCGTGAGATACAATATGATCCAAATATTCCACTTCCTGAACCCCAAAGGGACACTTAGAAGGCTTGACATATGGTTGGTGCTCCTCCAATAATTTTAAGACCCTGTCAACATTTTATACATGCTCTTCCCAAGATTTTCTACAAATAAGTATATCATCAAAAAATACTAACACAAATTTTCTGAGGAATGATTTAAATATGGAATTCATCAAGCTTTGAAATATGGAAGGTGCAATGGCAAGGCCAAATGGAATCACAAAAAATGGATCATAATGACGTTGATGTGTTCTGAACGCTATTTCTGGAATGTCTTCTTTCCTCATTTTGATTTGATGATATCCAAAACGAATATCCAATCTGGTAAAGAATTTCGCTCCTTGTAATTCATCTAATAATTCATCAATGATGATGAAACTTATCTTTAATGGTTATCTTATTGAGCTCTCTATAATCTGGACACATACACCATGAACCTTCCCTTTTGAGAACCATCACCATTTTGTGTAGAGAAAGGACTTTGGCTAGGTTGAATGATGCCAACGTCTAACATTTCTTCAACCAATTTTTCAATCTCACTTTTTTGTGTATATGGGTACATGTAGGGTCTATTGTTAGGTGGTTATACACTTTTTGGTTGCAAGTGAATAGCATGGTCATGATCTCGAACAGGTGGAATACCTTTAGGAATTTATCTCAATACCTTGGAATGATTGTCAATAAATTCGTGGAGATCTACTAGAATAGAGGGTATAGATGCTTAAACATCCAGTGAGAACAATTGTACAATTACTCCATGGTGTCCCTTTTTCAACAATTTCATCATGCTATTAGAGCTTATCACTTTTAAAGAGGGTTTCCATGGAATACCTCTGAGTTCAATTTCCTTTCCTTCAAGAAGAGAATCTCATGAATAGTTCTTGAAAATTAAGAGCCATTGTTCCCAATGATTGTATCCATTGGATCCCTAGGACAACATCAACACCACCCATTTGGTTTGCACTCATTAGGCTATCCAATGAATACTCACAAATAGTAAGCTTAATACTATGGCACTTCCTTGGACAATTTATGGCACCTCCGTCTGTAATCATTACTTGATATTCTGGTGTGGGATATATAGAGAAGTTGAGAAGTTTAGCCAATCTGCAATCAATGAAGTTATGGGTACTACCAGAATCAATCAACATTGTTACCTTTCTCTTTTTGATATATCCTTCTATTTTGAGAGTTTGAGGAGTGCTAGTTCCGACCAATGCATGCAAATATATGGTTGGACTAGTATCTTCTATATCTACCTCTTGAAGTTGTCCTGGATTTGGATCATCTTCCTCTTCACAATCTATATAGAATAATTTCTTCTCAACACACTTATGCCCCTTACTGTACTTGCTATCACAATTGAAACATAGTCCCTTTTCTCTTCTTTCCTCCACTTATTGAGGTGTCAACCTTGCAGGCTTAGGATGAGTGGAGTTGGAAGGGGAAACATTTCCCTCTCTATAGGTATTAGTGGTAGCTCCTCTAGTAGTCATATTTTTAATTTCATGCTCTCCTTCTAGCGTCATATTTTTACTTTCAATTTTCCTTGCCAAACTAAAAGCATTATACAATGATTTAGGTTCAAAGATACGTACCTCATGTTGAATATTTTCCCTTAAAGTGCCCATAAAGAGATCCAATAAATTATCTTCTAGAATGTTCTTCACTCTAAGACTTAACTTCTGAAACGACTTTATATGCTATGTAATTGGACCTTTTTGCTTGAGATTTATCAATTGACTAAAGAATGTGTTGCTCTTAATATCCCCATAGTATGTAATCAATTCATCCTTAAATATAGAACAAGAGACAATAGATTCCTTTTAGGGTCACAAAACCATTGGTACCATACAAAGTGACCAAGCTCTAAATACAAGGATGTAATAGTTACCTTTTGTAAACTCAACACTTGGTGTAGATTGAAGAATTTCTCCATCTGGAATATCCATGTTATTGGATCATTGCCATCAAACTTTCTCATATCAATCTTTGGAATGAAGTAGTTCCTTGGTCCAGAGTTGAACCCATGATGATGTGATGGATAGTCAAATTTTGGGGACTTGAATCTCTTATTCTCCAACTGTTTTTCAATTTTCTCAATATGTGATTGGGACAAGTCGCTTTTGTTCTCCTTCTCCTCTTCTTTAAGATATGAATTATGAGGAAGTCCAACCCTCACCATGTTCAAAATTTCATTTTTCATAAATTCAAGATCCTCTTTGCTAGCCATCCCCGTGACCATCTCCTTGACATCCTCTTAGCTATTCATCTTCTCGATATCCTTTTTGTTGGCCATATCCTTAATATCCTCTTTGCTAGCCATATCCTTGGCCATTTCCTTGAGATTATCTTTACTAGCCATCTTTTCGAGATTCTTTTTCAACTCCTTTTCTAATTCATTTTTTGGGTTTAACAATTGAAAAGGTTTCATTGAATTATTGTTCAATTTCTTAATATTTTCATTCAATTTGGACAGTTCGTATATCATTTCTTCATTTTCTTCAGGAGTCATGGTTGAGATTTCATAGGTTTAATGGGTGTAGAATTTATAATGATGATTTAGTACAATGTATAATGTACTCCATTAATCATCAGTGAGATGTAGAACAGTCGGTGGCAGGTGATGGTTAAGACACCCCTAAGCAGAAAGGTCGCCGGTTCGAAACCCCGCAGATACTAAAAAATCCAACCATGCTAAGGGTTGGTGCGGTCCAGGCTGGGTACGATCCCCGAGTGATATTAACGGCTTAGATGCCCCTAGTTCGTGGTCTCTCAGCCAATGGCGAACCCTACTATTCAGTGGGTACTACCACTTGCCAAAAAAAAATGTACTCCATTAATCATAATGATAATAATAAGAAACACCAACTATACTCACTCCATTAATCACAATGTTAACAAGGTTGCATGGAAGCTAATACCTGCTAAGGTTAGATTGGTAGGTCAAAGCGTCGGTTTGTTGAGCATGTTGATGAGTAAATGGTTATAGGATACTTGATGTGATTGTTTGCAACGTTGGTTGGGTTAGAGTAGGATATATAAATGAAATTCCCATGAAAGAGTTGCATGCAATGGTTGTTGCAGGTGATGGTAAACACTTAGCATGTTGCTCTTTGCCTAACCAGCCATGTCTTGCTAATGTTGATTGCTTATTACCAATGCATGTGTTTTTTAGTACGCGCAGTAATACTCATGTGCAATCGTCCCCTCTATTTCGTGACAGTAAAATACAGCAACACATATTGTTTGGGAATTGCATAATCAACCATCAATTTGCAAACACCTAGCAAATAATTGTGGCGCTGACTCACATTCTCAATCCAAAGTGTGGGTCGCTTATTTAGCTACAACCATCTGCACAGGCTGCTGCACTCACATTTTGGTTTAAGGGGAAAGCAACATACCATTTGAGTTCATTGTCAGAAGCTCAAGCTAACTCCCAACGCACGAGATTTAATGGATGGTGTGAGGAATATGCATCTAAATACATTGGCCATGCAAAAATTTCGACCAACTCAACATGACATGAAGAAACCATTATATATTTTGGAACTTATTATATAAATTTTATTTATCTGTGATATTAGTGGAAGAATAATGATATCAGTTCATCAGAACGAACAATGATAAAACATATAGTAACAATTTCAGAATTGAACTTCTATAAGATATATGAATCTATAATCAATAGGTGGATAGTTAATATTAGGATATATGAAATTTATAATAGATATTGGAAATTGATTAATATTTGAATGTACAAGGAAGCTAATCTTGATATACCTAAAGATATGCCTGTAGCAGCTTCTAGACTTTTTAATGAACCAATTTTTTTTTAATGTGGAATGAACATAATGTGCATGCAACTGATATTCAGGCCCCCGATGTTGTTTATGTGGAATAGATATAATGTGAATACAGGCTGATTCAACATACTGGCGAGGAGGAACTTGCGTGAGATACCTTGCTAACAACATTAAAAGAAATTTAACGTAAATACAATTTTTTGTGATCACGATGTAAGGAAATAATTTATGATAAAAAGAAAAAGAAAAAGTACAACATGAGAGCAGAACTTCGTGAATTTCCTTTCGCAGCATAAAAGACAACCAAAACGCTCAGCTTTTCTGGTGAGTTTGGGAGAAAAAACAGTTAAATTTTTTTCCAGAAATTGTTATTTTCTAATTTTGGTAATTTTAGTGATTGAGATTGTTTGTTCTAGATTAATTATTCAATTTTAAAACTACCCAAATCTACGAAATTGCGATCTAAACATTCCAAATTACTATTTTAACTAGAATAAACATTCCAAATTACTATTTTGATTAGAATTGCTCTACCGGATTTCCTTCTATAAATTACTGGTGACGGTGGAGACTTGTTGTTAGACGTGACGTTCTTCTTCAGATTCGAGGTCTGGTTCTTTGCTTATAAACCTACCTCGCTAGTTTCCATTGTATATTTAATGTCAGCCACAGGTTAGTTGAAAAGGGGTAATGTGCACGTAAATCTAGTTGCTTTCCACTTGGTTGAGGTGAGTGGACAATTGTTAAGCAACACAGAACACATAAACACCACAACCAAGTGGTCCTCTTTGAGGTGCTTCCTCTGGTTTTTTGGTCCCCTCTTTGTCTTGTCTTTGGTATCTTGGACTCTCAGATTCAGGTTTTGTTACTTCTCTGGTTTTTCCTTGTCTTTCTGGTTGGGGCAGCCATTTTTCTTTTTTTATTCAGGGGCTTTGGCTGTGGATGGCTGGTGGTTTTTGTGTCTTTGGTGGGTTGTGAGTTTGTATCTATTTTTATGGTGTTAAGACTATCTATATTGCTTTCTATCACATACTTCATAAATAAAGTATAGCCATTTTTACTGTAAAAAAACACACACACACACAACCAAGAGAATATGGGTAAATACATACAAGTAGGTCCACTTGACTAAAAAATAGTATCCTATACCAATAATAAACATGTCCTACAACATGCATATGCATGCATGGAGTACATTCCAATGCCCTCGTTCAATCGTCAATGTACTTCTCTTTTTTTTTCAAACAAAAATCTCAGAAAACCAAGAGGAAGATATATACAGTTAGTGCCAAGTTTGTTTTCAGTCCTTTTTGAGGAGTGGCTCTCACGTAACCAAAGATACAGACTAACCATATGATGCATTAGCTTCCCCTACTGTGTTTGCTCCAGTACACTGTGTGAAAATAATTTCCTATGCAAAACAAAGACAAGGCATGGTTGGGACTTTCCATCGTTGCTTCTTTTTCTGCATAGTATTTATGTTCTTACAATTGTAATTTTTTATTAACAGATGTCCATAGCCGATGGATTGGACATTGCACTCTTCCATTTTCTTGTTCTATATTGTCTAAGCATAAATGGAATTTATTTCAAAGACAAATTTGATGGAACCATGGACTAACCATTTTTGTGTCTGTTAAATCAAATTGTTGCTGGCTGAAGAAAACGGTTTCAAATTCTGCTTGATCCCTTTCTCATGATCTTCTACCCTAGTAAATTACATGTGTTCACAACTGAGTTTATTTAGTTCAGTATTTAAAATCTACCTTTAATTTTCTCAAACTTTTGGTGGGTGGTATGGGGCAGTTGAGCAAACGTTCTAGTTCCACATGGTTTTTAAAATTTCAAATGGGATTTTAGTCATCAAAGGGACTTAATACATGTCCTACAAACTGTGTTCATAAAAAAGAACATAACAGACAAATTGTTCTTAATAAGATGCAACTTTTTGGCATTTCTTATTACTACATTTATGAAAGTTGGATCGAATGAGTTTGTTTCTCAGCAGAGCACATAGATATGTGAAGGGGAGCAAGAAAGGAAAATTAAAAACATTTGCAAAAGAAATCGCCCAAAAATGACAAGAAAATCTAAGTAATTTACTCTTCTGTAATTTGTAAGGATATATTTTTTTTGTCTCTGTTTTAAATAATGATAGAAATTGAAAAGCCAATCGTAGTGTTAGCTTGTGAACTAGATGTTCTGATTCTCGATGCAAGTTCCTATTCAATTTCATCAAAGCAAGCTTCTGTATTTTGATGGCAGGCAACAACTATAATAGTCTCTTTATCAATGGTGGTGGCAGTAGTGAGAATAGATAGTATGCACCGATTATTGTTTATCCTCTGCACCGATTCTTAGAGGAATTTTTAGAAATGTTTGTATAATTAATTCCATATAGGGCTATGATGGCCACTGCCCTAGCTATATTGATTATTATGTCAGGTTGATATTATGTCTGTTTTTTTTATAAATGGATTGAAATTCTTGAAAACTTATGATAGTTCCAACACATAAAATCATGATTTGGGGAACTTTGTTTAAAATGCAAAAATGACCACAAAGTAATATGCAATCAAAAAATTAAGTACTGAGCTGCATCCTTGCTAGGGTTTCTGAGTCGAGATCGAGGGTTTAGAGTGATCTCCATTTTCCATGGATCCTCCCCCGCCGGATCCGGGCTTGGAAGAGCAGACCCTTTCAGAACGCTTCCATAGAGTGGTTGCCTCTCAACCAATTTCCAACAAGTCGGCGCCTGCAAATGAATCCAAATTTGTCAAGAAAACAACAATCCCCGAAGTCAAGATTTCGTCCATTGCATCCAAATGCAAAGCCGTAGTACTTTCATAAAAAAGGATTGGTTGGCCATTTCACTGGTTTATGGCTGTCCCCCCGAGCTATTGAGGTATGGCTGAACAAAAATTGGTAGCCATTAATACAGGGCGAGGTCCAACAAATTTTTCGCGGCAAGGGTTTCTTCGTATTCTTTTTTGAAAAAAAGGAGATCGGGACTTGATTTTCAGGAATGGGCCTTACTTCATGGGTCCGCGAGGAATGTACATTAACAAATGGGACCTTTCCTTCGACCCAGAAAAAGACATTCCCTCTGCGGTTCCAGCTTGGGTCAAGCTTCCGCATCTTCCACTTCATTGCTGGAATGATGAAGATTTAAAAGCGATTGGGAACTCCCTGGGGAAATATATAGACAAATCAGAGCCTAGACCTCCCATGTTCCCATACACAAGAATCTGCGTTGAAGTAGATTTTGGAGAAAGGTTTGCCGGAATCCATAAATCTTTCAATGGAGGGATGGACTCACCTACAAACAATGGATTATGAACAAATCCCATTCAAATGTAAGGTTTGCCATGAATATGGACACTTTGCAAAAATCTGCCCCAAAAAGAAACAACAGGAAGCTGAAGAAGCCCAAGGGGGGGAATGGAATGAGGTTTCAAGGAAGAAAGGAGCCAAATCGTGTAATACCCCAATTTTGACCCTTATGGTATATTGACTTTATGTAAATATTGTGTATAGGCGATATATGTTTTCCTAGTGTGGAGCTCAAGGCCAAGGCCCCACTAGTGTATGCTCGTATTTTATTAAAAAGGCAAGTATTTGATATTTTATTACCCATGAGCTATTAATCCATGAAATATTGTCATTGATGTAAATATTAATATTTCAATAAAATCCCAAAACTGGCTATGGAAGCAACTAATGAGAAGGGGCCATGTGTATTCCACTAGGGAGTGGTGAGGGGGCTATGGGATTGAACCATAGGCTTCCAAATGTCATTTTGAGAACCCATTTGAGTTTCCTTGCTGACATTCAATTATGTGTAAGGAAGTTGTTGAGAAATCAGTCCATGGCTTCAATGGAGCATGGGCAGCCTAGAAATTTGTATGGCAGGTATGTGATCTGTTTTTCTTGTACCACAAGTCACCCTACCTCATGGGAATTGGTTCTTCCTCATTCCCATTCCATGGTTGAAGATCCCAACATCAGTTTTCATCCATTACAAATGCCCAGTAGTGAGAAAAACCAGAAATCGCAACTTTGCAAGAACCCACGTTTTGAAGTGCCATAAACGCCCAAAATTTGGTATTGACAGTGAAATCCAATGGGGGATCCATAGATATGAACCTTGGGGCAAAATTGAGAGTATTAGATACCCCAAAATCCATTGGAAAACCCAGTTTTTATAGCCTAGAAATCCAGTGGCGGGATTGAGTTATTTGATGACAGAATTGTGAGAAATCCAAGTGTGAACGATTGAACAGAGGTTGGGTTTGCTTGATAAACCCAGTGAAGGATGGAATCTCAAAGAATTAGTAGCTGGACCTTTCTATGCCCACCATGAATAGCACTGGAGGGAAGGGACGCCTGAGGGACTGTGCAACAGAGAAAGGGACCTTCCTTGTGTTGGGTGAGGTAGGTATTGTGGGTGCCATGACTGTGGAGTTCATTTGAGATGCTTGTAGCTCTGTGGTTGAGCTCACTGGCTTAGCATCCTCCTCCTTTGCTTATTGCATGCTTGATAAATCCAACTGTGTGTTGGCTTAGCATGACTATTTGAGTGAAACCATGGCTGTTAGTGAGCTTGTTTAGTTCCTCCTTAGTGGATACACAACCCAGCTTGGGGGTGATCTCTCAGCTGAAAGAATATAGGCTGGATAGAGATCTATGGTTGGGTGGAACGTTGCTCTCACATAGCTAGTTGTTTGGACATCTTCATCTCAAAGATAAGTGTTCTCTGTGGTTTAAATTATATGCATTATGTGTTCTGCAATGTGTTAATTCTGAATGATAATTATTCATGTTAATGGATTGAAATAATTATCTTAATATGGTTGATATGAGATCTGTGAATAGCATTGGAATGGGATTGATTCTTTGCATGGTGAATCATCCTCTACTTGTGATAGATATGTTGATGCATTACCATTTGTGTGTGTGCAAATATGTTTAAATTCCGCTGTATAAATTAATTATGCATTTTATTTTAATTGTACATTTATTTGTATGGCTCTGGGGAGAGTTAGACACCCCCATAGCTCGGCCATGTTCCCTCTGCGGGTCTAGATGACGGGAGGGGACGTGAAAAATTGGTTATCAATAATAACCCCCCTCAGTCCCCCAATAAAAACAAGGGTGGTGCAAATCAGTTCCAATCCCTCTCCACGAAGACAACGAGGATGGGCAAGGTACGTCACAAAGAAATGAAGACATTAAAGACAATGAAGCTCCATTGGGAAACAATGATAAATAAGAAGAAGAAAAAGGAGATCCAGCAATACCCATTCATCAAATCGAAGAAACAAGAAATGAAAACTCTCTCATATCAGGGGGTTCAGTCACCAGATCAAGGGCCAAGGTAAACACGGAAGATGCCTCCGAAAGTAGGGAGGAAGAGATGGAACCACAATCCAAAAAAGGGAGAAAGCTTAACAAAACATTGAGGGAACATGAAGCAGCTAGAG
Organism: Larix kaempferi; assembly: GCA_027924585.1. NCBI lineage: Eukaryota > Viridiplantae > Streptophyta > Pinopsida > Pinales > Pinaceae > Larix > Larix kaempferi. The sequence continues at coordinate 11,095,701 of BSBM01000316.1, read as the reverse complement.
AAAAAGTGGCGAGTAAGCAAACCAACTGAGATCAACACATAAGGATACTCTCAAATGGCAAGCAGATACAAGGAGCATCAGATGAAAAGAAGGAAAAGGTCACAACTTACATTCTCAGGAAATAATGAAAATAGTCTCCTGGAATTGAGGAGGATTAGGAGGGAAGCAAAAAATAGAAGCAATTAGAAGAATTAGAAAAGTGGAAAACAATACAATCTTCTTGATCCAGGAGACTAAAATGCAAGAAGAAGACATCATTTGCACCATGAATAAAGCTTGGACAAATGGTGAAGGGAAAACTGTGAGTGCTACGGGAGCTTCTGGTGGCCTCGTCACTTGGTGGAGTAAAGGTATTTATAAATGTCACTCCTTCATATCTAATAGGCATTGGATTTTTGTTGAATTGGAAGATATTTCCAAAAGTGAAATTTTTGGGGTGGGCAACATCTATGGACCTACAATAACAGGAAAGAAAGAAATTTTCTGGAACCATTTAATGGCACAATGACAAGGTAGAGAAAACCTTCCTTGTATTATAGCTGGGGACTTTAATGTCACTATCTCTGCTGATGAGCGAAGAGGAGGGACAAAAATAAGAGATCCCTTTGGGGAAAATTTGGAAGATTTGCAAACCTTGTGGAACCTAATAGATATCAAACCAAAGCAAGGGAAATTTACTTGGAACAACAAAAGAGTTGGCCCTAGACACATTGCGGCAAGGTTGGATAGATTTCTGGTAAGTTCCTCCTTTCTATCGAATCCTTTCATTCCGGAATCCAAAATTCTAGTCTCTGCAACTTCAAATCATCAGCCTATATCCCTTCACTTTGTTGCAGTAGGGAATCTTGGCCCTCCACCTTTCAGATTCAACCCTATCTGACTCAAAAGTGAAGGATGTATGGAGGAATTCAAAGCCGTCTGGAGTCAATTTGTCCCAGGATCCCCGGGATTTATATGGGAAACCAAATTAAAGTGTTAAAAAAAATCTTAAAACATTGGGCAAAGTGGAATTATAAATCCCCTGGAACGGAATTACAGAAAGTTCAAGAAGAACTTGAAGAACTTCAAATTGAAATGGAGATAGCCCCAATCAGAGACGAAACTTTTAGAAAGGAAAAAGATATTGACAAAAAGATACATGAACTTGCCAGAAAAGAAGAATAAGAATGGAGATTTCGGTCCAGAAGCCCGTGGTTATTGGGAGGGGATAGAAACACAAATTTCTTTCATACCCAATGCAAGGAAAGGCAAAGAAAAAATACAATCTTGGAATTGATAAAAGAAAATGGAGAAAGATTAGATGAACAACAAGGAATCAAGCAAGAAATAAAAAACTACTTTGAACACTTGTACCAAGATGAGGAAGAAACATCTAGAGAGGAGATGGAGCAAATGAGTTATGATATTCCCAAACTCATCACTGAAGATAACAACAAGAACCTTCTTGAAACAATTTATGAGGAGGAAGTAAAAAAAGTTGTTTGGTCCCTCCATCCAGACAAAGCTCCCGGGCCTGATGGGTTTACTATTCATTTCTACAGGATATGTTTGTCTCTAATAAAAAAAGATCTTATTAGAATGCTAAATTGGACCAAAAAGAGGGAACAAATTGGAGGAGCAACAAACTCCACCTTTATCGCTTTAATTCCCAAGGAGAAGAATCCCACCTCTATATTGAGATTCCGACCAATATCCCTCTGCAATTCTTCCTACAAGATCTTAACCAAGATCATAGCCAATCGAATCAAAGGACTCCTCCTTAAATTAATTTCAGCAAACCAAGGTGGTTTCATTTCTGGAAGGCAAATCTACGACAACATCCTCCTTGTTCAAGAGGCGATCCATTCAAGCTGTCAGAACAAAGATTCAGGCATGGCCATCAAACTTGACATGGAAAATGCTTTCGATAGAGTTAGACATGATTATATTTACATTGTTCTGGAAAGGTTCTGATTTTATAAGGAGTTTATTAATTGGATCAAAGCTTGTATTGGATCCCACTCGATTTCCCCTTTAGTGAACGAAAGAACTACTTCATTTTTTCATCTGTCGCGTGCCCTTCGGCAGGGCTACCCTCTTTCCCCGTTCCTTTATATTATAATGGAAGATTCCCTTAGTAGAAAACTCAACAGCTCGCTCTCCAATCGATCAATTGATCCACATGGATATAGGTGGCCACCCACCTATTCCACTGGCTCAAAACAATTTTCCATTTCGACAGTTTTCTAGTAATATTTCTACAGTTTTTTGGGTCCTAAACTTTCGGGGCTGTGTTGAAGCCCTAAACGACTTTTTTTCCGCTTTGGGGGTCTAAATGGTTTCCAACAACATACATTTCATTCAAGCCAAAAGTTGTAAATCTTGGATAGACCTTTACAATGGGCCATCGAGCGCCTCAAACGGAGATCGTATGCAAAATTTATGACCCTGAGAAGTTGACTGTTCAACTAACCACCTTGGGGCCGCAAACTTTATGACGGTTCATCTTCTACGGTTAGGTTTTTGTATGTTTGAGATTCTTTCCCTCATGATTATGATAAATAGGCCCTTTGACATTCCCTAATTTGAAGGAAAGATAGATGCAAATGCTTTGGAGAAATGGTTAAATCTGTTAGAGGGTTACTTCTCTGTTCAAAATTTTTACGACAGTGAAAAGATCACATTTGCGCTCCTTAAGTCCCTCCCCAATGTCAAAGACTAGTGGGATGGGTACTGGGAGAGGCAAGCAGGAGAAGAGTCTGAACTATTCAAGATAGACCCCACTTGGGCGGCTTTTGTCGGCGCCGTCAAGGAGGATTTCTACTTAGTCGAAAAATATGATGACCAGTACACCAGGTGGACAACTTTGTGCCAGGAGAGGGACCAGACAATGCCAGAGTTTACCAACATGTTCCATACCCTACACTCCAAACTAGGTATTAGAGACTCTGAACAACACTTGGTCCTTAAGTATCGTAGTGGCCTGCACAGGTACATTCAGATGGAGATGGATTTCCTGGACATATCCTCACTAGGAGCAGCTTATCGGTATGCCGTCAAGATTGAGCAGAAGTTTAAGCAAAAGAACAAGCAAGATTTTGGGTCTGCAAATCAGCAGCAGAAGCCTGGAAAAGGTGGACCTAATTCACAAGGAAAAGGATAGAACAAGGACGGACAAAGCCCCGAAAACCAGCTCAAGCCGCATGCGAAGAAGGGTAATGGGAAATCGAAGAAGGACACTGGAAAGCGGTGCGAATTCCATAAGAGCCCTTGTCACAACACTGATGAATGTTGCTCAAAATAATCCTTGTTGGGTAAGACGAAATCCCTGGAACCAGACTCTGACTCAGACTCTGATGTAGAGAAAGAAAGGGGAAAGCAGATCATTGACTTGGAACCGAGTGCCACCATTGCAACCGCAAATATCCAACCAGAAGAGTCAGAGGAGCCAGAGGAAGGGGAGCGCCTCTTCCATTCTCAACTATCGGTGCAGGGGACTCCACTACATTTCATTGTTGATATTGGTATCGAGAAGAACCTCATATCAGTTGAGGTCGTCAAAAGTTTGAAGCTTCCGACAGTTCCACATCCCCAACCATACAATATCGGTTGGCTGAGCCAGGGACAAGACATTTGCATCAGTCAATAGTGCCGCCTCTCCTACAACATCAAGCCCTTCAAAGATGAGGTAATGTGTGATGTTTCCCCGCTTAAAGTTTGTGATGTTATTTTAGGACAACCATATATGTGGAAACCTCATGTTGTGTATGAGTCTAGACCTCGTAGTGTCATTATTACTTTGGGAAAGAAACTCTACGGGATACCAGAGACACTTCCCACTACTACAATGTCCCTCATCACAACTAAGCAGTGCAGGAAGGTAATCTCCGAGACAGGGACATTTGTCCTCTTCATGGTTCGTTCTGAGGAGCACGAAAGATCACAGCAACATCCACCACCTCCACACAAATCCCTTATGCACAACAGAAACATGTGGACAAGATCGTGGAAGCATACAAGGACATCTTCACCACACCTGTCGGGGTGCCAGTACATTGCAAGGTCAAGCATCTGATTGATTTGATACCTGGCGCACCTTTACCTAACGAGCCAGTATACAAGTGTTCCCTCATGGAAAATCAAGAAATCAAACGCCAAATTCAAGATTTAATCCAAAAGGGTCACATTTGACCCAACTCCTCACCTTGTGGGAGCTCAATTGTGTTGGTACAGAAGAAAGATGGGACATGGCGACTCTGTATTGACTACCGAGATCTAAACAAGATCACATACCGGAATCGGTATCCCATTCCCTGGATCGACGACCTTCTTGACCAGCTCAAGGGTGCCAAATATTTCAGCAAGAATGATCTGAAGTCTGGCTATCATCAAGTTCCAATTGAGCAGACTGATGTTTGGAAGATTGCCTTCAAATCTTGGGAAGGCCTTTTTGAGTGGTTGGTCATGCCTTTTGGATTGACTAATACTCCAGCAACCTTCATGAGGATTATGGATGATATCCTACGACCATTCACCAATTCTTTTGTGGTCGTATTTCTAGATGACATCCTCATCTACAACAGAACATGGGCAGAACATTTGCAGCATATCCACCAGGTCCTCGGCACCCTGTGACAACACAAGTTATACGCCAATCTAGATAAGTGCTCATTTGGCATGGAGAAGGTTCAATATCTTGGATACATCATGGACAAACATGTTGTTCATGTGGATCCATCCAAGATCCAAGCCATTCACGATGGACAACCCCAATAACTCTCACAAAGCTTCGCAACTTCCTAGGCCTTGCCAACTTCTATCGCAGATTTGTGTTGGGATTCTCTAATATTGCTTGGTCCCTTATCCAGGTGACAAAAGGGGGATCTAAGGGAAGTTCATTTGGTCCAAGCCACAAAAACATGCATTTGAGGAGCTGAAGCAATGCTTATGTTCAGCGTCCGTCCTTTCCTTACCAAATCTGAAACAACCCTTTGAGATTGAGACAGATGTTTCGGACTATGTTGTTGGTGCAATCCTCACTCAGCATGGCCATCCAGTGGCATATCATAGTGATACACTTTCATATGCAGTCCATAAGTACCCCACCTATGACAAAGAAATGTATTCCATTGTCCAAGCCTGCCGCCAATGGAAGCATTACATATGAGGAAAAGAAACGGTCATCCACACTGATCACAAGCCCCTAAGTACATGCAAACCCAAGGAAAGTTACAGAATGACCGCCACCAGAAGTGGTCCACTTACTTGTAGCAATTCCACTTGAACATTAAATATAAGAAGGGTAGCACCAATCGAGTCGCGGATTGCCTCAGGTGACCTCCAGTAGCAGCACTGACCATGGTGCTCAACTCTTGTGGCCACGAGGCCTTCAGGTGGCCTCAACTATATAGCAGTTTCCTGAATTTTCTCCCATCCATCAAGCCCTATGTGCAGGCACACCCGTGGCAGACTTTCATCTCCAAGAAGGATTGCTATGCCACCTGGGACATCTTTGCGTTCCTTCAAGCGAGCGTGCGGAGATGATTTGGGAAGCGCATTACAGTCGAGTGGCAGGGAACTTCGGCACCGAAAAGACAATGGCCATATTGCAGAATTATTTTTATTGGCCCAAGCTCTGACAAGATGTCGGTCGATACATCAGATCTTGCACTGCTTGCGCCATCGCAAAACCTACCATCAAAAAGCAGGGGTTGTACACCCCTCTGCCCACTCCTGATGGACCCTGGGAATCCATATCCATGGATTACATGTCCGAACTACCTTCAACCAAGCATGGTAATGACTGTGTGTTTGTGGTCGTGGATCGCTTCTCTAATATGGCCATTCTGATTACTTGCAAGAAGAACATCTTTGCTGAAGCCACTGCTAAGCTCTTCTTCGAGCGCATTGGGTTCATTTCGGGCTGCCACAAACTATCATATCAGATTGGGACAATAGGTTCCTAAGCACTTTCTGGTCTAGCCTATGGTCATTGATGGATACCAAGCTCACTAAATCGACTTCCTTCCACCCCTAGATTGTTGATGTATATGTAACTTCGGAATGTATTTCACATATATGTATATTGTATTCCTATAGAGATGGTATTATTCCTCTATAAGGAAGTGTCGTCATTTATATTGTAAGTGTCGTAACTTATACTTGATGGGTTATTAGACCACCTTGTTGGGGTCGGCCCTGTATAAGTCATGTGGGTCGAAGGGTTATTAGACCACCCTATTGGGGGTCGGCCATGTGGGTCTAAGGGTTATTAGACCACCCTATTGGGGGTCGGCCCACTCAGCATTATGTTATGTGGTTAAGTTCGAGCCGACATGAGTTAGGTAAAAAGTCAAGTCAAGTCAAGTATAAATAGAGTGCGGGAGGCACTCTATTTACTCACTCACTTCTCACACATGCTCTCAAGGAGGAGAGGCGCACTTATGGAGGAGGAGGATTGCTGCTAGGTTATGGATATCTCTCTTGGTTGGTTGTATCATTGCTCTATCTATCTCTGAGGAAGTTATTGGGGTTTTTCATCTTTATGGTTTTCCCCAAGTAAATCTTTGTGTCTCTTGTGTGCTTGCATTATTGTCTCCATGATTGATATGCTGTAGATATGCTGTACATGTTGTTCTCTCAGTTAAGATCCTAGATCATATTGAAGTAAATTCAGAAAATTTAACATGGTATCAGAGCTAGCCTGAAAGAAGGCATGATATGGCATGTATGACACTTGTTGCACTTACGATGCTAGGGCTTGATATAGCAAAAACCAGTCATCGTAGCACTTTCGCTATAAATCTTTTTTGGCGAAGTTTTCGGATCTGAAATTGTTACAGGCCGAAGCTAAGATCTCCAGGTATCTTGTGTCCAAAGGACAACCTCTAATTAGTTGTACTTTGTGATTTATGATCTGTACAATATAGGGTTTCTGCCTCTTCCAGATCTGAGTCAAAATCAGGTGACCTTGGGAAAAAGGTCATATCTTGGGCTAGGAAGCTCCAAATGAAATTTTGTAAAAAGTGACAGGTAGTACACAGTCTGCACTATCTCAGAAAACTTTTTCAGAGGCCGAAGTCGAACCAGTGACACGTGGCATGCCGTACAAGTTCGCTCTCCTGTATTATCCCATAAACAGGTCACGTTGCGACATTTGGCATAACTCTCTCTCAGAGAGTCCAATTGAGGTCATACCTGTCAGGATGGAAAGGTAACAGGCCGAGCTATCTCAGAAAACTTTTTCAGAGGCTGAAGTTAAAACAGTGACACGTGGCACGCCGTACAAGTTCGCTCTCCTGTTTTATCCCAAAACAGGTCACGTTGCGACATTTGGCATATCTCTCTCTCAGAGAATCCAATTGAGGTCAGACCTGTCAGGATGGAAAGATAACAGGTCAGGATATCTCAGGAAACTTTTTCAGACCCTGTGGATAAAAAATTTCGGAGTTACACCAGAAACAATCAGGTACATATTTCTGTCAAAACATAATTATTTTTTGGTACCTTCATTCATGGCTTCCGGAATTTAGGGATTTGGAGAAAGTTGGAATTTTTGTAATCGGAGACCACGGCTGGATGCTACTCATCAAAATAGAAATTTAGAGACCAAGATCAGAATTTTTGGTTGGGAAGAAGGCCGGGCTTGATTAGACCCTAGTTCGGGACTTTGATCAGAAAAGTGGAAAATTAGGGCTTCTGTAAAAATGTGAATTTTTTAAATCTGTGACCACGGCTGGAAGCTCCTCAGAAAAATAGAAGCTTAGAGCTTTGGATCAAACATTTTGATGGGGCAAAAGAGCGGGCTTCATGAAACCCCAGTTCAGGGTCACGTCCAGTGAATCTAGAAGTTTCAAAGGCAAAATTGAGGAGTGAAACTTTGCAGTTTTCAAATTCTGAATATACCAACTTGATCAGCTCATCAAGGCACATATTTCTATCCTATCAGAAGTTTGAAATTCAAAGTTTGAATTTTTGGGGTTTCTCTGACAAACCCATATCCAGCTCAAGGTCCAGTTCTTGCAAATCAAGTGAATTGGGTTAATCACTTGCATAAGTGAAGAAGTTCCTGTTTCAGAGGGAGATGAGGCTAAGGCCTTACATAAGAAGATTACAAGTGATCTCGACAGGTATGACTCATCGAGGTATGTTTTGAGATTTGTTCATAATTAAGTTTATGGTATGCTTGTCTTCATATTATCACGGTTAGTACAATCTTGATTTTAGACTTGTCATATCACCTTAATAAAATTATGAATGCATGATAGAAGTCATTCATTTATTAGGAGTATGAAACTTATGTTTGTACTAACACATTGTGATGTTGTATGAGTTTTATGATGTCTACTAACATGAAAGGTACACCAAGAAGACAAATCATGTTCTAGTTCAAGAACATATGATCATGAGGACAAAGATTCATCCATTGCCATGGATCTCATAGAAGATCCATTCTCGAGGTATGTATAACTTAGTTTTATAATGGTTAACTTATGAGACATGCAGGTTACTAGCACAAGTCACTAAAGAGAACCAGAAGACATTATGCGGGTATGTTAGACATAAATAGCTAGCATGCTAATCCAGGTATGTTTTTCCTATATCAAGCTAGATTCCTACCTTGGGTTAGGATCTTATACTATCGCGTTGTTGATAATGATTATTCATGAAGTCATAGGTTTGAATAATCATGATTGTATGCATATTATGTTTCTTACCATAATTGATGATATGACTAACCAGAAGAATCATGATGGTATAGGTTTGAATAATCACAGGTTTTATGCATTTTATATCTCTTATCTTGATTGATGATTCAACTAACCTGAAGAGTCATAGGCTTGAGTAATTACAGGTTTAGACATGTTATGTTTCTTATGATTTGACCAACCATAAGAATCCTTGAATGCTAATGCTTATTATTTCTGTTTGAAATGATCATGACTATACATGCTTGAGATTATTGTGTTTTAATAGTATACTAATGAATGTATGATTTTATATGAGATCACAAGGATAACACATTCATGATACTAATAAGCATGCATAGGGACCAAGGATGAATATGAGATTCAAGAACAGGTAATCCAGGAAGCAAAGATCAAGAGGGAGCACACTCCAGTTGCTCCTGCAAGAAAGCAAAGGAGCACACTTCAGTTGTTCCTGCAAGAAAGAAAAGGAGCACACTTCAGTAGTTTCTGCAAGGATGCAGATATTCAGAGGGAGTTGACCATCTCTCTACATTCCACAACAGAAAGGTGTAGAAGAAGCTACTTCAGTTTAGGACTCCAACAGCTCCTGCAAGGAAGCAAAGACTCAGAGGGAGTCCACCCAACGAACAAAGAAAGATAAGTATTTTAATCATCATTTCTTGCATATTTGTTTGTTTAAATAATACTATTCAATAATGTATATACTGATGTTCCTAGAATTAGGTTGTGTATTATGCATATTAGAATAGTTGCATTAATGAATAGTATACTACTAATATACATGGGTAAGTGGCCTATGGCACTGTACAACATTCCATTGCTACTTATCTAGAATGAAACCTCTTTGCTGACATGTTGGGAGTTGTGCACACTCTTAACAATGTTCTGGTAGAGATTGGAAGGCATCTAGAAAGTTACGGAATATGGATAAATGTTGTATTGAAGCATTGGCTAAGATAATTGCATGACTGTATGGCATATTTCTTTATGTGTAAGAATTTGTTCTGAAAACTATGAGATGTTTTCTAATCATGCAATTTAACTTGTTGTGTAGGAAAGATCGTATGCCATCTCCTACAAAAGAAGAACTACAACATTTTGTTCCAGCAACAAAGATATCTATTGAAGATATTGAAGATATTGAAGATATTGAAGTTCCCAGGATCTGGGATGAAGAAATGAAATGCCTTGATCCGTCGATCATGAAGAATGATGTTTAGGATGTAATCCCAAGACATGAAGGGAAGTTTGCTATGACTTCCAAATGGAACTATCAGATCAAGCATGTTGCAGATGGCAGCATTGAGATGAAATAGAAGATGCACCAGATGGTTCTGAGACACATGATAGGAAATCATATATGTGCAGAACTTGGTATGGTGAAGATAAATTGATTACCGACACGCAGCGGAAGCTTACTACCGAGTTCGAGATGAAGAACTTGGGGATGATGCACTATTTGTTTTTGACATGGAGGTGTGGCAGAGTGCAGATAGAATCTTCCTTGGACAAGGGAAGTATGCAGTAAGAGATCCTGAAGAGGTTCAGGATGATGGACTGCAAGGCTATGGCCACACCTATGGCATTGAATCTAAAGCTTCTTTGTGATGCTTCATCTGAGCCAGTTGATGTTTCTATGTATCGTCAGATGATTGGGTCCTTGATGTACCTGACGAACACGGGACCAGATATTTTCTTTGCTGTGAACACATTGAGCCAGTTCCTGACGGATCCGAGGAGTGTTCACTTGGTTGCTGTAAAGCATGTTCTGAGGTACCTGAAGGGTACAGTGGATTATGGTCTCAAGTATGAAGCGAATCAAAAGTTTAACCTGCAGGGTTATGTTGATTCAGATTGGACTGGCAGTGCTATAGATAGGAAGAGCACATCTGGGTGTTGCTTCAGTATGGGATCAGGTGTGATCTCTTGGTTTAGCAGGAAGCAGTCCTATGTAGCACTGAGTACAGCTGAGGCAGAGTATGTTGCAGCCTGTTCAGCTAGTTGTGAGGCAGTATGGCTACGAAAGCTACTGTCTGAGTTATTTGATCTCCCGTTGGAGGCTACTGGTATCTTCTATGATAACCAGAGTTGTGTGAAGCTGTCCGAGAACCCAGTGTTTCATGACAGGTCGAAACACATAGAGATCAAATATCACTATATCAGGGATATGGTGCAGAGAAGAGCTGTGAAGCTCCTGTATGTTGCGACGGACGAGCAGATTGCAGATGTGCTGACGAAGCCACTAGCCAGGGTGAAGTTCGAGTACTTCAGAGAGAGGCTTGGCGTGCTTCAGATCGAGGACACTTCGAGGAAGAAGTGACGGACACATTTGCTGAAGCCATTCCAAGCATGTTGGAAGGAGGATCCTTCACATGGCTGTGGATGTAAGCGCTGGATGATGAACATCAGGATGATGTTCTAGTTTCTGCTTGATATGATCAGTTGGATCATTTTCTGTATGTATGTACGCATCATATTGGATGCTGGATATGATCAGTTGGATCATTTTATGTATGTATGTACGCATCATGTTGGATGCTGGATATGATCAGTTGGATCATGTGTATGTATTGTTTATGCATCATGTTGGATGCTTGGACCATGTATCTGTATATGTATCAGGTGGATACATTGTATGATCAGGTGGATCATGTATGATGATATGTATCATGTATTTGTATTTGTATCAGGTGGATACATTGATGATCAGGAGGATCATGTATGATGATATGTATCAGGTAGATACTTGGTATGCATCAGGTAGATGCATTGATGATCAGGAGGATCATGTATGATGATATGTATCATATATTTGTATCAGGTGGATACATTGATGATCAGGAGGATCATGTATGATACTTGGTATGCATCAGGAAGATGCATTGATGATCAGGTAGATCATGCAGCAGGATGTTGCAGAGATGATCAGGATGATCATAGATGACGAGCTTCAGGATGTTGCTCCAGATGACATGCAGCAGGATGTTGCAGTGATGATCAGGATGATCATAGATGACGAGCTTCAGGATGTTGCTCCAGATGACATGCAGCAGGATGTTGCAGTGATGATCAGGATGATCATAGATGACGAGCTTCAGGATGTTGCTCCAGATGACATGCAGCAGGACGTTGCAGTGATGATGATCAGGATGATCATGGATACATCAGGATGATGTATGGTGAGTATCAGGTTGATACTCTATGGCCGTGGATCAGGTTGTGCAGATGAGCATGTAATTCGTTGCCCTGGGAGATTTGCAGATGGTCTTTCGAGGTTTTGCCTATGGCATGTAATTCGGTGCCCTGGGACATCTGGAAAATGCTCTTTCGAGGTTTTGCTCTGGGAGGACATGTAATTCGTTGCCCTGGGAGATCTGCAGATAGTCTTTCGAGGTTTTGCCTATGGCATATAATAGCGCCCTGGGATATCTGGCAGATGCTCTTGCGAGGTTTTGTCCTATGGCATGTAATTCGTTTCCCTGGGAGATCCGATAGGTTGGGCTGTGTGCCCGTAATCAGTCCTGGGATGCTCTTGCGAGGTTTTGCCATGACCACATGTAATTCGTTGCCCTGGGAGATTTCAGGTCGGAGTTGTGTACCCGTAACATCCTGAGATGCTCTTGCGAGGTTTTGTGGTGGACCACATGTAATTTGTGCCCTGGGAGATTTCAGGTCGGAGTTGTGTACCCGTAACATCCTGAGATGCTCTTGCGAGGTTTTGTGGTGGGGTCACATGTAATAGCGCCCTGGGAGATCCTACAGGTCGGAGTTGTGTACCCGTAACATCCTGGGATGCTCTTTCAAGGTTTTGTGACGCACGTAATAAGTCCTGAGGATTCCACAGTATGGCCAGTGATGACGAAGACCTGCAGGTGGTGGGCCTACATCCAGTATGAAAAAGGACTGGCTCTGTAGAACTTCCTATGACGAGTAGATTCAGAGATTGATTGAGATAGCAGCAGCAGTGACGATGATGATGACTCGATGACGATTATCCAGAGAAGATGACTTGTGCTAGAAGAACTGTGCTGAGAAATACCTTCCTAGTTAAGAGGGAGTGTTGATGTATATGTAACTTCGGAATGTATTTCACATATATGTATATTGTATTCCTATAGAGATGGTATTATTCCTCTATAAGGAAGTGTCGTCATTTATATTGTAAGTGTCGTAACTTATACTTGATGGGTTATTAGACCACCTTGTTGGGGTCGGCCCTGTATAAGTCATGTGGGTCGAAGGGTTATTAGACCACCCTATTGGGGGTCGGCCATGTGGGTCTAAGGGTTATTAGACCACCCTATTGGGGGTCGGCCCACTCAGCATTATGTTATGTTAAGTTCGAGCCGACATGAGTTAGGTAAAAAGTCAAGTCAAGTCAAGTATAAATAGAGTGCGGGAGGCACTCTATTTACTCACTCACTTCTCACACATGCTCTCAAGGAGGAGAGGCGCACTTATGGAGGAGGAGGATTGCTGCTAGGTTATGGATATCTCTCTTGGTTGGTTGTATCATTGCTCTATCTATCTCTGAGGAAGTTATTGGGGTTTTTCATCTTTATGGTTTTCCCCAAGTAAATCTTTGTGTCTCTTGTGTGCTTGCATTATTGTCTCCATGATTGATATGCTGTAGATATGCTGTACATGTTGTTCTCTCAGTTAAGATCCTAGATCATATTGAAGTAAATTCAGAAAATTTAACATAGATCGATGCACAAACAGAGGTAGTTAACAGGATGATTGTGCATATTCTGAGAATGTACAATTCTAAACATCCCGACACATGGGATGAGAGCCTTCATTATGTTCAACATAGCTATAACAAAGCTCTTCATAACTCTACTGGCCACCGTCCTTTTCAAGTGTGCTTGGGGTTCCAACCACTGGACCCAATTGATGTATCTCTGCCCATTGCATCCACACAGGAGGAATCTTCCCATGCTAAGAACGAGGCTGATAAGGCCACCATATTTGTTGAACGAATCCAGCACATCCGCCAACAGGTCCATGACATTTTGGAAAAGGCCAACACTAAGTACAAGCAACGACATGACCAACATCGGGTTCTACACAAGTTCCAGGTGGGTGATAAGGTTTGGTTGCATTTGCAGAAAGAGAGGCTCATATGACCCCATCGCAAGATTCGTCCACTTCAATATGAGCCATACACCATGGTCCATCACCGAGCTAGTTGGTGACAATTCCTTTGAATTAAGCATTCTTCTATTCCTTGTCTTGCATCCAGTATTCAATGTGGAGCTCCTTCGTCCATATTTTCCACCATTGTTGGACACCTCGGAGGTGGCATAGCAATTGACACCTACAGAGCTTAATCCCGACTGCATGGAACATGCAACTATTGATCAGATCATGGACACACAAGTTAAGGGCACCCGCCAGCAGAAGATCCAACTATATCGGGTTGTCAAAGCAGGGCAACTACTCCACCAAGGCAAGTGGCTCACCAGGAGTCATGTTCAGCAGAAGTTTCTCAATTTGATGGAGGAACTCAACGCAATGGAGACCATTGCTTCCTAAGGGGGGAGGTCTGATCCAAATGGATATAGGTGGCCACCCACCTATTCCACTGGATCAAAGCAATTTTCCATTTTGGCAGTTTTCTAGTAATGTTTCTATGGTTTTTCGGGTCCTAAACTTCTAGGGCCATTTTGAGGCCCTAAACGACGTTTTTTGGCGATTTGAGGGGCCAGATGGTTTCCAATGGCATATATTTTTTCCTTTATAAAATTGTAAATCTCGGATAGACCTTTCTAACGGGCTATCAAGCACCCCAAACAGAGATCGTATGCAAAATTTATGACCTCGAGAAGTTGACTGTTCAACTAGCCACCTTGGGGCTGCAAACTTTATGACGGTTCATTTTCTAGGGTTAGGTTTTTGGATGTTTATGATTCTTTCCCTCATGCTTATAATAAATAGGCCCTTTCGACCTTTCTTTGTATTCAGCTTGTCATAAATGAGCATAGACGCCACATCTCTTCTTAGAGATATAGCTACCACCATTCTAGTTGCTTTTATTTTACAGTTTGTTTTGTTGCATTCATTTAATAGAATTTGAGTTTACTGTATCATTGTGTTTCTTTCCATATATCTGTGTATGTAAATATATTTATGGTCTTTCATTTCATTCTCACATAAATCCGGATCATCAATTCCTGGGATTGTCATAACAAGGGGAGTTCAACCGATCAATCATGCTCAATTTGCTGATGACACCATCTTATTGGGAAGTGCTTCAATTTAGATTGCTAAAAGATTCAAATCCATTATGGATCTTTATCTAAGAGCCTCGGGAGGGAAAATAAATAACAGTAAGAGTAACATATACGGCTGGAATTGCAGGACAACAACCATAAGAAGTTTGGCAACTGCTTTGGATTTCAAGATAAGAGCCGATTGGACTTCCTTTAAGTACTTGGGAATCCCGATCTCCGTAAAAAATGCCATCGCTTCTCTATGGAGCCCAATTATTCAGAAAATAAAAAACAAAATGCAATCTTGGGGAACATGATGGTTAAATTTAGCAGGAAAAGTCACTCTGATCAAAGCAGTCTTATCTTCCTATCCCATCTTCATCGGGGCTATCTTATTGGCTCCCGAAAATGTTATGAACATCATAAGCTTATAGATAAGGAAATTTCTTTGGCGAGGAGGGAAAACCCAAAGCAAAAAATTCCACTTAGTCAATTGGAGAATTGCAAAGGAAAACAGAAAGAAAGGAGGACTAGGAATATGGGAACCAACTTTAATGAACAAAGCCTTAGGAGCTAAGCTAGCATGGAGGTTAATTTCGGGGGGAAAAGAATGGTGGAAGGAGGTCATTAGGAAAAAATATACAAGAAAATATCGTCTAAGGTGTCTAGATAACCTTATGGAAAGGAAAGGCACTTGCACTTGGGATCTTATAAATTCCTCTGATGGTCTAATAAAAGACAAACTTTACTGGATTCCAGGCAACGGGAAAAGAATCAATATTTAGACAGATAACATAATGGGATCGCAGCCTTTGAGCACAATTCCGGAGCTAGCAGAAATTAGCCTTAAAGACCTTTCAATATGGGGGAATACATGGGCTTGGGAAGGATGGCAGCAGTTGGATCTCCCTGAGAATCTCAAGCAAATCTATCCTCTTCTCCTTAAGTCCTTGCACGAGAAATCTCCTATATACTTAAGGGTCGAAGACATCATAGGTTAGAGTCGAGCAGGCCATTACTCAATAAAGGATTGATACCAAAGCATAATCAACACCAATTGCAATCCTCCTCAAAATATCTAGACAAATGTTTGGAATTCTGATTGTATCCCTAAAATAAATTACTTTTATTGGTTTCTTGCACACAATAAATTGATAACTGCTGATAATATAAGGAAAAGAGGAATAGAAGGCCCCTCCATATGTGAAATGTGCAGGAACTCAACCGAGAACGCCCAACACCTCTTTCTAGAATGTGACTTCGCACTTCAGGTTTGGGGAACTGTCCTGGGGACTCTCTGGAAGGATTCAACAGCTCCGAAGCAAGTCACAATCATGATAGAAAATTGGAATAAACTCTTCCCAAGTGCAACGAAAGTTAAACCCACTATGGCCCGAATTTGGAAATTGCTTCCTATGAATATTTGCTGGTAGATATGGATAGAAAGAAATAAAAGTATTTTTGAAAATAAGAAAGCAGACTACAACTGAGTAGCCTACAAAGCGTCAAATTTGATTTCTGAAGCTCTCACAGTCAAAGGTGTTCGCATTTCTAATATT
Organism: Larix kaempferi; assembly: GCA_027924585.1. NCBI lineage: Eukaryota > Viridiplantae > Streptophyta > Pinopsida > Pinales > Pinaceae > Larix > Larix kaempferi. The sequence goes on along the minus strand of BSBM01000316.1, from coordinate 11,079,237 downwards.
GAAGCTCTATCTTGGAAAGAATTCCAATGGTGCCAAAGCTTTGTCAAGGTGAACTCTCTTCAGTCCAAACCCAAATAGAATAGTTATGATTGGGAAATTAGAAAAGACAACACAAACTTCAATCAATGGTGGAAAGCTCAATCAAGTTACACAATTTTCTTTGATGGGGCTTCCAGAGGAAACCTAGGGGAGGCAGGTGCGGGAGGGATTATTTTCAATCCAGGAGGAAATAAAATTATCTCTTATGCCTGGGGACTAGGAAAGAAAATGAATAACGAATCTGAATGGTTAGCTTTGTTTCATTCCATGGAAATTATCTCGACTCCCAATATTAATAAGCTCACGGTCTTTGGAGACTCCAGACATGTTATTCAAAAAATGAGGACTGGGATCTCGAATGGAGACTCTAGAAGCTATAGAATGCAAAGGAGGATCAAACAACTTGCATCCCCTTCTGAAGTTCATTACCTCCACATACTTCGGGAAAGTAATCAACAAGCAGACGAAGCTGCTAATCAAGGAGCCAACTTCCCTATGGGAAAAATTAAATATAGCAATGGAAAGGAAAACTATAAGAACATTCCCTAGGCATTGGCCTTTAGGGTGGTTTAATTTGACTAAGGAAAGAATGACAATCGCTCCACCTATCATTTCGAAGTGGGCACGTGGGCCTTCACATGAACACCTCTCTACATGTCTTCTCGAAGGCAGTCGCCATGCTCCAGCATTTATGAAGGTCCTTCTTCTACACGATGAACACAACTCTGGCATTATGATGAGTCCCTCCTACTTCGATTTCTCTGTCCACTTGCCCCTTCGGCTCTTTGATGGTTTGGAAAACCTTTCTCTTTCTGCCCGCTGCATTGATTCCCCTCCTCGGGTCGACGAAGAAAATGACACAATGGCCGGTCTAGCTGAAGGAATTGTGTTCATGAAAGCGGGCATTGCGGATTTTATGGACCACCTCCACAGGGTTTATGAAGCAGTTTGCACAGGGATAAAAGCTCACAACGAGACGGCAGCGGATGTCAGGTACATACCCCAACAATTAACATGTCAAGACTCTCAGATAGATGATTTGGAAAGAAACTTATTTGAACTGATGGGCACCGTAGACGTTATCAAAGAAGAAGTTTTAAAAATGGCTAGAATATCTCAATGTAGCCATTGCGAAGAATCTCCTTCAGTGGACATGAAAACTGCAGAAGAAGCCTCGGTGCACCAACATAATTATGGATAGAACTATTTATTTTTTAGATGGGTTCAATCCTCAGTTTAAAGTTTAAATGTTTTTCTGTATTTTGTTAAATTTACAGTATGTAAGGGTCTATCCCTCCACTACAACTGCAAACAATAAACAACAACTTAGAAACTACAACAGAGCCAACATGGACAATCATATAATTCCCATCTTGAATTCCCTTTTTATTACAAGACTCTTCTTTTTTATAATGAATGATTGTGTCAAAAAAATGAGATCTTAAAAATGACGAGAACCAAGCAGCAAGATTCAGATGGAAGAAGTACGTTGTTTCTTGATTTGATTTTAGTAGAGGAAAATGGTGGCATCGAGGAGCACTATAGCTTTGCACCAGTGAGTAGACTGCGCAGACTCCAGCCATAGGCATGTGGATGGATCGCTGGCAATTGCAAACCAGTCTTCATCGATTTCCCCCATCTGTGCATTCTTGGCATTGGCCGGTGGCGTGTTAATATGAAGCTTGCTTGTTGGTGTTTGAATTTTCGTGGCTCTGTTTCTTGAATTTCAGGTGGAATCGCGTTGGTGCTCTGTAACAGCCTGGTTCTTGATTCAGCTATGGCTCATCTTACCTGTTGGTCCTATTAAACCACTAATTGAGTTAGTGAAGTGGCCGTAGCAAGAAAGACACTATGGAGGAGAGCGCAGCTAGTTTCTGAAGGCAGAGTATCGAAGATTCTTGCATTGTTTAAATCCGAGGTACGAGGGAGGCTTCTAGGTGCACATGAGCTGTGCACTTGTTTGCAACTGAGCAGACTCCCAAATTGGGCATGGACGGTGGAATGGAGCTATTGTTTTGTATCCACAGCATGGTATTGGTTTCTTGATTCTGCCTTGGCACTTAGAAACTGTTGGTAGGCCGTGAGTTGGCTCTCAGGGGTTAGGATGTCGTTGAAGCCTTGATGGCCGTTGATTTTTGCTGAGCAGCTGCAGGTTGGCTCTATATTCGGGTCGTAGGAGTGTGGGATTCTGTATTGTGATAGAGGACTTCTGGCAGCAGGGGTAGTGGCTTTCTGCTGGTTCTTGATTCATTTCTTGGTGTTAGGAGAAGCTTCGATGGTAGCCCCGGGGCATGGTGACCATTTGACTGTAGACGAACCCCTGCCTAAAACAGGGATGTCTGATAAAGGTGGATCAATTAACCACTCTGTAAAGACGGTCAAAGAACGTAAGCGACCAGACCTGCTTGTGCTGGGGTTGGATGTTACGTTGGCTGAAGCGGAGGACCTGTCACTTACTGCTGTGGTTGGTCATATTAGAGGCAGAAGATTTGGCCGCGGCTTCCTACAGCGCTGGGTGTCTGAGCAGTGGAGGCACTGCGTGTCTACTGCCCCTGAGGTCTGTGTCTTGACGAAAGGCTGGATTGCTTTCATCTTTAGGAACCAAGGGGAGGTCAAGACGGTATTAAGTAGACATTGGTCGCTGCTGGGTATCCCTCTTATTCTGAAAAGATGGTCCCCCTTCTTCGACTCTAAAACGGAGAAAGTGGCTAAGGAACCACTGTGGGTGAAACTCCCGGGTTTTCCCATGCATATGTGGAATGAAACACGGTTTGCTGAGATAGGGAATTATCTTGGTGAATATGTGTGTTCTGATTCCTCCCATACTAAGACTGGCATCTACACAGTTGCAAAAATTTTGGTAAAAATAGATTTACGGATGGGTCTTTCGGCTGAGATCAAAGTTCACTCCAAGGATGGGGATTTTACACAATTACTGGATTATGTGGGTGTGCCGTTTCGGTGTCACCGCTGTCACTCTCTTGGACATCTTGTAGCCCGCTGCCCATTACCATTTCGGACGAGTAAGCCTCTGTCCGATGTTGCTGCAACTGTAGAGACAGCTCCCGCATTAACAGTGAACTTTCAGGAGGTGGTGGATGATGGGATTGGGCCTAATTTCGTTGGGGGGGTGAATTTGGCTTCCGATCTCGGTGGGAGGCTTAAATCAATGGAAGTGCAGCCATCTTTGGTGAACTTAGGAAAGGAGCTTCTTGGGAATGCGCTTCCTGTAGCGGAGGAGGTTTCGTTGTGCTCCGTGGGTCCGACTTCTCTGGCCATTACGGATCTGCTTATGGAGCTGCCTACTACTCGACGGGATTCAGCTGAGAATCCATCAGGTATGTCTTGCATTTCTCCTATTGCTTCCTTATTGGTCGACTCTATGGTATGTGGGGAGGGAGGCCAGGGGTCTCCGCCTCGCCTGGATGCTCCCTGTCTTCGGCTAGATGAGGATTGTATAGTCACTCCGACTATATCCACCAATCCCTCTTCCAGCTCCGAGGGTAGTATTCGTTATACTCTTCGTAGTAGGGAGATTACTAAAGATGGCACGGGGGGCAAGGGACTTCCTGATTTGGCCGCCGGTGTTGGGGGGAAAGGCAGAGGAAGAAAATCCCATTTGTCTAAAGCTAAAGAACGGGCTAAAGTGGATCTAGTGATGGGTACACAATCTTCGATAGAGTGGGCACTTAGAGCTGTGAAAACCCAGGATGGGGGTTCTTTATGATACTGATGTCCTTCAACTGTCGTGGGTTGGCGAGTCCCATTAAAAAATCGTCGCTTAGGAGATTGGTAGAATTAAATCAACCAGATATTTTATTGCTGCAAGAAACTTTGGGTGGCAGCGAGGATGTGGTACGTACTCTAGAATCTTTGCTTCCTGGGTGGAAGTTCGTGGGGGTGGATGCTCGGGGGCGTTCGGGAGGGCTGGCCTCGGGGTGGAAGGTTAAGAGTTGCAGATGTGATGGTTCTTGGGGCATCTCCTCTGGCCTCGGGTTGGAGGTTTGGGATGCTGAGATTGGTCGGAGGATCACGGTTCTCAATATTTACGGGCCCTACTTAAATAGGGTGGGCTACTGGGACTCCTTGTTAGGCATGGATATTTTTGATGGCAGGGATGTGATACTGGGTGGGGATTTCAACCTTACTCTGGGGTCTTCTGAAGTATGGGGACCTCGGGCTTCTCAGGACTCTTTAGCTGATTATTTTATTTAGGCCTTTATCAGGATGGATCTTCTTGACATTCTACCTTCCAAGTTAACTCCGACTTGGAGGAATAAGCGAACGGGGGATAGTAGGGTGGCTAAACGACTAGATAGGTTTCTGGTGGCGGAAGTGTTGGCACTGAGCGTTGATGTGGTCAGACAATGGGTAGGGTCAGGAGGGATTTCTGACCATAGCCCGATCTTCATGGAATTACGTGGCTGCCGGAATAAACCTCCCAGTCCATTCAAATTCAACCCTAGCTGGCTGAAGGATGAGGCTTTCATTAAGATGGTTCAGGAGCAATGGGTTCATCGACCACCTGAATCACTGATGCCTGCTGGTGCACACTTTTACCACAATCTAAAGCGCATTAAAGAGGCAACTACATCCTGGGCTCATGAAAAAAGGGTGACAGAAGAGCAGGATTTGCGGGCTGCTGAGCAGCACATTGATAGGATACTTATCAGCCTGGGCATGGGATTTCTGGATGAACAGCAGAAAGGCGAGCTGTTGGAGTGGGAGAGCCGCAGGAATGTGATTCTGGGTGAGCGTGAAGAACTGTGGAGAATGAAAAGCAGAGCTATTTGGCTTAAGTGCGGTGATGATAATACAAAATTTTTTCATGCGTATGCCAAGGGGAGAAAATTCACAAACTCAATTTGGGAACTATCTTCTGACACTGGGGAACAGGTTTCCAGCTTTGATGGATTAGCGGACATGGGAGTTCGACACTTTGGAGATTTATTTACAGCACAACCTGGAGTCTCCATTGCTGAGGTACTTCGGGTGACTCAGCTTTTTCCTCGTTTTGTGGGGGAGGAAGATAATAGAATGTTGATGGAGGAGGTGACGCAGACTGAGCTCTCCCTGGTTATGCATTCCTTGCATAAAGACAGTAGCCCGGGGCCTGATGGCTGGCCTATAGAATTCTTCTTAGGTTTCTATGACTTCTTCGGGGAGGAGATTTTGAATGTGGTGGAAGAATCGCGTAAGGCTGGGTTTGTCCATGGCCCCTTCAACTCCACCTTTATCGCTTTGATTCCGAAGACGGCCAAGCCTGACAGCTTCAATGAATTCAGACCGATTTCTCTCTGTAATTGTATATATAAGATCATCTCCAAGGTTATGGCGAGAAGACTCAAGAATATTTTGTCTAAGAATATATCTTGTGAACAATTTGGCTTCTTGGAAGGACGCCAAATTCATGAGGCCATTGGAGTCGCCCAGGAAGGATTACACACCCTGAAAGTGCAGAAGCAGAAGGGTGCTGTGATTAAGATCGATCTATCTAAAGCTTTTGATAGGGTCAGTTGGCTTTATCTCCGATTGCTCCTAACTCACCTGGGGTTTTGCTACGAATTTACCAGATGGATAATGGCTTGCCTCACAACGGTGAGCTTTGCCATTCTGATCAATGGTTCGGCCAGTCCATTCTTCCAGGCTGGTAGGGGGCTACGACAGGGATGCCCCCTGTCTCCTCTGTTGTTTCTTCTTGTTGCTGAAGGACTCAGTCGATTTATTCTGAAAGCTAAAGCCGATGGTTCCTTTCGAGGCATCTCTATCTCTCAGGTATTGTTTATCACACACCTCCTTTTTGTTGATGACATACTGATTTTCTGTGATGGCATGAGTCAAGATATAGCTAAGGTGGTTGAAGGTCTCCATTTAATGCAATTAGCAGCGGGTATGGTAGTGAACAGGGACAAATCTTCTATCACTTGCTCACATTTATCCGAGCAGGAGATTCTTCGAATGGTTAACAATTTTCCTTACAAGGCTCTGGATTTAGATGAAGGCCTAAAGTACCTTGGCTTTCACTTGAAACCGAATGCTTATCTGAAGTCTGACTGGAACTGGTTAATTGCTAAATTAGAACAGCGCCTACATGGTTGGAGTCATAAGTGGCTCTCTCGGGCGGGGAGGCTGGTACTGGTTAAATCAGTTTTGGAAGCTATTCCGGTATATTGGTTGTCACTGGCTTGGATACCCATTGGAGTCCTGGAGAGGATTCGGAGGTTGTGTTTTGCCTTTCTTTGGCAGGGTAAGGGTGGGCAGCCAGCATTGGTATGGGTCAGATGGGAGAAAATTGCGGTCCCTAAAGCACTGGGAGGTTGGGGGTTAAAGAATATTTTTCTGTTTGCTAAAGCCTTGGGGGCCAAAGTGTCGTGGCGTCTCATCCATACACATAGTCTCTGGACAAGAGTGGTATACCATAAATATATAGCCCCTCTCACTCTTCTTGAATGGATAAGGCTGGGGAATAAGTCGAGGGCAAATTGCTCAGTGGTCTGGAAAGCAGTAGTGCAGCATTTCTCTTTGGTAGGATCTGGATTGGCGTGGAGGATAGGCAATGGGCGACTTCTACGTATTGGGCGGGACCCTTGGGTGGGCTGTAGGGGAGGCCATGTACTCCCGGTGGAATTGAGGACTCATTTGGCAGCTAGAGGTTGTAATTTTCTGGCAGACATTGTGGATCCGGGGAACTACCACTATTTGGCATCAGGGGTGGTTATCTGCGCAGAGACTGGAGATCTCTGCTGAATGGCAAGGGGCTTGGGTGGCTTATCTGCGGTTATTACGATTTACAAATATTCGATTGACCAATCGGATGGATGTACTTATATGGGATCATCATCCCTCGGGCATCTACACTCCTAAGAATGGATATATCCAGCTGAATGTGGATATTCATAACAGGGAATTGGTGTGGTGGTGGAAGCATCTGTGGAAGTTCAAGTGCCCAGGCAAAGCGAAGTTACTTTTTTGGGCTATTCTGGAAAACAAGGCACCTACCTGGGACAATTTGCAAAAAAGATTTCTCCAGGGCCTGGGAATTTGCCCACTCTGTCGGGACGCGGAAGAGACCATAGCTCATCTCTTTGTACACTGTCGGTTCGCACAGGCTTTATGGGAAGGAATCGGCTATTACATGGATATCAGGTTACAGTGGCGGGGCGAGGGAGTACTGGATGCATTCAACGGTTGGTGGTCGATTTCTAAGAACTCTCATCTTCGGGCATTACCTTGTATATTAGCATGGAGCATCTGGATATCACGAAACTCGGTTATCTTCCAAGACAGGACGGTGCAGTTGGAGTCTGTGGTGGCTCACGCGGCGGCAATCTTACCACATTACATCGCTCCTGTCTCAACGAAAATTCGACAGGTGCGAGTGGAACAGATTGATAAAACTATGCCGTGGGCATATTTTGACGGCGCTTCCTTGGATCAGCAGAGGGTGTGCGGAGGGGGAGCAGTCCTTCACAAATCTGAGTCACACTATTTTCATCTAGTGGCTGGTTTGGGTAACGGATCAAATAACTATGCAGAGATAATGTCTCTTAAACTATTGATGTTATTTGCACTCGAACAAGGCTGTCTTTCTATTCAGATATTTGGGGATTCTCTGTTAGTAATAGATTGGGCTAAGGAGATTTCGCGCTGTCAGGTTATGGTTCTGATACCTATTCTGGAGGAGGTGATCAGATTAAAGCAGTCCTTTAACCATATCACTTTTACACATATTTACCGGGAACGGAATGGGATGGCTGATCAGCTATCCAAAGCAGCGACGCAACAGGAATTAGCTCCTGGGAATTGGAGGATAACAAATTATTCACCTGAGGGCTCCTTCAGCTACTATCACAGATCTTTCCTTGAAGATATGGAGGCACAGATTTGAGAGTTAGAAATGAATGTAACAGCAATAGTTTTTAAGAAACCTGGTATAAGAGGTAGTATGGGCAGCAGTAACTGATATCGTAATGTATGGGATAGATATGAAGAATATATTTGGGAAAGAAAATATGTGATAATGTAGGGATCTCTGAGATTCTACTACATGTGCAGAGTGTAATTTTGATCAACTATTTGAAATAAAATTACGAATTTTTCCGAGGAAAAAAAATAATGAATGATTGTGCACAACCTTTTTAAATACAAACCCTTATACTTTATTTTCGTTAAAAAAATATGCAATCAAACATCCTCATAAATTAATATCGAACCGTCAAGAAATGAATATGTCAAGAAATTAATATTTGATTGTCAAGCCGTTGGAACAAGTCCACAAAGACATGCATACTAAATGAATAAATTTTTTTTCTCGATAAATTAAAATGCATTAAAAGTCTTTCTCGTTCCCAAGGAGTCCGTTGTTGGTCAATAAGACTCCAAATCGATTAAGCAATAATATGTTAGATAAATGAGTTTGTTAATAAAAAATAAGAAATTTCAATATCTAATATAAAAGTTTTGATAATCGGTAAAAAAAAACCATTAGTGGATTGCAAACTGAATGTTATATACCTACATTGCCGCTACATACACTGCCTTTGGCAGTATAATAATAATAAGGAACACCATATACCTCGCCAATTTCGACCAAAATTTTTTGGAAAAGTAAAATGGTCTTGTTTTTAGATTTTTTTTATAATAATAAAAAATATTATATAATAATTTTAATGATTGTATTTATAGGAGTGAAGTGTTTTAGAGTTCAATATGAAAAAATATTGTTATTAAAAATAATAAAACACATATAGACACAAAAAATAAAAATTATAAAAAATAATTTAAAAAAATTCTTAAATTTAACAACAACAAAAAAAATTACACTTCAAAAACTTAGATCCCTTAAATATAAAAAACTTGCCCCACAAAACAAAACAAATACTGTATGTTCTTTTTGATCATGAACATGTACAGAGATAAAAGATTTTCAAACTCCAAGTTGTAAATTTGTACAAATTCAGACAACCTCAACACTGCACACAGATTGCTTTGGAGCAACCGAATCAACGCCCAAAACCCGCCATGATTGGCACAACCGTATGAGAAGCTCACCAATATCTTTCTTAAGCATATGATGGGCTAATCCATTAGATGGCATGCCATGTTTCTAGGACAGTCATTCAATCTCTTCCTCTTTCATTACTATCTCCATGCTGCCATCCTCACAAGATATTTTGTAAATTTAACTTTCAGAAGTATTTCGCTCATGATCACTGCAATATCACAAGGCATGGCATCTCTACCAATGCCAATGATGATATCAGTACTCGATGCGAGGAGGAATTTCAAATCAAGGAAAGCATGAATGAGGCAGGTAAACCACTGGACTTGAACACCTATTTTTCTCTTTTGCAGGGATGTGCCGATACCAAATCCCTCAAGCAAGTCCATACTCACATACTTATTCATGGATTTGAGCAAAATGTGTTTCTGGGGACTAAACTTGTGAGCATGTACTCCATGTTGGGATGTCGGGAGAATGCACGCTTGGTTTTTGACAAAACAGACGATCAAAACCGAAACAGTTTCATGTGGAACGCTATGATTAGATGGTATGCGCGGACGGGTTTCTGTGAGGAATCCCTTACGCTCTATTACCAAATGCAGCACGCAGGCGTAAACCCAGACAATTTCACCTATTCATTTGTCCTCAAAGCCTGTGGTAGCTTATCAGCTCTGCAAGAGGGCAGTGAGATTCATCATCAGATACTTGAAAGTGGGGATGAATCAAATGTCTTTGTGGCTACTGCCCTCGTAGATATGTATGCCAAATGTGGAAGTGTAGAGCTTGCGCGCCAACTGTTTGATAGAATGTCTATGAAAAATGTAGTTACATGGAGCGCAATGATTGCAGGGTATGCTCAGAATGAGTATGGTAATGAGACCTTGGCACTGTTTCGTGAAATGCAAATGGCTGGTGTGGTGCCCAACTCGGTCACCATGGTCAGTGTGGTTTCCATGTGCGCAAATTTAGCAGTTCTGAGGCAAGCTAAGTGGGTTCATGGCTATGTAATTAGAGGGGGTTTTGATTCAGATCTTTCTGTGGGGAATGCTCTCATCGATATGTATGCTAAGTGTGGGAGTATAGAGATTGCATGCCAGTTGTTTGATAAAATGTCTCAAAGGGATGTGGTTTCATGGAGTGTTATGATTGTAAGGCATGCCCAGAATGGAAATGCCAATGAGGCCTTGGAACTCTTTCGTCAAATGCATTTGGCAGGCATGAAACCTGATTCGGTTGCAATGGCAAGTGTGATCCCGGCATGTGCTAATTTAGGAGCTCTGCAACATGGGGAAGCCATCCATGGATATATAATTAGAAGTGGATTTGAGTGGGATGTTTCTGTGGGGAATGGCCTCATAGACATGTATGCCAAATGTGGAAGGATAGAGGCAGCATGTCAATGTTTTGACAAAATGTCTAAAAAGGATGTTGTGTCGTGGACTTCAATGATTGGTGGATTTTCCCAAAATGGCTACGCCAACAAGGCAATAGCACTCTTTTGTCAAATGCCACTGACAGGTGTCATACCCAACTCTGTCACTGTGGTGAGTGTGCTCCCTGCCTGTGCACATTTATCGGCCCTGGAACAAGGCCGGTGGATTCATGCATACACAATAAGAAATGGCTTAGATTGTGATGTTTCGGTGGGGAATGCACTCGTAGATATGTATGCCAAATGTGGAAGTGTAGAAACTGCACGCCTATTGTTTGATAAAATGCATAACATAGATGTGGTCTCGTGGAATACGATGATTACAGGATATGGAATGCACGGCTATGGTGAGGATGCTCTTGCTCTCTTTAACCAAATGCAACAAACTAAAATGAAACCAGATTATGTTACATTCATTGGTGTTTTATCAGCATGCCGACATGCTGGCCTGGTGGATGAAGGTAGGCATTACTTCAAGTGCATTGATCGAGATTATGGCATTACACCCAGGATGGAGCACTATGCATGCATGGTCGACCTTCTTGGTCGTGCTGGGTGTCTGGATGAAGCACATGACTTCATAAAAGGAATGCCAGTAGAACCCGGTGCTAGTGTGTGGGGTGCCCTGCTTTTGGCCTGCAGAATCCATTGCAATATAAAGCTAGCAGAATGTGCCTCCAAGCACCTTCTTGAGTTAGAGCCTAAAAACTCCGGAAATTATGTACTACTGTCAAACATCTATGCTGCAGCTGGAAGGTGGGATGATGTAGCAAAGATGAGAACAATGTTGAAAGATAGAAGGGTGAAAAAAGGTCCAGGATGCAGCTGGATTGAGATCAAGAATAAAGTTCATGCTTTTTTTGTAGGATACAGGTCACATCCACAATTGGAGAAAATCTCTGTTATGTTGGAAAGCTTGACTTTGCGGATAAAGGCAGCAGGGTATACCCATGAGACAAATTTTGTATTGCATGATGTTGAGGAGGAAGAGAAACAGTACATTTTATGTGGTCATAGCGAGAAGCTAGCTTTAGCTTTTGGGCTTATTAACACATATCCTGGCACTCCTATCCGAATCACTAAGAACCTCCGGGTGTGTGGCGACTGTCACAGTTTCATAAAGTTTATATCCAACATTGTTGGAAGAGAGATAATTGTGAGGGATGCAAACCGTTTTCACCATTTCAAGAATGGGATTTGTACTTGTGGGGATTACTGGTGATTATAATTGAAACAAGCAACAACCACGAGCTTGTTTGATAACTTGAATCTTTTTCTGGTCTACGAGTGGCGATAAATGGCCATGTAAGTACCTAGCAAGGTTTGTGACAGTACATCATATATAATGCCAATGCCAACCAAAACTGGAAAGCAATATATTTATTGATTGATCATGAACATATTCCTAAATCCCAGCAAACTAGCAGTGTATATCGGAAAATTTGTAAATAAAGAAGAGGGCTTCTCCACACAAATCAGTTTCTTGATACTTGGCTAGTGTTGTCCAGCAGTGATTTCCTGATACATCGGGCTTTCATCATGAATTTCCCAGGGCTAGGTGATATTGGTCATGACTGATTTTCACCTAGTTTTGGATTATTACCTGCTCAGTAGTTGATTGCAATTTGCATGTACCTTGCATCTTTCTATTGTTTCAATTTGCTAGTATTTCCTTTTAGGTTTAAATCGTTACATGTAGAGTATATGAGAGAAAGCAAGTGGTATAAAAATGCCCATCAGTGACCAAAACAGCCGGAAGGATTGAGAATTGCACCATGCATGATATATCAAAGTGTGTAAGAGCATCACTGAGCTAAGTGCAAAAGCTATAAACAGTGCAAAACAAAACATAAAGCGAAACAGAGTATAGTTATGAAGTTGAAAACGTAGATAGTTGATATGTAGCTGTGGCCGATTTAGAGTTTCCTAGACAACCATCAACTGCTATAAAGCCTCCGATCACCTAAGGATGTTATCTGGAGGGAACTATACAACATTGAATACCTGCACAATGCTGGATCCTTGTCAAGTAGTTATAATGTAGGAAGATACATCTCTTCTATCATCCAAGGCTGATCTCTCATCTTGATAAGTGAAGATACTAATGACCGTGGTAGTTCCTTCTTGGAAAAAATGTGCAAGACCAATCAGAGATGGCAAGGACGGTGTTATACACCTAAGGTGTCAAAGAAGTTTGAAGACTAAATAATAAGTTTTTTGGTAAATGAATGGTGAATGCTAGAATGCACATTAGCTCGAGGTATAATGCTTCATGCCTTTTCATCAAATGAACCTAAGATTGGGTTGCAGGTTGGTGAAGGATTATAGCAAAAATGGGAAAGGATATATGAAACAATTTCTGTGCATGATCCAAATGGACCTAAGATTGGGTTGCAGGTTGGTGAAGGATTATAGCAAAAATGGGAAAGGATAAATGAAACAATTTCTGTGCATGATCTTGGATCTCATCCAGGATGATGGTCTGATTATCTCTTTAAAACTATGTTGCACAAGTTTCCGGAACGCAGGAACGTAGGGAACATGGGTACGAGTACTGGATACATCTAGAAGTTTCCCCCAAATTTTCAGGAAACGGCAGGTTGGGAACGACAATAATATATATTAAAAAATATAAAAATAAAATAATTAAAAAAACATGAGAACCAAATGACTTAGCACAAACCAGATGACTTAGCTTATTCCTTATATTACGGTTGTAACCAAAACCTCTTAGCAGATGGAAATGGTAATAAAATCAAGATTACCATCCATGTCATTGATTATATAAGGTAGAATCTTTCTAAAGTGGAAACTTTTAGAAGTTATAGTCCCTGCATTTGTGGCTATATGTATAGAGTAAGTTTTCAGTTTTGTGTCAACTATGATTAAAATGTATTAGAATATTATATGTTTACAACACATTCTATGCTAGGGTATTTGCAAAGGTGTATAAATAATCAAATTTAAATTATTATAAAATAGAAATCAAGATAATTTTTATTTAAATGTAATATATGAATTTACTTTTAAAGTAATATTTAAAATTATTTCCAATTATTTAAAAGTTTTTTTTTAATTCATAAAGTAAATACTAAAATATATAAATTTACTTTCTTTTATTTAATATATAAAAAGTCAAAATCGATTTACACTTATTATTGATTAGTGGTAATTGCAATTCAACGTAGGACCGAGTGACTACTCTAGCATGGCCGGTAGATAAAGATCAGTGCACCAACTCGACAAGGTAGCATGAAATAGACTTTTATTGCAATTTAGTTTTCTAGAGAAAAGAATTCTGAGTCAACTATGTAAAAGTATGGTCGCGAGGAAATAGGAATGTTGTTAACAACCTACATGGCGATCATGAATGTGTGGAAGCTCCCAGGGAAGGAAACGCGCAAAAAAAAGTCCCAAAGTTCCTGATCTAAGACGGTAAAAGTTCCCAGTAAGTTCTCAACCATCTGGAACGGTTCGATTGGGAAAGTTTCCTACAAGTTCCCAAGTTCCCTGGAACGTCGGAACTTCGGGAATGAGTTTCCTAAAAGCCGGGAGCGGAAAGGAAGGTGACCTCAAAAGGGGTAGAGTGACCACGGAAACGCCCATATGTTGCACATAATTCATGAGGCAAAGGTGGCCAATATTGTCTTCAACAAAAGTCATATCTACCCCAACCCCATGCTTGATTGACAGTATGGAGGCATGGATTGAGAATGAGTAAGCTGCAACTAATCTGGTGCAATTTAGACCAAAGTAGGCGACGAGCTTTTTAATTACCTTCTAATTTCTCAGAGGATAAGTAAGAAGTCTGTACATTAATTGTCAACTCGGGGTTCGTTGGGAACTTGCGAGTTACTGTGTATTGTATGTGCAAGCCACAATGTCCTTTTACATTGGTTTATCTACTGTGAAGTTGTAGTTCAATAACTTTACTTACAAACAATCGTATGAATAGTTACATAGTCTTGGCTAGCCAGCTAAACAACTACTAAAACTAAGTTGCAAGGAAAGTAAATCACATGGCAGGAAAATAAAACACACGACATGAAAGTAAATTCACACCGGCTACCGGTATCGAGAGTATAAATCAAATGTCTCCCAAAGTAACCCCATCGATGTGCAGTAAAACTAATTGCAAAATTGAAATTCTAAATCACTATTGCAGAAATTGAAATTCACACCAGATTGAAAAGTAAATGCTAAAACTAATTCACACTGTGTGGGAAAAGTAAATTCTAAAACTAAATCACACAATGCTTAAAACTAAATTCTAAAACTATGTTCACTCCGTGCAAGAAAGTAAATTCTAAAACTAAATTCACACCACACTCGACATAAAGGTAAATTGCAGAAATGAAATCTAAAAGCTACCATTGCTAGATACAAGTTATTGTTTATAATCCAAAGAAGTAAATATGGTCATTGGATTAAGCTTGGTGGTTGTAAAATAAACATTTAAATCTCTATCTATGCATTAAGAGCCCCCAGAATGGAGAATGAGCTCTTATTTATACACGAGTCTCCATATCAAATAATAAATGAAGATCCAAAATATCCTCAACAATTCACTAATAATTTGGATCTCAAAACTAATTCCAAGATCTTTGTTAACTACATGCTATTTAGGATACCTTTGAAGTCAAATTTGAATTTATGGAGAAAGACTATAATAAAATAGTCAAAACTCATCCCAAATGCCTCCTAACAACTTTTGACTGCTTAGGTCCATCATATATTTGATAGGGATCTTCAAATCTTAGTGGATAATCGAAATATACACTCATATCCACCTCCACCACCTTTAATTTTCAAATAATTTAACATCATGATTTGAGACATATGAGAATAATTGAAATAATAGATTTATAAAAATCCAGTACTCTCAATGAATATCCTTCTCCAAAGTTAGTGGTTGAAGGTAAATTTGAATTATTGACTTTTTGTAGCTTCTGTAGGTTCTGTAGAGGTTCCACAACTCATAGGTTCTGTAACCTGCAGAAGGTTCCGCAACTACCTGTAAATGTTATGTAGCTTCCTATAGAGTTTCCATAGCTGCATACAAAGGTTCTGTAGCTTCCTGTTGAGTTTTTACAGCTTCCTATAAAGGTTCCACAACCTCCACAATATACCTATAGAGGATGTGTAGCTACTACAGAACTCCCTCAAAGATTTTGTAGCTTCTTTCTAATAACTAGGCCAATATCTAAAGCAAATACATAGTACACTAATCCCCCTAATGTTAGTAAAAAATCAAATGAAATATTAAGACATGCAATGGAAAACACCTTTAGCCTAAAACCCCCATATGAGCATTAGAAGGGATTAAAACATGATTATGGATAAGCAAAAGGGATTATAGATAAGGTAAAATGATAATAAAAAGACGCTAAATCCAAGGCCCGTCATCTCCCCCAAACTAAAAATGTTGCATGTCCTCATGCAACCTTGTGTCAACCAAGCTAAATGATGTTCATTTTTAATGCATGCCTTCGAATTCATTGTCAACAAGCCACCACCAATGTATCTGATCATCAAGAAGTGTAAAATATTATTCTGAACAACTTTCCATGCCAACGCGCCTTCACAAATAGCATTATCAAGGCAAAAATACAAGAAAACTAGGTTTTGTAGCCAAGAGACTAGCGATATGTAGCCAATGGACTAGTGATTTGCAAATTTAAAAAAACCATGATTTCTCCAAAAATACAAACTAGGTTTTGGAAAAAATTTGCGGGGGTGTTAGGAATGTAATTATACTTCTCCCAACCAAAAATTGGAGAAACACACATCACGGATTTCGAGAAATGAAAAAATCGTTGTAGGTGACTAAGCTTGATTTCTCGAAAACCGTGCATTAGGATTGAGCTGAAACTTCTTGGATTTGTTCTTCCTAATGTAATACTTCTGCTCACCAATTTTCATGGATACCTAATTCACCGCTTGGAATATATCTGCGATTCAATTTTTGCACTTTAAGCTGCCATAAAAATGCCCCACTATTGTATACATTTGTCAAGTGAACTATGTGAAGGCTTGAAATGATTACGCATGGGTATCAAAATTACAATAGAGCCTTCTCCAATTAATTAATTAATTTTTTTTTTCTCTGAATAGGCTAATAGCATCATTATGTATTCTCATAAGCTCTGTTTCAAGACCGATGTAATTGTCTAGTGCAAACTACTTTAATACTATTGCCAAAGATGCCTTCACAAAAGAATCACTAAGAGTTGTCCAAAGATTTTGCTGCTATGTTTTTGTTTTCAGTTTGAGGAAACCTTAGGCTTCCATGCTGGAATTAGAGTTGATGTTGTTGCTTAAATGCTCCCCCAAACTGAAGACAAGGCATGTCATCATGCCTTATTGTACTTCCTTGTGAAAGATTATAACCTCTTGCTATGACAAGAAAGTAAACTTGTTGCCTTTATAATTGTCTGATGATGGGAATAATTATCCTCAAATCTTCCAGATTCACCTTCATAAGCAATGAGGTTTAAACTCCTTACCTCATACATCATTCTAAATGGTCACAATTGTCCATATCAGCAAATTCTTTGTAGACCAATCAATGAGTATAATTAGATGACACTTTCTCTAGAGCAGTCTTGAAATCTTGCCACCAATTGACAATCAACAAAGGCTTACAATAAATCAACATGTATGCACAAATAAGACCTAATCTCATGTTATAAATTCACTACAATATAGTACCAAGTTTCAATTAATCATCATGAACTAAATTTGACACAATTGCAACAGAAATAACCATATTTTCTTCCCAAGTAAAATCTTCAAATTTTATTCTTTTATTCTTTTATTTTTTTATTTGAAGTAAGAATGCACAAAACTGTCTTGGATTTAGCACTTTGTCAATTCAACTCTTATCTAGTTTCAGTTGTTTGGCACGAGCTCTGATTTCAATTGGATCTAGCTTTGATTGAGGGCACACCACAAAATCCATTGCGATTGCTTCAGGATGAACAATGAGTTGTCTATGACCCGGCTGAGAAGTATTTGGTTCACGAGGGAATTGATCGAAGTCCCGTCCGCCTAATTTTGATAATCTTCCACTCTTGGATCAAACTTGGAAATATTTAGTACCCAAAGATAGGACTGACCCAACATCCTAGCAACATTATTCTTTATTTAGAAAAATGAGCATCAAGCCCGATATCCTTATATATGTGTTAACACCCAAAAAGTGCTCACTAGCTCATTTCCCTATTCACATGACCCATTTATCCACTTTTTCACCATCAGAGCCTCTGAAACCAACAAAAGGTCACCAAAAGACCTTAGTACACCCCTTTTTCCATTAAAAAAGATTATTTTTCCAAGAAAATCATAAAAAACCCTAAAAAAGGGTCCAAATTCCCAAAAATATTAAAAAGGGAATTAAAATATTATTTTTATTCAAAAAAGGAAAAAGGAGGGAAAAGTACCTAAACCATGTTGGTCAATACCATTTGGTTTCCACAAAACCACAAATGGTATCTCCCACCACCAAAACCTATAAAAAGGTGGTAGGGGCTCCTCATTTCACATCCTTCCATTATCTCATCCTTATGCTGCTGAAATCTCCCCTGAGCACTTTTAGCCATTGAAGCAACCTTGGAGAAAGAGACCTATTGGAGTTTGGAGCTACTCATCTTGGGAGTTGCTCAACATCAACCTTCACCATTGAAGGTAATATCGCAAGCACTTGCTTGCCCCCCACTTTTCAATACAAAAAAATTATTTATTATGTTTCTTGTTCTTGATCTTAAATTATTTTTGTTATTTGCTTAATATCTTTGCTTAGATCCATGAATAGTCTTGTTTAATTAGTTTATTGTTATTTATTTCCATTGAAACTGCTGCTACTAGTTAGCAGGTGCCCATAGCACTAAGCCTGGTTGCAAAACCGGGCCAACAGTTTTTGGCGACTCCGCTTTGGTTTGAACTTTAGATCTCTAGTTTTGCCCTTAAATCTTAGTTTTTATGAGTTTTTAACCTTTAGATCCATAGATCTACCATCTTAGACAGCAGATCCATTGCTGTTCTAAGATTTGGCCCCATAAACAGCCCGAAATTTTTAATTTTCGGGTTCGTTTCTCGGTTTCCGTGCACGGCTTCCGCCTCGCGGTTTTTTGCCAGACAGTCGCGCGGTCCATCGCGACTTTTCTGTGTTTTTCCGCGCGGTCCATCGCGGCCTTTTTCCAGACAGTCGCGCGGTCCATCGCGACTTTTCGGTGTTTTTCCGCGCTGCACACCGCGGCTTCGCAGCCTATTTCCGCGCTGTCCATCGCGACTGTGCGCCCAAAACCCGCGCGGTCCATCGCGACTGTGCGTCCAAAACCCGCGCGGTCCATCGCGACTGTGCGGCCAAAACCCGCGCGGTCCATCGCGACTGTTCGTCCAAAACCCGCGCGGCTGAATTTTTCATTCGGCCATCCCGATTTTGAAAAATATTTTTTACTGTACTTTCTGCCCATAGCACATTTTTTACAGTATTAAATTCTGCATATTTTACAGCTTTGAAAAAAAAAAAAATTTTACTATTTAAAAGTGCATACCTAGAAATCTTTTTAAAAATTTTCAAGAAAGTGAAAGAAAGACTCATTTTGCATTTTCATCTAGATTCAAATTTTTTCTTGTTTACTTCTTTAGAATCTTGCCCTTAGCAATTTTTCTTGAAACGAATAAATCCATTTATTTCTTTTAAAAAGGAGTTTATTATTTGCTTTCATAAATCCAAGAAATCCTTTATTTTTTGAGTTATTTTTTGAAAAGCATATTAATTCCTTTTAGTGAAAAAAGTCTTAAATATTTGCTTTGTATTTTCGAAAAGTCCTTTATTTTTTGAAAATTTCCCTTAAAGCATTTAATTTTTTCAAGTTCAGTTGACAACACCTCACGTGCACTCACACGATCACTTAATTGAACTAAGACTTAAAACGTACCCTAATTTGAACACACTCTTAACCCCACTTGGGGAACACTAAAAGAATTCTTGTAGCTAGGTAGTATTGGGGGGATAGGTGTTCCAATAACACCCCTCAGTTCATACATCTGAGACATAGAAGTTGTCCAATTAGGGAGCTAAAATCTCTTAGTACTTTTTGGCGCGGTCACAACCGGTTTGTGGGAAGGCCTCTCCCCTAGGAGGGTTGAAGTCGCGAGGATGGTTCCGGAAGCCTGAGTGGGATACCGAAACCCATTCAGTAACCGAAGGGCTACCATTCGCAGTTCTCGGGATATCCCTGTATTGGGATATTGCGATCAAAGGACCAAACGGCAGATTTACCTTTTCTCGACGCGTCATGAACGGAGTATCCTAGTAGCCTGTCTTTTAGGATTGATTACCCGGTGTCCCTCCCGGTAGGGGGATATCTAGCCGTTGTCTCTACATTCATATTGTCTGACTTGGATTTCATCACCTTGCAGAGGATATCGTCTGTTTGAGTCACAATACTTTTAGATTAGGTGTTTGCATGATCTTTACCACCTTTTGAGTCTAGTTACACCTATTTTTTCTAGGAGCCGCTTGCATGTTGGTATTCTGACCGGTTGTTGCATTCCTCCACTTATTGTAGCACAGCTGCTAGGATAAGTGCATTTTTTGAGGATTGATTTTTTGGCCTGTGAGCCTTATTTTTTCACTCCCCTTCTTGCACCCTTGGTTGCATTAGGGTTTTGAGTCTTTTACATATATATCACCACCTGATACTTAAAACAATTTTTTACATAAAAAACATATTCTCACCATTGAGAATTCTAGACGTTCTCGTCGTCTACGGGGCGAACTCCCAGAGTTTAGTCCACTTGGCTCTCCACGTCACGGACGCGGAGCATTATCCCTTGATTCGACACATCGTCAATCAATTAGACGGTCATCCGATTCTGACATACCCCACTTCACCTTTGATTTTGAGGTAGAATCCGAAAACCCCACCGACTTACCACCAACCACAATTATGTCTGGAACACCAGTTGATCCACTATATACATTAACCATAGGTCAGACATCCACAGACCCTTCTGCGGGAGTACCATCAACGGCAACAGCCACCCCCTTGGGTATGCCCAATATGGGTAACACTCCACATTCAGGAATGCCTAGCACAGGACCACCACCTGTCATGGGCATGCCCAACATGGGGGTCATACCCCCTTCGGTTTCCACAAACCCTATCCCAGGAATCCCTAGTGCGATTCCTAACCCAAGTGTAACTCCTGTTGCACTTGGGAGTGCTATCCTAGGAATCCCTAGTGCGATTCCTAACCCAAGTGTAACTCATGTTGCACTTGGCAGTGCTATACCAGGAATCCCTAGTGCGATTCCTAACCCAAGTGTAACCCAAGTTGCACTTGGGAGCGCTAACCCATATCAGGCCACACCTTTTGGAGGGCACATACCCTCCATACCTAGCATACCTATAGGCGCTACTGGACCCCTACACCATACCACAATGGCTAGGCAGGTCCCGGTTCCGGTCACCACATCTGCTAGTCTACCATACATGGCAAGTCTGAACCTGCCAGATTTAGCTAGGCTCACAAATGACCCCATCAGACATGATCCTGCTTGGCCCCATATGCCCACTAAGCTTCCCTCTGACATCCCTAAGTTTGAGGGAAAGGCCGGAGAAGACCCCCAAAATCACATCATGTCCTTCCATTTATGGTGTTCCTCCAACTCCATAGTGGATGACTCAATCCGCCTACGGCTTTTACAACGCACCTTCACTGGCTCCGCAGCCAAATGGTATATCGAGCAGCCCCATGGGACGCATGCCACATTTACCTCCCTTGCCTCGACTTTCCTACAATTCTTCCAGTTACCTGTCCGTTACGATGCGGGCGTCGAGATCCTACTGTCTTGCAAACAGAACACGGCCACGCATATCACTGACCATATCCATGATTGGCGTCGGCGCCGAAGCCTATGCAAGATCAAATTAGACGACCGAATCTTTTTAGACTGGTTCCTTAAATCCCTCCTTCCTCTCATTGCGAAGGATGTAGCATCTGAAAGACCCCAGTCTGAGGAAGAGGCCATCCTCAAGGCCCAACAGTTTGATCTCATCTACGCCCAATCGGGTTACTTATACACGATCATACCGGACGCCCCACGAGGTGACTCTGCACGCGGTGACACACCGGGGGCATCACATGCCGCTGATGGCATTATTGGCCAAATTACACCGCAAGAAAAACCTTTCAGTATGGTGAGCACCATGCCCGCCCCAGACCTTTCTAGGGCTACATCTAGTTCCGGAGCGACGACTTCCTATGCTCCAACAAACCAGACCCATCACGTTCATGGACCCTCTTGTCCACAACATTGTTATGGCCAAGCGCCATCAGCATATGTACCTCCTACATACTATGCTCAACCTACGGTACAGACCCCCATGCAGTTCCCACAACAGCCCATGCATTACCCACAACCGGTTGCACCAGCTAACCTCACACCTCCACCAGCTCAGGGGTACCAACAACCCCAACAGGCAACTGGACCACCTCCACCTCCACCTGCATACTATCTACCGCAACCTGCTCCCGCACCTGCGGCTCCCCAAAATCCCCCCAATGCTCAAGGGCACGTGTACGCACAACAACATCAGCCCCAATACCAAAACAACCAGCACAACCAAGGTGCGCAACAGAACCGTGGTAGAGGTCATAACCATGGTAATAACCAACAACATCAGCAAGGTCCTCCACCTCCCAATCCTCCGCAAAATAACAATGCTGCTCCTCCCAACCGCAATCCGGATCGGAATCCTAAGCAGCCTAGAAATAATAACCTCAGAACAAACCACCCTTGTTCTATTTGCGGGGTCTATGGTCATTACACGCATTCTTGCCGACATTTGGAGCGAGCTCGGCAACTCTGGACCAACGATGCCCATCGTCA
The DNA here is from genome assembly GCA_027924585.1 of Larix kaempferi. Lineage (NCBI taxonomy): Eukaryota > Viridiplantae > Streptophyta > Pinopsida > Pinales > Pinaceae > Larix > Larix kaempferi. The sequence continues at coordinate 11,056,860 of BSBM01000316.1, read as the reverse complement.
AGGGCAAGCGGTTCCTCAGCCACCACCCAACCCTCCACCACCTCAACATCAACCTTTGGTGCTGCAAAACCCCTTTCCAAACCAGGGTGTAGTGAACACTCAGCCGTTAGCCCCCCCTCAGGGAAACGTGCCACCACAGCAGATCACTTATGCAGCCCCTGATCAACCCATGTTCGATTCAGGTACTCACCATTTGTTGATGATGTCGACTGCCGATGCTAACCTCCAAACTCGTTGGAACCAATATGGCTCCACCTCTGAAGCCCCTCCCGCCGACAAGAACACTAACGTTAATCCCACAGATCAAACGTTACGTATACCTCCGGCTTCACTTGATGGCGCTTCCAAAGCACCTCGCTTCCCACTTTGTCGCATCAACAGTAATCCCAATGCTCGCGCTGCGTCGAATTACAACATCCTAGACGACTTAGCCCAGTCTCCTGCAGCCATGTCTGCTTTAGAAGTTTTGCAAAACTGTCCTTCGCAGCGCAAAACTTTGCTCTCTGCCATTGGCGCCATTGACCCCAATGATTCACAGTTGATCGCATTCGATTCAGACGAGTCTGAACCCCGCCTGCCTTCCTCTTTAGCATTCCAAGTTTCCGTTTCTGTTCGAAATCTTGTCATCCATCGGTGCATTATCGATGAAGGGGCCTCCACATGCGTCATGTCCACATTTGTTTGGCAGAAGTTGGGATCCCCTACTCTCCAGCAGTCCACCACTGCATTACGAGCTTATGACGGCCGTTCGGCTCAACCCCTAGGTCTGTTAGCCAATGTCCCTGTCCAGCTGGCGGGTAAAACCGTGCTCATTGACATTGAGGTCATCAATGCCCCACTAGACTATAACCTTTTACTTGGTCGCAACTACATGTACGCCATGAAAGCGGTTGCCTCATCCGTTTTTCGTACCATGATGTTCCCCCATGAGGGACGCGTGGTCAAGGTTGACCAGCTCACCTATTACGATCCCAAGGCCCCTACCACACCTGAAAATGGTCTCACCATGGTTGAACAACCTGTTTGTGGTGCAACTACCTCATTCATTTCCTCAGTAGGACCCAGACTTTACTCCGAGGCGTCGATAACCTCTACATTCCAGGCCATTCCACCACCGTCACCGGAGACCCAGGTCGCTAACCTCTGCACTCTTTCACAAACACCCGGTAATCAACCCTCCTTGTTACCCAAACCACCATTGGTCCCTAGTCACATCGGTGTTACACCTATCCACACAATCCCCTTTCTATTTCCTCCTTCGGGTGTAGTAAGCGCCCCGTTTATGGCTACCCTTAGTCTCCCCGGGTTAACATTAGGATTACCCGTGTGGTATATTACGCCTCCCGTTCCTCCACCGACACCAAATGTCATCCTACAACCGGTGCAACCCATTGTTACTTCTACCCAACCACCTCCCGGTATCACGACTCCTTCGTCGTCGACGAATCCCCCTCTATTCGTCAGGCCCACTGGGGGCAGAGGCCCACAACCATACACTGCGGTTCCCCCACCCAAGGCAGTTAAACCTCCCCCCATATTTCGTGCTCCTCCAAAATGCTCGCTGTGTGATGAGTTAGGCCATCCAACCCATCAGTGCCCACAGTTACCTGCATTGCAGGAACACATGCAAATGTTGGACGATGACCCCAACATCCCGGTGGTCAAACTAGATCCAAACCCTATGCCTCCTGATAAATCACTGCGTACCAACCACCCATGTGCGATATGCGGTATTTATGGCCACTACTCGCATAATTGTCCTGACATCCCAGACTACAGAGCAGCTCTCTACGAGATGAAAAATTCGGACCTAGAGACGGCACCCTCTACTATCGAGGAGATCTACCCTCCCGCATCATCCTCATCCGGAGAGATTAACACCATCTATATGATCTCTTCGACTACCACTACCTCATCACTCGATTTGACCACTCAAAGGTCCCGCAATGATGAAGAGGTTCTCGAGACTCCTACTACCTTTGATTATCCCGGGGAAGACATGCACCATCGTCCATACTTCCTCCTGGAAGAGACTTCATCCACCACCACTACCCAATCCGCGGTTGAGTCCAAGGATTTCCTTCCTACTAAAATCGACTGGTTAACGGATCCCATGGCCGATATTTCTCCCGTCATCCACATTGACATCTCTGACCCACTTGGTGCCCTTCATACCATCACATTAGGAACCTCCCACAGTGAGCATGAGATCGGAGAATACCAACAACTGTTCCAAGAATTCACTGATGTCTTTACTTGGTCAGATACCGAAATGCCTGGCCTTGACCCCGCCATTTATATGATCTCCACTGGATACCCCTCTGTCCGGTCGGCCCCTTCCATTGATCCCTTTGACACACAGGTTGAACCCTTTCAAATCAACCAGGAAACCACATGTCCACAACATGGGGGCATGCCCAAAACCTTGCCTACTCATCATCACCGTGATCCTCGTCGGAGATACTGGGGGCATCCACCCCACAAAGGGAATCCCCCATCATCATATCATCACTTCAGTATGCCACCACGACCCACAGCCTCATGGTATAACACCCCGCCAGCAGTTGCTCAATGCCCTATTGATCTCTCTATGAGACAACATCTGCACCACATTGACACCTCTGAGTTAGGGGGCATAATAGATTACCTCGACCCCGGGATAGGGGGCATGATCAATCATTTTGAACCTTCCCCATCATCTCTATCTCAACACCTCAATGAGCCCATCGTTCAAACCAACACATATGTGATCCACAATCACAAACCCCATGCACATAGCATGGGGGCAGGTCATTAACCCTGCTCACTTTTTCATATTCGTGATCTCAACCATTTTTGAGGTCATGTGTCACTTGTATATTTCAGTTGATTTGATACACCTAGTATTTTTCCCCCATGGGTCATCATTTCTCCCCACCACTGCATCCTTCGCTTGGTGGGATCACCTTTATTTGTAGCCATTTTTTAACCTAGTTCTTTCCTTTAACCATTCCGGAGTCCTTATGACCTCCGTTTTTCGCACCATTTGCACTGCCGGATTCATATTTCCGTGCCCGTGATGATGCTTGAGATCATTTCTCGCTCTCACCTTTAGATTTTCCGGGCATCTTTTCCACGCCCCCTCGTCACCTCGGTTTGCGTGCCACATCGGCCGTTCTCCGTTTTCGATGTGCCTTATATCGCCGGATTCAGTTTTCCGCACTCGTGATGATGCTAGAGATCATTTCTCGCTCTCACCTTTATATTTTTCGGGCATCTTTTCCACGCCCCCCTCGTCACCTCGGTTAGCGTGCCACATCGGCCGTTCTCCGTTTTCGACTTGCCTTATATCGCCGGATTCAGTTTTCCGCGCTCATGATGATGCTAGAGATCATTTCTCGCTCTCACCTTTATATTTTTCGGGCATCTTTTCCACGCCCCCCTCGTCACCTCGGTTAGCATGCCACATCGGCCGTTCTCCGTTTTCGACAATCCTTATGTCACCGGATCCAGTTTTCCGCACAGATGACGGTGCTTGAAACCTTTTCTCGCCCTCATCAATCCATTTTTTGTTCGGTATAATTTTATCCCTTTTTCGGGTCGAGCAACCCCTTTTACGAAAAAGGCACTCAGGGAGTTTCTGTTAAGCTCTTTTCTGACTCCTAAAACAATGAAAAGATCGCCGAGCAATCTTGCTTCCATTCATGCTCGATAAACGTATCTGAAAGGGCGTCTACCTGGTATAAGTTTACCCCTTTTCCGGACCTTGTAGACTAATTACGAAAAAGGTATACTCTAGTCACATCGGCTAGAAGAGTTCTCCATCCGCATCATTTTATGCTTTTTCGGGCCTTGGAGACTAAACTTACGAAAAAGAAACACCAATAGAGTCCACTTACCATTTTCAGACTCTCTAAACATGAAAGCAACCATGAGCATGCGCCGTCCTGAGCTCACAAAATCTACAGGACCGTACCATTTCAGAGCATACTTTTATCCCTTCTTGGAGCTCATTAAAACCACAAAGAAGGAATCAATGGTGCCTCTTGGCGCTACAACACATCACGTCTACTCACATAGCAGCTTCCCCATTTTGGTCGCCTTTGTTCAGAGTATTCTGCAGTATGTCACCTTGACAATTCCTCGACAGCACCTATCAGCTCGTCCTCCCCCCCCAGAGTAAGTACATACCCTTCAGTCCCTAAAAGATGATCCCCACACCTACAAGTCAGTCCCCTACGCTGCCAGGTCAACCATGTCATCATGCTCTGAACAAAGGAAGTTTGAGTCTACCCATTTTTTGACCCAGTTATTTCCCATCCCCACAACTATGTCAGTCCTACCAACCGTACTACATCACTTCAGTTCTACACCTCGAGCTCCTATTAAGGAAACATCATTGCCTTGTTAGTTGCTGGTCTCCCTCTGTCGACGACAACCACATTGATTCCAGAGGATAGGCCTAGAGGTCCCTGTGTCTTGGACTCATTACCATTTATAATGAGTGCCTACGGATCATTTCGAGAGGAATCCTCAGTGCCTCTCCAAATGGTTGTTTCTCACATGCTCGACTTCAACACCTTGATCGCATCGTTGAGACTCGCACAGGGTATTGGTCCGTTCAGTTATTAGTCGAAGACCCCGGATACCACCTGACTCCTCCACATTTGAGAGTCTACCTATGGATACAACCAAAAACATTTTTTCTATAGATATCCGGGTTGCGTATGGCGACAGTATTCAGATGTACCCCAGTTTTATACTCCCTCGAGTATACAGATACAAATACTTCCCAAAGATGGCTCACAGTCATTGAGTCCATACGGATGTTGGACACCTTCAGTTTCAGCAGTTCAACAGTTATTCCAGTGTATCAGTTATTGAGATCAGCCATGATCATGAGTATATCCCACAATAATGTCCCCTCTGGACCATTATGATGTACCAGTATATTTCTTTACGTATTAGATCCCCCTTCTTGGGACTAATTGTTTTGTATATGTCTTGATACGAGCATGGGAATGCCCGCCTCGTCCTTTATCAGAGATTATACCTCATCCATATTGAGGCCATGTCATATTTTTTGTTTTTGCAGCTTCCAAGGGCCGTGGCTCCAGTCTCCAACCGGTCTCTTCTCTCCCCTAAAACCCCAGACAAAGACAAATGAACTATGATGTCTATCGGCCATACGATGAGCTCCTGCCCTCACACATCAGGGGGTAATCTGTTAACACCCAAAAAGTGCTCACTAGCTCATTTCCCTATTCACATGACCCATTTATCCACTTTTTCACCATCAGAGCCTCTGAAACCAACAAAAGGTCACCAAAAGACCTTAGTACACCCCTTTTTCCATTAAAAAAGATTATTTTTCCAAGAAAATCATAAAAAACCCTCAAAAAGGGTCCAAAATCCCAAAAATATTAAAAAGGGAATTAAAATATTATTTTTATTCAAAAAAGGAAAAAGGAGGGAAAAGTACCTAAACCATGTTGGTCAATACCATTTGGTTTCCACAAAACCACAAATGGTATCTCCCACCACCAAAACCTATAAAAAGGTGGTAGGGGCTCCTCATTTCACATCCTTCCATTATCTCATCCTTATGCTGCTGAAATCTCCCCTGAGCACTTTTAGCCATTGAAGCAACCTTGGAGAAAGAGACCTATTGGAGTTTGGAGCTACTCATCTTGGGAGTTGCTCAACATCAACCTTCACCATTGAAGGTAATATCGCAAGCACTTGCTTGCCCCCCACTTTTCAATACAAAAAAATTATTTATTATGTTTCTTGTTCTTGATCTTAAATTATTTTTGTTATTTGCTTAATATCTTTGCTTAGATCCATGAATAGTCTTGTTTAATTAGTTTATTGTTATTTATTTCCATTGAAACTGCTGCTACTAGTTAGCAGGTGCCCATAGCACTAAGCCTGGTTGCAAAACCGGGCCAACAATATGGAAGAATGACATCAACCTCCTATTTAATCATGTGAATCGCACAACCATTGGGATCAGCGACCCTATCTAAAACGAGAGGATTTGCAGCTGTATCACCCACGCTCTCTGATTTATGCAGCCAGTATTCATTACAACCTCTTTGCATGTGGATCAAGATGCTCAAATATCATTTGACAGTCACCCAATTTGCAGACCCTGTATTCTAGTGGTAGGTTAGAGCATTCCATATTTTTAAAATTTACAATCCATTTCTCTCAGCTCTGTAATGGGATATCAATCAGAATGCATGAAGCAAATCATAACTACAAGGATAAGGTTCACACCACTCATGAAAAGTTCCAATCAAACCTCTATACCTCAAAATTACATTCATTACCCAAATTGTTTCTGTGCATAGAGCAACATCATATTTTATAATAAGTAATCCCACTATGCTTTGTTATCCTATGCAACCTAGCATAAGGAATCTGAATATGTGACTGCACTTGATTATCGATAGTTTCTTTGTCAAATGTGCTAAGCTCCAACCCCAGATAGAGACCCGCCATGATATTATTGATTTGAACCAATGTGTACAAACTTTCACGGTTGAATACAGGCTATGGCACCAGACCAAATGATGTGATAAAATCTTTGTGCAACAAGCAAAATTATCAAAATGTCAAAAGCAATTGAATCCATTATCTTGATAGGATAAAAGAATTCTACTACTACCAGGAAAATAATGTTGATATGTTCCCAAAAGGCATAAATGCTACCCAAAAATTATCACAAGGTTGTCTTACAAGCTGCTACAGGACTGTACTAGTCTCTAGGGAAAATTTACTTACAATTTTCTACCCTTTTTAAATATTGTAACCACTGTGGTCTAGCAGCCAAACATTCCATGATGCTTGCTATGTTCAGAAAATAACCCCCATTACTCTTCAAAATGGTGCCATGAACTAAAGGCATGATATTCTATATAAATTGCAGACTTCAGAACACTAGCAATATATTGTTTATTTATATTCACTTCCCATAAACAAAACTAGTGTGAATAAAAACAGGGATGACCTTACATATTCCCATGGGCTGTATAGTCTCTTAAGTCTGGGCTCTTATTCAAGTTTTGAACAATCTGCAACAATATGTGGGTGATACTTTGTTGGCAGGAGTGGCTCTATCTCACGGTGTTCAATCTGACTATCCTTTGTTTTCTACCCTCTTGTAAGAATGGATTCTATGAAAGCTTATTCTGTTGTAGGTTTTGTGGCCATACTATTCTCTTTTTCCTGTAGTGGCCTTGGCTTGTATATGAGCTACTTCCCTTCTTACCGCTAGTCCTTTGGCTTGTCCATGTGCATCAGTTGCCCATCTCTCCTTACTGCTATTTCTTGTGGAGTAACAATAAAGCTCATTCTCTCTTGCTGCTAGTTCTTTTTTGGCAGCAACAAGACTTCTTGTGCTTCCACTGCTCGTTCTTGTGTGGCAGCAACAAAAGGGGCATCGATTCTTCTCGTTCTTAGGTGTAGGAGATGTAGGGGTGGGCTTGACTATGGAAGTAGAGATGAGGATGTCATGGTTTAGGGAAGTGGTGAAAGGTTTGGATTGAGCATAGATAGTGGTAGGTGGGTAATGGTATGGTCATTTCAAAGGATGATGGTGTTCCCCTTCTCCCAAACTAAAATTTTTTCTACCCTTGGAAATATAGGAAGAAGAAGGGAAAAAGGCCCAAGTGCATTTACAAATACAAATCCATAACATTCAATGAAACTGACTAACAATATGGAAAAATAAGCATACATGTACCTACCTAAGAATATCATGAAATATCCAATAGCATCCTGAGAAGCACAAGATCTGATGTGGTCCATAATGACGTGAAAACTTGGATCTCATAGCATGTTGAATTGCAATTGAGATCTGGAGCTGAAAATGATCTTTTGATGGAGTAGCAAATCCTGGAAACTTTATTTAAAAAGCAACTTGGATGGAATAATTTATTTCTCACTTTTTTGCAAACCTTGTTTGCCAGCAAGCTGGTTTTCAAACAAGATCTGTCTGACTGCGCCCAAAGGGTTTTCACAATCAGATTTTTTTATTCTTGAGGAATGCCTAGCAACAAGTTGGTTTTAAAGCATTCCAATCTCTAATGGTGCCCGAGACAAGTTTTCACCATCAAATTTTATTAGGAAAGGGGGTAGGGAGGTGAGGGATCTCGACATTGTAAGTGAGCCAAGCTAACTTTATTGTGTGGGTTAGGGATGGATGGAGCAAAAAGTCATGGAAGTGATGGAAAGGTGGAGGCTGAAGTTAATCTGATGTCAGTGGTGACATGAATGATGTTCATGATCAAGGGTTATCAACCACATAAGAAAATGATAGCTTTATTAACTTCAACATGCATGTATATGGGAATAATCCGGAGGGGGCTAGGGTATGCCTAACGGTTAAGAGCATGTGTTTCCTTCTAGGACGTCACAGGTTCAAATCTGGAGGGGGGTAGGGTATGTACACCTCTGCAGACTTTAGCAGTTAAATCGTTGCGTAGAGGTGGGTCCCTTGTCCCACAAACAATGGGGTCTCATACACCAAATTGGCGTCTCGCTTGGCCGTGACCTTAAAAATAGATTATTATTATTTTTTTATATAATGAAAAACATAGGCATACCATGGCACTGGTGAATAAGTATGATGAACCTTAGTTATTTCAGAAGGATTATTTTGTAGCAATGACATTGTAGATGTAGCAATGGGGAATATGGTAGTTGCAATTAACCTCTAGAACAATGGTCTTCAAATTCTTCAAACCAATTATTCATGTGTCTCATTCTGGATCCATCTACAACCTTTGGGAACAAGTCTTCTTGTTGTTGTCTTCAAGTGAGACACTATTGGATTAAGCTTCTAGGAACTTGAGCTTTAAGCAAAATACATCATGATATTGCATATTCATTGTTGGATGTCTAGAAGGAATTCCCATTTGACATGAAATTTGGTCTTCAGAAATCACTCATGCATAGATTGATCTTCTTGATCTTCCTGGGACCTGCAAAAAAAAACACTTACCTGCAATAAAACGTGAGTTCATGGAAGAAGAAAGGTGATCAGTCTTTTTTCATCCCATATATACGCAAAAAACTACAAACAAATGCTTGTAAAACAAATCCAAGGAAGATAAATGAAACAAAACTCATTTTTTACCTGCGGGAGAGCGGTGGCCAGCTAGACTACCCAACGGTGTTTTGTTGATAAATTCTTAGTTTCTCATCCGATTTGAGTGAGTCCAAATCAAAATGAAAGTATATTTAGAGGGATACCTCCACTAGAAATAGGTTTTGATAATGCATTAAGTTGGTATTCCAAATCTACTAAAGAACATTCTGCATGACAAAGTTGTTTGCAATTTCCATCCTAGACCAACAATCATTAATCTGAGCACAACTTTTTCGTTTGATGACGGATTTACTTGATTCCAATTGGAGATGAAAGTAGATTCATGTAGGTACCTCCAATAGAAACAAGTTTTGAAGAAAAGAAGAATTGATGGTTCAAATATGCCAATGAATAGTCTAGGATACAAAGTTCTAAGAGTGTTGATTTATGATAGACAATTAGTATTTTGGGCACAACTTTCTAGTATGATATCAGAATTGAGTGATTCAAATTGCATTGTAAACTAGATTCATAAGAGAGTATTCCTCAAAAATATGTTTGAAAAATTCATCCATTTAGGCACCCAAAAAGTGACTATCCCAACCTAGTTCTTGAGCTGCCTACTCTACACCCAGTCAATATTTTGACCATATCTTTTTTGTTTGATACCCAAATTAAAAATTTCAAATTGGATTAGAAACTAGATTTCAAGGGCTATTTTTTATAGAAATATGTTTAAAAAATATGCCCATCTGATGTGTCCCGACTGTGCTTTCAGTAAGTCCAACAAACCAAAATACCCAATAATTAATTTATCACTAAAATGATGATCTAAATGGAAGTTTGAAACAACCCAAAAATGTAATAACTCCATTTTTTTAAATGACTTTTTCTATTCTAAAAGAGAAATGTGAAAGTTTGTAACAACCCAAAAAATGTAATAACCCCATTTTTTTTTAAATGACTTTTTCTATTCTAAAAGAGGAGGAATTAACGTGATAAATAATTTCTTTAAAAAATAAAATAAAAAACACAAACTTTATTTCCTACTTCATGGAATATGTATCTTCTTCCCTTAACAAACATTTATACATAAAAATATCTTTATACTATTTTTTTAATCAAAAGTACAAAGATATAATAGTAACTCCATTATATTACAACACAAAATAATATAGTGATACACTCTTGAGAAATATATATATATATATATATGAGTCCTACTCCATCATTTAACTCGTAATATTTAATTCTTTATGGAAAACTTTAACGCGATTTAGACATTATATAACACCTAATCTTCTTCTCATAACATTGAAATAATTTTATTATAAAGGAGAGTTTAAAGGACGTGACACATAACTTAATTCATTAGAGGTTATATATATATATAATCGAACCTCTCAATCTTTCTTAATACAAATTTGACACATAAGTAAAGTTGGTTCGACACATAACTAAGCCGTTAAAGGTTATATATAAATATATAATCGAACCTCTCAATCTTTCTTAATACAAATTTGACACATAAGTAAAGTTGGTTCGACAAATAACTAAGCCGTCGACTAGGTGACTAGCTCACTTACTTTAAGAGTATGCTAGCTTTAAAAAAAATGTGCTAAACTATTACTGAACATGTTTGCAGGTAAGTCAAGCGAAGTTTATTATGTCCTCGACATATATGAATCGCGTCAAGCGAAGTTTATTATGTCCTTGACATATATGAATCGTGTCGAGGGATTAGTTAAGATCGGTTTTTAAATTTTGTGCAATTGTATAAAGGTTGGTGTATAGTTTATTTATTTTTTTTAAATTTATTTATTTCGCTGCCATGCAAGTGATGCTAGCCTGGGTTGTTGTGCCCATAGGGGCGGTTTGCGTCATCAGCCGGTACATTTAGACTAGGCATTAATTGTTTTGCAGATTGATTTGACAATTTTTTGCAGATTGATTTGCCACCTCCGTGCGAAAATGAAAAGATGCAAATCTAGATTGAGATTGGGTCGCGGCGGGTTAGTGCAAGCTTCATAATGTACGTACGCCTGACGCCCTCGTTGAACGCCTGCAATCTGCCGATGGAGAGTTCTTCGATCTCCCGCAGGCGGAAAAGGAGGCCTACGCTAATATCGAAGGCGTTACAGAGGACCGTTTTGAGGATTATGGCACAAAGCTTAAGTGCACTAGCAATGGCAGGCAGGGTTGGTCTGATTTCTACTTTCATATGTTGTGGCCTCCCTCTCTTACAGATTTCAACAAATGGCCCAAACACCCTTCCTTTTATAGGTATAATATATACCACCCTTGCTTTTTAAAAGTAGCTTTTAATTCTAGATTTTTGTTTATGAGCTATAGATGGATATATAATACAACGCATTTTGAAGTGCAGAGAGGTGACTGAAGATAATGGAAGAGGAATCTTGGGAGTGGTAGATAAGCTTTTGGCCGCTTTTTCAATAAATCTTGGCTTACAAGAATCCACAATGAAAAAAGCTTTGGGAGGTGATAATTTGGAAATGGAATTGAAGATTATTACCCAGAATACCCTCAATCGGAGATGGCGCTGGGAGTGCTACCCCACACAGACCGTTCTGAAGCCAAAATATAGAACGCTCAGGGTTGTGAAGCTTTTAGCTTGGACCCTCAGCGAGGATTTTTGTATTCAGAAATAGTTTGTAAAAGCTCAGCTCTTCACTTCTATTCGAAATGGCCTTCATTGGTAACTCATACGCTTCTATCAGAAGTTTGTATAAAAATTTATGCCTTACCTATATTTATGTCAATCTTACTATTAAGTTTTTAAAAGGTTTGTCCAAAGGGTTTTTTTTAATACAATCATCTCAATTTTTCATTAACTTAAGCCTGTAAAGGTAATGACTAATAACCGTGCTATATAATTAGTTATTATAATATATATATCGAAATAGTTTTTAGGAATCCTTCCAAAGCTCAGAAATAATATATACAACTGTGTTATACCTAAGCACCAACATTCTCACAATAACTTATTCGATCTTGTGCTATAAAAGTCTGCAATTTGTCGTGCAATGTAAATTACGGCATAATCTTTAGTATAATTGAAAGTTACCGTTTTCCTTGAAAGGCTACAAATAGTATATTCGTATAAAATACAATTTATATGTTTTAATTGTAATAAAAATCCAATTTCAAACAAAGACAATGAATATGTAGTTAACTTCTTGGATTCAAAAGAAAATGGATAGTGTTAATAGTGCATGTGAAAATGCCATAGAGTAGAAGTCTCAATTAGTAGTCAAATCCACTAAAGCCGCATGTTAACAATTTCAATCATTATGACAGCATAGTCATCACAAAGCTTTGGTAATTTGAATGTTAAATTAAAAATGCAAATTTTCAAGTTTATACTTTACAAATGAATATTTGAATTCCAACTACTATTTATAAGTTTGAACCATTTTTTGTTTTAATAACGAGTTATAAGACTTAAAAATGTTTATATTCATTTTAATTCAACCAAATTTCATTCAATTTTAATTCAATCTTGTCTGCTCTAACCGTTTTGAAGCCAAACAACCTGCCGGGACTTTAAATATTGAAGAACAACAAGTGGGTGACTGCCATGTACGTGCCCAACACGCTTATCATCCACATTGACGATCGACTACAAGTAGCTAATTTGTTTATTCTATCCTACTTAGTATAGTAACTAACTATTCTATATTAAGTTATATTCTTTTTTTGTAGATGTCGTATTCTATAATAAGTAAGGTTTGTGTTGTGCAGACGTTGAGCAACGGCAGGTACCAACGTCGTGTGCAATACGATGATAAATCCATGACTTTTCCCACTATTTTCTCCATGAAATCTTGGGATTATGGAAAGATAAATATTTTATTAAATAATTCCATGGCCATAATTTTTTTTGGTTTCTGCATATTTCAATCACATGTTATACAATATAGCATTGCTTTCTGCAACAATGCTTGTGTAGAAAAAGGTTATTTTTATATCTCTATTTTAAGACTTTATAACATGACATTCAATCATAAACTCTACCAAACTTTCTTAATTTTTCTCCAGAGTTGAATATTGTGTTGTGAAACAAGTTTTTTAGATTTTTGTTGCCTTATCATATAAAGATTATGTAAGTGGAGAATAATGCTTGTCTTGAGTGATAAAATAGTTGAAGAGTGTTCTAATATACTAAATGTTAATAGCAAATTGATTAATAAAACTCCTAGCTATTGCAAATCACTAACCAAAGCAGATATTAAATATTAATAGCAAATTGATTAATAAAACTCCTAGCCATTGCAAATCACAACCAACCCAAGTGCAATGTCGGAAGACATTGCCGCCTCATGGCTCTTGTTTGAAATATCAAATACCAAATAATTTAACAAACTTTCCACATGAAGGAAAATTCCCAGCTATTACGTAATACACGCTTACATACCGGAAGAGATACCACGCTTACATAACCAAACGGACAGACTCTATCCCCAACGTTGAAAGGAAATCATGTTATACATAGAGTAACGATTTCCACATCCGACACAGAAAACATGTTATACATAGAGTAACGATTTCCACATCCTACACATAATCTTTATATGATAATATACAGCTTTTGGCCCCAATGATTCGAGCTTTCATATTTATGTGTCCCGTATTTACAAGATCATAAAAAGTTAACCCAACAGAACGAATCTCATAGAACTAATTCCATAAAAAAAAAAAACTTTATCTTTCATATACATAGTAAGATTTCAAGAATTTGACCCTGTTTTCTACTTATTGAAAATAGAGTAACCAAAATATTATAAGGGAAAACCTCATCAGTTGATAATTCGATTCCATTCAACAAAACATAAATGAGAAAAACAAGGTGTTCGCTCATGGTAAGGAACGAAACCGAGCCACATACATGTTAAGATACTCTTCATACATAAGCCTATCAGATGTAAATAATAACCGTTAATCAAATAAGTATAGCAAATATATAAATCCATATAAACATCGACATATCTTTTTTTCCCAGTAGAACCAGAATTCAATCTACAATGACTATGCCAATAATAGCCATTTAAACATATCCAAATCTTACTTGAAAAAGTGAAAACGACTTCTTGAAGAATCAGCTCCTCCCAACCATATGAGGGATCAAATCAATTGTTTTCCCAACTCCACCGTTGAGCTGGATCACCACCATGCACTAGAATGCCAAGCAACACTTCCACGTGACACACTCTCTCTCAGAGTTCGTAACAAACAATGATGGACTTATGAAAGAGAGAAACACTCAACACAGTTTCTCCAATGAACAACACAACGTCCCATGATATCTCAATGTACCAATATATATAGTTTTTCCCAGGTATTGTGCCATCCCAATCAAATCTTCAATCAATCCTTCAAATCTTATGATTTAGGATTTTGGCTGGTAGTTGAGTTTTTAGATTGGATTTGATTAGTAAAAATCTCCTTTGCTTGCTTTACACATGAATATGGTGGTGTCCCCTCATTTAGATGATTTCTCCAAGTGCCTTTTTCTTTTATTAAATAATAAATAGTTTGTTGTGCAAAGTGTCACTCACACTTCTTGTGAGCGTATTTTTGAATTTTTAAATAACTCTTACAAAATAAATAATTGTTTTTTTTATCAATATTGTCACAAATAATAAATCAAGATAAAATAGTAATGTCTTGGGGGTATCATAGAGTTAATGTTTTTAGTGGTATATTTTCAATGTAATACATTCAAATAACAAAAAAATCAACAATCCAAATCCCAAGTTGACCTACATATACGTTTTTGAAGGATCCGCAACTAAGCTATAGATCCCCCAAAAACTGAAAATTTTGCAAGATATGAATAAATGATTATAGGACAACTTCAAAAATTGTATTTCAATGCTACATGATTACATACCCTTTTGAAATTTGTGAGTCTTGTGTACCTCCTCTTCAATGGCTTCCCTTAAAATCCTCTTGAATCCTTCAATAGAATCTTCGTTCACGAAAACTTCTTCCTCTTGCCAAGTTTTCTGCAAAAGACAAATTAGTAATATGGGTGGCTCTTACTACACCGCATAATCGTCCTCTTTGGGTCTTTATTTTTATTCTTGAAAAGAAAAGAATGTCATAAAACTAATTTAATGAAATGAATGAAATTATTTCATAAATAAAAACATCTTGAAATTAATGAGGAAAACTATCAATTTTAACCTACAAATTCTTTATGTAACCAATGCAAGATTCAATTGCGCCTTTGGTAACTCCCCAACAAAGTCGCTAAAATGACGATCTTTTTAATTACCTTCTAATTTCTCAGAGGATAAGTAAGAATTCTGTACATTAATTGCCAACACAGGGTTCGTTGAGAACTTGCGAGTTACCATGCACTGTATGTGCAAGCCACAATGTCCTCTTAGATTGGTTTATATCTACTATGAAGTTGTAGTTCAATAACCTTACTTACAAACAATGGTATGAACAATTACATAGTCTTGGCAATGAACTAACTAGCTAAACAACTACTAAAATTAAGTTGCAAGGAAAGTAAATCACATGGAAGGAAAATAAAACAAACGACAGGAAAATAAATTCACACTGGCTGCAAGTTTCAGGAGTATGAATCAACTGTCTCCCAAAGTAGCCCCATCGATGTGCAATAAAACTAATTGCAGAATTGAAATTCTAAAACACTCTTATAGAAATTGAAATTCACACCACACTGAAAAGTAAATGCCAAAACTAATTCACACTATGCAGGAAAAGTAAATTCTAAAACTAAATCACACTGTGTGGAAAAGTAAATTCTAAAACTACGTTCACACCATGCAAGAAATTATATTCTAAAACTAAAATCACACCACACTCGAAAGAAAGGTAAATTGTAGAAATGAAATCTAAAAGCTATCATTTCCAAATACAAGTTACTTTTTATAATCCAAAGAAGTGAATATGATCATTGTATTAAGCTCAACAATTGTAAAATAAACATTTAAATCTCTATATATGCATTGAAATCAAATTGCAGAAATAAACTTCACACCTCATAAGAAATGAAAACTAAGTAACTAAGTACAACTACATCAACATAAAATAAATAAAATAATATTGCAAAAGAAATTATAAACTAAGACCTATATTGAATCAAGATGAAAGTATAGCTTTATTCCATCATTATTTGGACTATTGTTCTAAGAGTCCCCCCTATGGAATGGAAAAAGAGCTCTTATTTATACATGAGTCTCCATAACAAATAATAAATGAACATCCAAAATATCCTCAACAATTTGCTAATAATTTGGATCTCAAAACTAATTCCAAGATCTTTGCTAACTACATGCTATTTATGATATATTTGAATTTATGAAGAGAGGCTATAATAAAATAGTCAAAACTCATCCCAAATGTTTCCTAACAAATTTTGACTGCTTAGGTCCATCATATATTTGATAGGGATCTTCAAATATTTGTGGATAAGCCAAATATGCACTCATATCCACCTCCATTTGCCACCTTTAATTTTCAAATAATTTAACATCATGATTTGAGACATATGAGAATAATAGAAATAATGGATTTATAAAAATCCATTACTCCTAATGAATATCTTTCTCTAAAGTTGGTGGTTGAAGGTAAATTTGAATTATTGACTTTCTGTAGCTTCTATAGGTTATGTATAGGTTCCGCAACTCGTAGGTTTTGTAGCTTGTAGAAGGTTCCACAACTACTTGTAAAGGTTCTATAGCTTCCTGTAGAGTTTCTGTAGCTACATATAAAGGTTCTGTAGCTTCCTGTAGAGTTTTCACAGCTTCCTATAAAGGTTCCACAACGTTCACAATATACCTGTAGAGGATCTGTAGCTGCTACAGAACTCCCTCAAAGATTTTGTAGCTACTTTCTAACAACTGAGTCAATATCCAATGAAAATACATAGTATGCTAATCCCCCTAATGTTAGTAAAAACTCAAATGAAATACTAAGATATGTAATGGAAAAAGACCTTTATCCTAAAACCTGCATATGAGCATTACAAGGGATTAATACATGATTATGGATAAGCAAATGTGATTATAGATAAGGTGAAATGATGATACAAATATTCCAAATCTAAGGCCCGCCAGTAGGGTGGATGGTAGAGGACACATGGACATCCAGAATGAAGGATACCAAATTGATGAAGACGGTCACTCTCTACTCGTAGATGAAAATGCTTTCGGGTAAGGCTATTATGGACAACAATGAAGAGAAGAAGGAAATTCTCCCTCAACTAGATGAAACCTAGGGCCAGATTCGCAGGGTGGAGGCTACTCTTAAATTGATTGCTAAGGCCCAAGTCCAGTTAGGAGCCAAGATTAATGTGTTAGCCAAAGCTACTACATGGATGGTGTTCATGGAACATGTATCTCCAGAGCAGCCCAAATTGGCCCCGATTGCGTCGGAGGTTCCATCCACTTTGACCATTTTCAATGATGTTTAATATTAGTCCTTTTATGTTTGTTTGGTTTTTAGAATACACGGGATCAACCTATTTTGATTGCAATCCTGGCAGAATTACTTATTTTGATAGTCACCCTGATAGCTTTGCTAAACTAGTTATGCATAGGCATAGCTCCACAGGGCACCATGATAGTTATTATCATTATTATAAATTGTTTGTTAAAAAATTTAACTCTAGATCTCTTAGACCAGTTGATGATAAACTATGGTTATGTGACTAATCTCGTTTTCCTAGTAACAGACCAACCACATAAATATATATACTCTTGTGTTTTTTTGTTAATATAATATAAGAACTAGCTTTTATATATATATAATATCACTAACTACTATTAACTATTATTATATATTATATATTCACAAACTAATATATATTATATTATAACATAACTCAATTGGATTTAGAATTTAGAATATTAATATTAATATAACTAATTAATTTTAATATAATATAGTAAATTAATTTTAATACATTATTATTACATTAATAAGTTAGAGCACTCAAATATCATATAATGTATCTATAATAACTATATACTATTATTATGTCTTATTATTGTATCTCATTAGTAGTCCATTAATAGTTATATGATATATATGTTATCATTTATTGTGTATGCACAAGAATCTAATTTTCCATTATTATCTTTAATAATTATTCTCTTGTAATTCTAGAATAACTTAACTTACATGACATCGTGATGTTGCGATCTTCTTAAGAAGTCATGTTTTCAACTAAATTTTCTCATATATATATATAAATTATCTTCACACTCAAACTTCACATGGAACCGCGAAACTAACTTTCGGGAATGACCAATTATCCATGTGCAATCCATGCAATTCTCAAGAGCTTGCATAAACCCACTCGTCAACACAAATCCTACGCTCATTGCCACTTAATTATACAATGAATCTATGAATCCTTTACTTTATAAATTTACATCAAGGATATACACATATCGGTCCCCTTAAGATCACAATAAGGATTCAGATGGAAAATGATAGCTTTACCATGGGAACAACTTTTGTGAGTGACTTACAAATTGCATTGATACAAATTATCCAAGGAGTACTGCTGCTCTTGCAACTCATTGGTGACAAGTTAGATGATGTTGGGTTCCAACAAAGATTCAATGCTCTTTGAAACACGTTGGGAAGTCGTAGAGATCAATGCATTGATATGTGGATGAGACCCATAGTAAAAGGTAATAAATACTCTAGTATTTTGTTGGTTCAAGCAATTTTTTTGAAAAGACCATAAGTGCCAACACAATTCCCTAGTTTTCCCACTTTTCAAGTAAAAACTACCATGAAAACAACAATTTCGTTGTCTTCCAACAAAATACGAAAAAATTCATTGGGAACAAAAAGTTGCTAATAAAAGTTGTTGGATTCTTATGGAAATGGAAATATCGCATGAATTAGGTCAAAGAATCATTTGGTTATGTGGTTGCATGAAAAATATCGAAAATACACAATGAAAAAAAATCCAAAAAATGATGGAGGCTCGAGCGATAGGGCATCACTGCACTAGAAAACTCAAAATAGTAGGAGGTGGTGTCGTTGAGCTATGAATCACCTTAGCAACATGTAGATTTGGTGGAAGCAAAAAGTTGTAGGAGGTGGTGTCGTTGAGCTATGAATCACCTTAGCAACATGTAGATTTGGTGGAAGCAAAGAGTTTGAACAAAATTGTGGGTAGGGAGGACTTCAATGAAACTGGGATTACATAACTATCCAAAATACCTAATTGTAGGCTCTGATACCAATAATATGTTCACAAAGGTGACCTTAAGAAGTAAGATGCAAGGAGAGAATATTCACTGACTGTACATGATATCAATATCGATATATATAAATGCAAAAAATGGTAGATGGAAGTATTTATGAAGAGCACGTGACAGGTAGGTGACATTAAAAAATGGAAGGTGGTTAGGTGGAGCAATGGATGAGATGTAGAGCTACTTCCTTCAAAATTGGAGGTGCATATATAAATATACAATGTAATACATGATGCTCTTTTTATCCCACTACTATGTCTCATCACCTTAATATCACCCCTACAACATTAACTAAGCCCTAGATATTATCTTATATCTCCACTCATCCAAATACACCAACACATTTTGGAATCAAATTGTTGTCATCAATGTGTATTAAAGATTATGCATGCCGAATAAGCATAATGGGAATTATTTGATGTGTGGCATGATTTTGAGTATTCTTTTTCGTAATATATTTAGCGAGAAGTACTAAATTTTTGGCTCTATGCCCTAACTCCACTACATAGTGCAATGTCATGTAGTTATTGAGCTATTCCAACTTGAAGCGATTTCATTCCTTTCAAATATTTCTATCATAAGAATGCAAATGGAATTATTTGCAAGATTTGATGCCACCTTGTGTGTATGCCCATCCATGGATTGGCCCTTAGTGACTTTGACTACACTCAAAATCGTGTCATCTACATCTCGATCTCTAACTAGATACACTTATGTCGTTGAAGAATCAAGTTCTTGGGGTACCTCAAACCTCATGGAATTTTAGAGTTCCTTATGTTGATATACAATTTAAACTGATATTTTTTAATAAAGTGATCCGATAAAGCTTCTACCAATTGGCCCAAATACATCAAGCACCACAGGTGGCCCATTTACATGTGCAATGCAGTCATTGAACCACTAATCATGATCATTTTCTTTTGGCTAAGTTGTATTGATAGGGGGGTGGTATTATGCCATCAAAATCATGCAAGGCTTGCATCTAGCCCAAATTACTTATTTCTTCCTACGTGGGTGGGTGCCCTAATGTGCAAGGGTTGTCATTGTTGAATTACGACCTCATTGGAACATTTGTTTATGCATTTCTAATAAGTAGTATTGTGAATTCCCAAAGATTGAACCTTATCTCAACGTCAAGTTAAATAACATGCAATTGTGAAACTAGGCCCAGTTAACATAAATTGTAGATAACACCACTCAAGGTTGAAAGTACAATTGCATTACTCTTGAACCATAGGGATAGTCCTTGCTACATCTTCGTTCACAATTTCTTAGGGATCCCACCTAACGTCTAGCTATACTCCACAAAGTTATGGTCTCAAAAATTGGAATGGGGCACACATTTACAATCTTTGACCCTTTAATTGTTCAAGCAAAATAGGGCATGGAGCATCTCCCAAATGTGGGGCATTTTCAGGGATCATTTTTAAAACCAACATCTCTGCTTTGGGGATCCTTTAAAATGCCCTACTATCTCATGCCCAACACAATTCCCTAAACAAATAACATACGATTATCGTTCATATCCCTTTGGCGGTGGTTATCCTTCCTTCGATGGTGGTGGGGGGGTGGCTCTCCTCCTTTCTGTCTTTGTTCTCGTCCTCGTCGTCGTTTGATATATTTTGTATTTTTAATGGGCAGTGGGGGATATTACATTTAAAGGTGGGCGCGAATGAGGTAAGGTCCTTTAATTTCATGGGGGGGAGGTTCTATTTAGATAGAGCGCCGCATGTGTTTAGGAAGGGGCGTGGTCTTACCTTTCTGAAGCCTACTTAATGATGGATGGATGACTGCCAGTTGGACCTACAGACAGCAAGCAAGCACCGGTTGTTTAATTGCAGGAAGTTGAATGGCGGCATAGGAACCACCAGTCCTGGGGTTGTCCTTGAGCAACTGGGGACACTAGCCCATCTGCCATGACGATTGGTTAAGGCCGGTGTAGGAAGGAAAAGCCGCAGGTGTTGTTGGATATACGAGGTAAACAAGGAGTTTCACTTTCCACCTTTTTCACCGCCTACGTGCCCTTTACGCCCAGTCATTCCGAATAACACTTGCCCCCCCCGTCTTACCGCGGCTGCTGGCACGAAGTTAGCCGGGGCTTCTTCCTCGACGAATTCACGGGTAATATCACCAGTGTCATTGCTCTCAAATAATTAAGTTAGTTCTAGTTTTGGGCAAGCCATAAGCACCCCGCAGCAGACTCTTAATGAGTGTTGCAGGGCTCTGATATTACTTGAACAGTCCGTGCACATCCTATTTCTCGGCGAAGCTTTCCGGCAAGCAGACTTCTCCGACACAAGAACATCTCCATGCCCATCATGCATGCATGTGCATGCCATAGCCTCCAAAAGGTGTCATCCGCGAACCGCCAGTCTGCAGCTTGTTACCCAAATTTGAATTTTGAAATCCAGCGCAGTTCCCTCCGTGCTTATTTCAAATTTTTTATTTAGCTCTCACATTCGTGCTCTCATTCAAGTTCCCTGTTCCCTTATTTGATGCCAATTCGGGTCGAACAGCATGAGGCTGGGCCATCATTATCAAATATCTTCTCACGCTCAACAAATCTCACTGTAAATGCTGAGTAGTGACTAGTTAAATCCAAAGGGACTTCCCATCGAAAAATAGGATCGATGTCTACCGACCAGTGCTTGCAAGAATCCTTATAGCCTCCTAAGTAGAAGGAACCGTAGCCTCCCATCTGCAAACCCTGAAGGCACTTCTCCCATGAAGCCACGAACTGGACACGCCCATTTTCTTAATAGAAACCGCAGATTACATCACAGCCCTTAAGATGCAGGTTCAGGTGATGCATGCACTCGCGATTCGCGAATGAGTACTCAAATTCAACCATCGATTCTGCTTGCCAGGTTAGGCAATTCGCGAGGTCAAATGATGCGGAGGGAACAAAGGAGACTGTTACCCCATGTGGAGAGGTTGGCGCTTCTAAAGGTATCTTTTAGATCAGAGAACTCGGTTTTCTATAATTTGTTGTCATGAGAGATCTATTGTATTGTAGTGTGCAATTTTTATTATCCTCTTTAAACATCTAACTGTGTATCTTTTGTCAAGTTTCAGCAAGCTGAGAAACTGTCAATATTCCTATATCGCTTTGATGTCTTCGCTTCTATATATATGCAAGCCCCTGTGAAGAATGCCTTTCTGCATTCTTCCTTAATTTTTAAAAATCTGTATCTGTGAGTGATCATTGCGTGAGCTATTGTATCAGATTGATTTTCATAAGGTTATGAATCTCCATATATGTGTATCAAACTTTGCAGTACAAGTCAAAGTTCCATGGCGACTATCATTTCCATGATGATTGCAATCAATTTCCAATAGATATTGTTTACCTGGTTTTTCTCACCTCTAATGAAATTCCAATTTACAGATTACACAAGTGCTCCTGGTTTCCATACAGCTGGGCTTTATTTCATCGTTCAATAAGGGATGTTTGAGTAAAAATTTACTTTGTAGAATGTTCACGAATCATGATAATGGAATTTTATATAACAAGGATAATGTTCATGAATCATGATAATGTAATTGTTTAATATTATTGTTCACATGGGTTGTAATTGTGAAATCTGATAAGGATAATGTTCATGAATCATGATAATGTAATTGTTTAATATTATTGTTCACATGGGTTGTAATTGTGAAATCTGATCAGTATAGTTGCCATTATTATCAGTTTTTTTTTTAACTTGTTAATCACAATTTAAGAGGTGGCGGACTTATACAATGCATTTGAAGGATTATAATTCAGAATCCTTCCGTTGAATTTGGATTGGTTATTAATAGGCATCATTTTGAAAACCTTGAGAATCTGACACGATTATAGAATTGTAAAAATAAAATTACGTTTAACAATCATAAGTGATTAGAAATTTCCACTCTCAAACCGTTGCTATTGAGTTGTTGATGTTTAGACATTTGCGTGAATGCTAAGTCGAGTTTCATATGGTGAATCATGCGCTTTAAGATTCAATTCTAAGGGAAAGGGCCTCCTCATGGAAAAGGGATATTATTCTTTGATTTTATTTTAAAGTATAAAAATAAGGTTTTATTGCACGAGTACATGTTTGTTTGTTTTTATTATTCTTTAATTTTATTGTAAAATATAAGAATAAAAATAAGGTTTTATTGCACAAGTATATGTTTGTTTGTTTGTTTTTATTATTCTTTGATAAAGTATAAGAATAAGGTTTTATTGTACGGTATAAAAAAATGTTGAGTACATGTTTGTTTTTTTAAAAGAAATATAATTTTTTTTGTTGGGATTACACGTAAATGTATTATGGTTAAAATGTGTATAATTGAAGGTTAAAATTGGTATGATGATGTAGTAAGTAAGTTATGTATCAAGTTTAAGTTTTGGTTTTGGTATAGTTAAAGACGGTTTCGTTTTTAAAAAACATTATATTTAAACTATGTTATGTATTAAGTTTAAGTTTTGATATAATTAAAGACACTTTAAAAAAACATTATATTTAAACTGTAAAAAGTTTGGAACCAATTATTTTGACTACTTTACATTTATTATAGGGTAATTAACATTCTATGTGAATGTAAAAATCAATTTTTAATATGGACTTAAAATGAATAAATATTATTTAAATTAAACTTATTATCTATTTAAAAAAAAATTATATCTCTAAATAACAATATTAATAATTATTTGGAATATAAAATAAAATATATATTTACAAGTTTAGTTTTAAATATAATTAACACTAAAAATATTAAAATATTTTATGGTATTTATATCTAAATATAATTAACGTTAAAAATATTAAAATATTTTATAGTATTTATATCCAAATATAATTAACACTAAAAATATTAAAATATTTTATAATATTTATACCCAACTAGATTGTTAGTATAAGTATGGTTAATTTGTATGTATGTGTGTTATGACATTTGTACAACTCATCACTATAAAATTACAAATTATTCAATTTTAAATTCTTTTCTAGTAAGAACTCTCAAACTAGAGTTACTCATTCTTTTAGTTAAAAAACAAATCTTATTAAATTAATTGTAGTAATATTTAATTCATGAAATTATTAATAAATCGTTAAAATATTGTATTTAAAATATTAAAAAAGATTTGTGTAACAAATCGTATTAAATTAATTGTAATAATATTGAACTCATTAAATTATTAATAATTCATTAAAATATTGTTTTTAAAATATCAGCGTAGATCCATCTCAAACCCGGATGAGAGGGATCCAATTTCTTGAAGTTTAATTTTTTTTGTTTTATCTTAAATTTTTTACACATTAAGAAAAAATTACCGCTCAAGAAATTAGATCACTCTCTTTTAATTTTTAATTATTTTTATTTTTTATTTTTGATAAGTTATGAGCAAACATGACATTTTTAATTACTTTTGAGTTTTTATAAGCTATGAGCTAACATGGAAACTTGATAAATGTAGAGAAGACGGTTCTTGGATCTGGTATATGGGAGAGAGGGGTTGGCCCTCGATTTCGGGAGAAAATACTTCTTTAAGCTCGATAGTAAAAAATGGGTAGTTTGAGTTTGATGTTCTTTCAACTCTCATACCAACATAGAAAGCGGTGCTTAAAAAACACCCCTTCAGGTTTTCTTGGGGTATTCACTAAAAAATACTAAGTTAGCTTCGAATGATGATTTAAGGATGAAAAATATTTATGGGAAATCTGATTAGAAGGGATCTATAAACGGGGGATTGACAAAAAATTTATTTGCTAGTTAATAATAGAAGTTTAGAAAAAATGTTGGAGAATAACCTTTCCATGGATCTTTTTGTGGGAAACACATGTGGAGGTCTTACGGCACATAGAGAGTAGAAATCCCTAGCCTAGGCCAAAAAATTATCATTCTTCTTTGGTGGAGGCTATTTTTGTGGTAAATGTTTTGGAGGGTAAAAATTCGTTTCCCATGTATGTATTCTTTGTGGTTAATTATGTTACTTTTCTCAAAATGTTTAGGATATTAAAGAATACCATGTTCGACTACATAGGATATTTCCAAGAGACCAAACACTTTCAATAGCTGCTCACACATCAACACATTGATGTTTTTGCGTGGTTTAAACTCTCAAAGAGGGAAATACTCCACGACCCGAGCCAAATAAATACTTGAGGCAATATTATTATGAAAAAGAAATAATATTACAAATGAGCTTCTCATAATCGATCAACTAGCAAATGACCCTTCGTGCTCTTTAAATAGAGATCATGGACCTTAGAAGAGTTTGGAAAAAACTTGGTCATTCTTCTTTGAATCCATTATTTACCTCCTTAGAACTTTGAAGGTCATTCAAGGCTTGTATTACTATCCATGAGTCTCCTAAGACAATAAAATATTACTATCAGTATATACACCAATGTATATACTGGTGTATATACCGGTATATATATCGATATATACACACTAGGGTATATACATCAGTGTATATACTTATATATACACACCAATGTATATACACTAGTGTATACACCACATACACCTATATACCAGTTTATATACACAAGTGTATATGTGTATATACATTGGTGTATATACTGGTATATACACCAATGTATATACCCTAGTTTCTTATGGCCTAGGGACTAGGGTTTTGGCCTTGACTATGTATCTGGCAACAAGACCTAAACCTAGATATCAAAAACTTGTAAAGGCTCTTGTATTCCCAATTGAAAACCAATGATCCCCTTGAATAGTCATCTATGCTGGTTTGGGAAATTGTCAGTTATGGACCTTAAGTCCTAAAAGCTAAATTTAAAACCTAATGCATGAGCTTCCTCCATCGAGCATATTCATAAACAAATTGATAAATTGCACAAGCTTTGTTATGGATTTGTATATACTAGTGCAGGTACCAGTATATACACCAGTTCTTATACTGGTGTATATACCAGTATATACACTGATGTATATACATCAGTATATACACTAGTATATACACCAACGTATATACTGGTATATACACCTATATATATACTTGTATATATACACTAGTGCATATAATCATTCTAGTCTCCCCCTTGATATCGATTACTATACACTGGTATATATACATTAATGTATATACTGATAACACCAGTGTATATACTAGTGTAGGTACCAATATATACACTCGTCTATATACTGATGTATATATCAGTATATACACTCGTGCATATATTGGTGTATATACCAGTGTATACACTCATGCATGTACACCGGTGTATACACCGGTATATACACCAATGTCTATACTGGTAGTGTATATACTAGTGTATACACCAGTATATACATCAATGTATATACTGGTATATACACCAGGATATACACTGGTGTATATACTGGTACCTACACTAGTATATACACTGGTGTATATATTGGTATATACACTGGTGTATATACTGGTATATACATCAATATATATACTGGTGTATCTATAATATATAAATGAGTGTATATATTGGTATATACACTACACCAGTGTATATGCCAGTATATACACTAGTGCATATACCTTTGTTATATATATATATAAATCAACTAACCCTTACTAACCCCCCCGTCTCTCTCAGTTCTTCCCCCTAACCCTTACTAACCCCCTCTTCCATCTCTCTCTCCCCACTACTCCTCCACCTACATTTAACCCCCACCCTTCTCTCTCTCCCCCATAAATGAGTGTATATACTGGTATATACACTCATTTATATACTGGTATATACACTGGTGTATATACTGATATATACACCAGTATATATACTGGTGTATATACATTATATATATTGGTGTATATACAATATATAAATGAGTGTATATATTGGTATATACACTACACCAGTGTATATGCCAGTATATACACTAGTGCATATACCTTTATTATATATATATAAATCAACTAACCCTTACTAACCCCCCCTGTCTCTCTCAGCTCTTCCCCCTAACCCTTACTAACCCCCCCGTCTCTCTCAGCTCTTCCCCCTAACCCTTACTAACCCCCTATTTCCATCTCTCTCTCCCCACTACTCCTCCACCTACACTTAACCCCCACCCTTCTCTCTCTCCCCCATCCCCCTAAAACTGCTCCCTCTCTTTCCATCTCTCTCTCCCCCTACTGCAACACCATGGTTTTCCCCTAAAATCCATGGTACTATGAGACCCCTGTCAATGGACACTTATTATCTTGTACCTTCCATGTGGACTAATATTTTCCCCATTTAGTGTTAGTTTGATAATCATGGGTTAGATGCAACTTACTAATCATTAATGACTTGCATCCCATCAAGATCTGGATCTCAACTTCTAAATGTATGTGATCTTTTTTCTGAAGGTGTGCATATACAGAAGCTTCCGTATATGCGCAACACATATATGGAAGCTTTTGTATATACCCATCGTCCGTATATGTGTTGCGCATATACAGAAGCTTCCATATATGCACTGCGCATATACGGAAGCTTCCGTATATGCACTGTGCATATACGGAAGCTTCCGTATATACGCAGGTACTTCTGTATATGTGTAACAGCTTCCATATATACGGAAGTTGTTGCGCATATGTATATATAGAAGCTTTTGTATATGCGCAGCACATGTACGAAAGCTGCGCATATATGGAAGCTTTCGTATATGTACAACACATATACGGAAGCTGCGCATATACGGAAGCTTCCATATATACGCAGATACTTCTGTATATGTGCAGGTTCCGTATATGTGCAAGACATATACCGAAGTTGTTGCACATATACGGAAGCTTCTGTATATGCGCAGCGCATGTACGAAAGCTGTGAATATACAAAAGCTTCCATATATGTGCAACTGCTTCCGTATATGCGTTGGCTTTCGTATATGCCCAACAACTTCCGTATATGCCTTGTGCATATATGGAAGCTGCGTATATAGGGAAGCATATATACATAAGTCTCCGTATATGCGCAGTTGCGTATATATGGAAGTTTCCGTATATATGCAGTTGTGTATACACAAAAGTTGTTGCGCATATATGGAAACGTTTATATATGTGTAGCTTCCGTGTATGCACTGCGCATTTACGGAAGCTTCCATATATGCGCAACAACTTCCATATATGCCTTGCACATATACGGAAGTTGCGCATATACGGAAGCAGATGCGTATATATGGAAGCTACTGCAACACCATGGTTTACCCCTAAAATCCATGGTACTAGGAGACCCCTGTCAATGGACACTTATTATCTTGTACCCTCCATGTGGACCAATATCATTTAATGTTAGTCTGATAATCATGGGCTAGATGCAACTTACTAATCATTAACGATTTGCATCCAATCAAGATCTGGATCTCAACCTCTGAATGTATGTGATTTTCTCTCTGAAGCTGTGCATATGCGGAAGCTTCCGTATATGCGCAACACATATATGAAAACTTCTATATATGCCCAACGTCCGTATATGTGCTGCGTATATACAAAATCTTCCATATATGCATATACGGAAGCTTCTATATATGCGTTGCTTTCGTATATGCGCATATACAGAAGTTTCCGTATATGCGTTGCGCATATACAGAAACTTTCGTAGATACGTAGTTACTTCCGTATATGCGCAACAGCTTCCGTATATACAGAAGTTATTGGGCATATACATATACGGAAGCTTTCGTATATGCGCAACGCATATACGGAAGTTGTTGTGCATATATGGAAGCTTCTTCCGTATATGCGTTGGCTTCCGTATATGCGCAATACCTTCCGTATATGCGCAACTGCGTATATACGAAAGTTGTTGCGCATATATGGAAACTTTTGTATATGCACTGCACATTTATAGAACCCTAGTTTCCAAGGTGGACCTACAGGGTGACACTCGGGCCATGGGACTGGAGGAGAGGGGCAACCCTAGCACTATCCCGACGTCCTGAATCCAACGGTTTGTCAATCAGAGCCACGGTCGTCATTCTATGGCTCTTTCTGTCTCCCATCCAAAAGGCCTTTAGGGACACCTACTGGATACCTGTCGGAGGCATAGAATTACAACCGTGCAGGAAAATCGGTTTTGGGGGTGTCCTACAAATGTGTCTAGGGCATTTCCGGTTGGGAACGCTAGCCATACCTTCCCGGTGGACGATTTTGCAAATTTGACCCCAATGTGCAAAAATTGAACACTCCCTCACTGAGAAAAACCCTAGTTTCCAAGATGGACCTACAAGGTGACACTTGGGCCACGGGACCAGAGGAGAGGGGCACCCCTTGCACTATCCTGACATTATGAATCCAATGGAGTCAACGGTTCGTCGATCGGAGCCACAGTTGTCATTCTATCGCTCATTCCGTATTGCATCCAAAAGGCCTTCACGGACACCTGCTGGGGGCATAGAACTCCAACCGTGCAGAAAAACTGGTTTCGGGGGTGTCCTGCAAGTGTGTCTAAGGAGTTTCTAGCTGAGAACACTAGCCATACCTGCCCGGCCAATGATTTTGCAAACTTGACCCCAATGTGCAAAAATTGAACACTCCCTCACTGAGCAAAACCCTAGTTTCCAAGATGGACCTTCAAGGTGACACTCGAGCCACGGGACCGGAGGAGAGGGGCACCCCTAGCACTATCCCGATGTCCTGAATCCAACGGAGTTGATGGTTTGTGCATAGGAGCCACAGTCGTCATTCTATGGCTCGTTCCGTCTCTCATCCAAAAGGCCTTCAGGGACACCTGCTGGATACCTGTCGGGGGCATAGAACTCCAACCGTGCAGCAAAACCGGTTTCTGGGGTGTCCTACAAGTGTGTCTAGGGAGTTTTTGGCTGGGAACGCTAGCCATAGCTGCTCAACCGACGATTTTGCAAATTTGACCCCAATGTGCAAAAATTGAACACTCCCTCACTGAGCAAAACCCTATTTTCCAAGATGGACCTACAAGGTGACACCCGGGCCATGAGACTAGAGGAAAGGGGCACCCTTAGCACTATCCCGACATCTTGAATCCAACGGAGTCGACGGTTCGCTGATCGGAGCCACGGTCGTCATTCTATGGCTTGTAAGCGTCCGTATATGCGCATATACAAAGGCTGCACATATACGGAAGCTTCCTTATATGCGCATATACGGAAGCTTCTGTATATGCACATATACAGAAGTTTACGAAAGCTTCTGTATATGGGCATATACGGAAGCTTCCGTATATGCGCAGCGTCCATATATGCGCATATACGGAAGCTTCGCATACGCTGTGCATATACGGAAGCTTTTGTATATACGTAGCTTCCGTTTATGCGCATATACAGAATTTGCGCATATACGGAAGCTTCCGTATATGCGCAGTGTATATATGGAAGCTGCGCATATATGGAAGCTTCCGTATATGTGCATATACATAATACTTTCGTAATCTTCTGTATATGCCGAACTTCCGTATTTGCACATATACAGAAGCTTTCGTAAGCTTCCGTATATATGCGCAGCTTCCATATATGCGCAGCCTATGTGCAACTTCTGTATCTATAAGCTTCTGTATATGCGTATATACGAAAGCTTCTGTATATGCACAGCTTCCGTATATGCGCAGCGCATATACGGAAGTTTCTATATATGCGCAACGCATATACAAATGCTTCCGTATATGCGCAGCGCATATACGGAAGCTTCTATATATGCACAACGCATATACAGAATCTTCTGTATATGCGCATATACAGAAGCTTCCGTATATGTGCAGCGCATATACGGAAGCTTCTGTATATGCGCTGCGCATATATGGAAGCTGCACATATACGGAAGCTTCCGTATATGTGCAGCTTCCGTATGCGCAGCTTCCGTATCCGTAAGCTTCCGTATATGCACATAAACGCAAGTTGCGCATATACGGAAGCTTCCGTATATGTGCATATACATAAGCTTCCGCATATGCGCATATATAGAAGCTTCCGTATATGCACTGCGCATATACGGAAGCTGTGCATATATGGAAGCTTCTTTTATGCGCAGCTTCCATATCCGTAAGCGTCTGTATATGTGCATATACGGAGGCTGCGCATATACAGAAGCTTCCGTATATGCACAGCTTCCGTATATGCGTATATACGGAAGCTTCAGTATATGTGCAGCTTCTGTATATGCGCATATACGGAAGCTTCAATATATGCACAGCTTCTGTATATGCGCATATACGAAAGCTTCGCATGCGTTGCGCATATACGGAAGCTTCTGTATATGTGCAGCTTCCGTATATGTCATATACAAAATCTGCACATATACGAAAGCTGCACATATACAGAAGCTTCCGTATATGCGTAGCGTATGTCCAGCTTCCGTATATGCGCATATACAGAAGCTTTCGTAAACTTATGTACATGCGCATATACGGAAGCTTCCGTATATGCGCATATACGGAAGCTAGCGCATATCCGTAAGCTTCCGTATATGCGCATATACCGAAGCTTATGGATACAGAAGCTGCGCATATACGGAAGCTTGTGTATATGCGCAGCTTCTGTATATGTGCATATACGGAAGCTAGCGCATATAGCTTCCGTATATGCGGATATACAGAAGCTGCGCATATACACAAGCTTCCGTATATGCGCAGCTTCTGTATCCGTAAGCTTCGGTATATGCGCATATACGGAAGCTTTTGTATATGCGCAGCAACTTCCGTATCCGTAAGCTTCCGTATATGCGCATATACGGAAGCTGCGCATATACAGAAGCTGCTGCGCATATACGGAAGCTTCCGTATATGTGCAGCTTCCGTATATGCACAGCGCATATACGGAAGCTTCTGTATATGCGCATATACGGAAGCTTCTGTATATGCACATATACAGAGGTTGCGCATATACAGAAGCTTCCATATATGCGCAGCGTATGCGTAGCTTCCTTATCTGTAAGCATCCGTATATGCACATATACAGAGGCTGCGCATATACGGAAGCTTCCTTATATGCGCATATACGGAAGCTTCCGTATATGCACATATACAGAAGCTTTCGTAAGCTTCTGTATATGTGCATATACGAAAGCTTCAGTATATGCGGAAAGCTTCTGTATATGTGCATATACGGAAGCTTCTGTATATGCGCTTTCCGCATATGCACATATACAGAAGCTTTCGTAAGCTTCTGTATATGTGCCTTTACGGAAGCTTCCGTATATGCGCATATAAGGAAGCTTCCGTAAAGGCCCCTTGCATAGCTCGCAGTAAGAGCCATGTGACATCGTAGAGCTGCATTTAATTCTATCACCAACCTCAAATATTTCGATAATAACCCTGATCTCTATAGTAGTAGAGTCATTCTTGATCAACAAGTATTGTAAACGCAACGAGTATTGCAAAGACCACAAGTGTTACTTAGTGCCAATAAGTAATTGCAAGGTCAACAAGTATTGCTAGTTCAAAAAGTATTACAAACTCCAACAAGGCTTTTAAAGTGCCAACCTTTAAACATCACACACTTGAGACTTAAGTAATTGCTAGAAAGGTGAAGTGAGCACCCTAGGTAGATGCCTCGTAGGTACACCTGCAAACCAAGTACAAATTGAATGCATTAGCGAAACTTGCTAAGTAAGTCAGAAATTTCCATTTCTTACACCCTACCTCTTGATAGCTCTATCGGGGCACTTTGCCATTGAAAGACCAAGCATCTCATCATGGGCCTCAACTTCCACCAACAGGGATCCATTCCACCTGAATTATCAGTTAGACTTTCATAAATATGCACACAAACTCTTAAAACAATAAGAAGGAGATTTGTATTATTATACTCTAAACATTTGTACAGTTGCGACAGAATTTCATTTCTACTCATTACACCGCTTCCGCAAAGCTGTAGGAATAACAACCAATAAGACCATGATACTTAGGAAACTGAGACCTTTCAGATGTCGCAATTAATTACCAGTGTAGAAGGTACTTATCAGTGCTGAAGTTAATTTACAAATCATCATCTCTTAACTAGTTTATTACAGTAATGGAAAATTTTTAAACTTTACTATTTTTAGGGACATTACAGTATATACCCGTGTATATACATGTCCATCTCTTGGAGTGTTCAATGTTTTAAAAATTTCCATGATATAAATTACATGTATGGCTAGCGTTCCCAACCGGAAACTCCCTAGACACATTTGCAGGACACCCCCAAAACCGATTTTCCCGCACGGTTGTAATTCTATGCCTCCAGAAGGTATCCAGTAGGTGTCCCTGAAGGCCTTTTGGATGCGAGACAGAAAGAGACATAGAATGACGACCGTGGCTCTGATCGACAAATCGTTGACTCCGTTGGATTCAGGATGTCGGGATAGTGCTAGGAGTGCCCCTCTCCTCCGATCCTGTGGCCCGGGTGTCACCTTGTAGGTCCACCTTGGAAACTAGGGTTTTGCTCAGTGAAGGAGTGTTCAAGTTTTGCAGATTGGGGTCAAATTTGCAAAAGCATGAAAAAAGTTTGGGTGGGCACAAATCCAAGAGAACAAAATTTTTTGAAGAGGACATGTGGGGTGGGAGTTCAGCCTCCATGAACTCAAGCATTGACATGGGTGAGGTAGGTATAAAGCCTCCCTCAAGGACATTTCCAACCATTAGGTGATAATGATGAACATGTTAGTGCTACTCAATTAGATGATGAAGTAGCTCATACATATGAACCACATACATATTCCCTAGAACTTATTCAAAATGACATTATTGAATTAAATATGATTGAAGGTTGTCAAGCGGCAAGAAGCCTCTAGGGTTAATTTAGCTTTCTAGGATTTATAGGGCTAGATTATGTTTGTAGGGTTATATTAGTCCTTCTAGGGTTAATCATGCATGAATAAACAATCACATGGCTATAAATCATAACTTAATCATAACTCATGTACATCAAGTAAACGATATAAGATAACGATATCAATTTCCTATCTAACACGAATAACATTAATCATGCATGAATAAACAATCACATGGCTATAAATCATAACTTAATCATAACTCAAACATCAAATTAAGGATATAAGATTACAATATCAAATAAACTATCTAACATGAATAACATTAGACATGCATGAATAAACAATCACATCATTACTATACTATGTACCTCAATCAATTAGGCCTTCTGGATCCTCTCTATTTTTTATTGTCTCAAACAACCTCTCGTGCTCTGCATGAGGTAGTAAGTAGCGTACCTTGTTTGATGACTTCGTTGACATTGTCGGTAGTTGGATGTTTGTACCAATGATCAAGTGTGTAAAGTGATACACTCGCGAC
Source organism: Larix kaempferi (assembly GCA_027924585.1). NCBI lineage: Eukaryota > Viridiplantae > Streptophyta > Pinopsida > Pinales > Pinaceae > Larix > Larix kaempferi. Next base: position 11,022,292 of record BSBM01000316.1, on the reverse strand, counting down.
CCTGGTCTATAATCCATGTATGTGTAGCCATTCCTCTTTGGTCCCTTTCCATCCACTATAAGATATTTCCCCTGAACAATCATCGAGCCAGTAGGAAAGGTAATGCCTTCACTATCCGCTAATGATGCGAGGAGGGTTTGCTTCCCCTGGATGCATCGTGCCAACCAATAATTTGTCCCAATTGCACTGTCTGTCGGGGCGACAACCGCATAGATGTGTCCTACAAACATGCATTTTACGGTCATATTCCAACAAGAACCACTTATACTATGAAACGAGAACTCGACACAGTTCTCGTTTTTCTCTCTCCTAATTTTAGTAGGTATTTTTAGATCCATTTCAAAAAGGGGTGATGCCAGTATCACACATTTTCATTTCGAGGCATTTTTTGGGACCTTTGAATTATCTTTATCGTAAAAAAAAATTAGTTTCCATTTTCAGGTACATTTTTAGAAATTTAGCAAAATAACATACATTTTTAAGCAATTTATAATGAAAAACATATACATTTTGTAATTTTTTCTATAAAATAAGACATTTTTATGGACAAAATAAGACACTTTTATTGACAAAATTGTAAAAAATTCCAGACAATATAGACATTTAAAACCATTTTCAATCAATTTTCAGATATGTTTTGTATAAAAATGATACTATTTCATATTATTTTCCGAAAAGTGTTGATTCACATAAATTCAAGAAAAACTATACAAATTATTTGTAAAAAACATATTTCAAACATTATATATAGAAATTTTATTTCTAAAATTAAGTCTGAAAGTCAAAACATTACTAATATATCTTATCAAAATATTATCAAACTTAGCATTTTTTTCAAAACATGAAACTAATCAACAATATCATGGAGGCCAAATTCATGTCCTCTTCTGCTGCATGTTTCCCCCCTCTAACATTATAATAAAATAAATTAAAAAACAAATTAAACTAACACCTAACAACATTATAATAAAAAATTCCTAACAACATTATAATAAAAAATTTAAAGAAAAATTAAAAACAAATCAAACTAACCCCGTCGATGCCCGGCATCGAGGGGGCCGTGAGGGCCGCCCTTTGGCGCCCAAGCGAGTGACCTCCCTTGCTTGGGTGCCAAAGGGTGGCCCTCACGGCCTCCTCGATGCCGGGCATCGACGAGGGCCCTGAGGGCCGCCCTTTGGCACCCAAGCGAGCGACCTTTAAACAAAATTTAAAAATACATTAAAAAAAAATACTAAATATCCATATACTAACCAAATTTACATTATAAATTTTTTTAAAAAAACTATAGAAAAACTTAAAAACAATTAAAACATAAATTTAAAAACAATAAAAAAATCTAACTATACAAAATTTTAAAATAAATTAAAAAACAAAATAATTAAAAAAAAATTAAACTATAAAAAATTAAACAAACTTTAAACAAAATTTATAAAAAATTAAACAAACTTTAAACAAAAAAATTAAACAAAATTTAAAAAAACATAAACTACACAACAATCAAACAAAATTTAAAAAAAAATAAAACAAAATTTAAAAAAAAAACAAAATTAGAAAAAACTATACAAAAATTAAACAAAATTAAAAAAAAAAAAAAAAAAAATTTAAAAAAACATAAACCTTACAACAATTAAACAAAATTAAAAAAAAAAATAAAACAAAATTTAAAAAATAAAACAAAATTAAAAAAAACTATACAAAAATTAAACAAAATAAAAAAAATAAAACAAAATTAAAAAAAACTATACTAAAATTAAACAGAATTTAAAAAAAAATAAACAAAATTTAAAAATAAAACAAAATTTAAAAAATAAACAAAATTTAAAAAATAAAAAAAATCAAAACAATGCAATGGGCGGCTCTCGGGGCCCCGTCGATGCCCGGCATCGAGGGCCGGCCCCGAGGGCCGCCCATTGGCGCCCGACGGGCGGACGTCCGCCCGCTCGGGCGCCAATGGGCGGCCCTCGGGGCCGGCCCTCGATGCCGGGCATCGACGGCCGGCCCCGAGGGCCGCCCATTGGCGCCCGAGCGAGCGGACGTCCGCCGCTCGGGCGCCAATGGGCGGCCCTCGGGGCCGGCCGTCGATGCCCGGCATCGAGGGCCGGCCCCGAGGGCCGCCCATTGGCGCCCGAGCGGGCGGACGTGCATCGAGGGCCGGCCCCGAGGGCCGCCCATTGGCGCCCGAGCGGGCGGACGTCCGCCGCTCGGGCGCCAATGGGCGGCCCTTGGGGCCGGCCGTCGATGCCCGGCATCGAGGGCCGGCCCCGAGGGCCGCCCATTGGCGCCCGAGCAGGCGGACGTCCGCTTGCTCGGGCGCCAATGGGCGGCCCTCGGGGCCGGCCCTCGATGCCCGGCATCGAGGGGGCCCCGAGGGCCGCCCATTGCATTGTTTTGATTTTTTTTATTTTTTAGATTTTGTTTGTTTTTTAAATTTTGTTTTATTTTTTAAATTTTGTTTATTTTTTTTTAAATTTTTTTATTTTTTTTTAAATTTTGTTTATTTTTTAAATTTTGTTTTATTTTTTAAATTTTGTTTTGATTTTTGTATAGTTTTTTTTTAATTTTTGTATAATTTATGTTTTTTATAAATTTTATTTAAAGTTTGTTTAATTTTTTATAAATTTTATTTAAAGTTTGTTTAATTTTTTATAAATTTTATTTTGTTTAAAGTTTGTTTAATTTTTTATAAATTTTGTTTAAAGTTTGTTTAATTTTGTATAGTTTATTTTTGTTTTAATTATTTTGTTTTTTAATTTATTTTAAAATTTTGCATAGTTTGATTTTTTATTGTTTTTAAATTTTTGTTTTAATTGCTTTTAAGTTTTTGTATAGTTTTTTTAAAAATTTTTATAATGTTAGTTTGGTTAGTATATAGATAGATAGTATTTTTTCTTAATGTATTTTTAAATTTTTAATTATAATGTTATCTTAGTTTAGTATAGATATATAGTATTTTTTTTTAATGTATTTTTAAATTTTTAATTATAATGTTATCTTAGTTTAGTTTGTTTTTAATTTTTTTTAAATTTTTAATTATAACATTAGTTTAAATGTTAGTTTAATTTCTTTTTTAAAACCCAAAGCTAATATTCGTGGAATAGGGAGCATTCGTGCAAGATGGGAGTGTATTAAACCAAGTCGTAGATCCCGAAGGAATATGACATCTGAAATGATGGGTATAGATGTAGACTCAGATTGTGCGCCCATTGATAATAGAGAAGAGTATGGGTCATCTACATCTTCATCAAGTCCTTCATCTGCAGAAAATGTAGATTCTGATGGGGTGTCAGAATCCATGGATGAATTTGAAGAAACAGTGTAGATACTTTTTATTAGTATGATTTTTGTAATTGAAACTCTAGAGGAGTTTTTGATGATGGGGTGTCAGAATCCATGGATGAATTTGAAGAAGCAGTTTATATGCTTTTTACTAGTATGATTTTTGTAATTGAAACTCTAGAGGAGTTTTTGAATATTTATATGAACCATTTGTTCTTGTATGGTCTAATATATTATCTCATTATGAATCGCATCATAATTCCTTTGTTTTTATATGGTTATAATGGTGAAATTATTAGAGAAATTTGTTTTTTTGTTTAATATGCAATTTTCCTGAAAGTTGTAATTTATCTCTTCAAGAAAAAGAAAAAATTCCAATTTAAGGTTGATTTTAAAGTTTTGTTAAACAACAATATGGGATGTTTAGGCCATGGCTCTATTTTTTACCCTAAAAAAAAATACGTGTATACTGGCATCAACACTTTTCTATTTGGGGGGTGTTTTTGGTGTTTTTTTTGCAAAAATCATCGTTTTTATGGGTAGAGTTCTCGTTCATAGTATATAGTTCTCGTTTCATAGTATAAGTGGTTCAAGTAGTGGTTTGATAACTTGGATAATTACATATAAACAAGGAGGGAACCGAGATATGCATGCATAAATGTTTACCTGGTTGTACAAGATCAGATATATGGTCATATTCATTCGAAATAGAGGATTGGCCTTCCTCTAACTGGATTGTTTCAACAACTGCATGTGGGTCCACTGCAAGTGATACATGATCCCATTCATCTACCCAATCCATTGATTCGGATGCATCCCATTCGCCACTACTGCAAGGCCCACAAAAGCAAGCAAGTTTTCGCGTCCATATTTCAAATAAGGGGTTGTTTGAGCTTCAAGCCAAATGAAATCCATGTGTTCATTTCACAATACTACAACTATAAGAACGCGATCAATCTATATCAACTACATGCCAGAAATTTCTGACAACATGTCCTTTACCTATTGGTATGTGTTGCTCCGTGGATCGATCTGATATTTTTCAGAGCACCATGTAATTATGGATGGTGCATCCCGAATATGAGGGTGTCTCGTGCACCTCATCTCCTCCCTTCATAGGAAAGTTTTGAGACATGCTCCAGCCCCGTCGTGCTCTCCCTTTCCATGGTCGATCTCAAAATAGTTCCATACATGCTGCACGTCATAAGTCTTGTGCAAAATACTCAACCACTAGAATACACGTGCATTTTTGAACTGGCCTGCACAACCATCTGACCATATCCAATGTTGATCCATCTGTATACCTCTCTCCTTCAGCTGATCATCTAAAATTTTGAAGCAATGTTGCACGTAATGCAGGTCGTGGCACCTGTCGTCACTGATGTAGAAGTTGGTCTCTTTCAATATTATCCTCACGTCGTTGCTGCTCTCTGGAACATGCCTATACGCGATATGGACCATTATGCTAACTTGGTCTGAATGGTAGTATTGACTTTGAATCTCATCCTGTGGCTGC